>OW679198.1:57210497-57636709 GCA_940337035.1 Agriotes lineatus
ACGAGCACAACGCCATTAACTAAAAAATAATGCTACTCGTAGTTTTTAACACACGATAGCTGCTGTGATAGCCGAATAACGCAAATGGCAGTGTATAATCATTAGTTATATCATAAGTGGTGGATATTTTGGTAAGTGTGCTTTGACATGTTTCTGTCTATACCATTGTAGAGATTCACGAGACCAATTTTCTTTAAAAATATCCCGTCAGCCAAGCTTGAGCGGTATTGTTTTAAAAGGAAGTTTGGCCGAGTGGTATTTCTACAGCAATACTAATGAAAGAATGTCAAAATATACTCTAGCAAAAGTATCTGCCATGAGTGGTATACAGGTTGTTATGGAAATGAGTGCAAATATTTTAACCCGTAGTAGAACTCGTTAAGCTGAACAACTTCTCCATTTATCATTTTTTCGAAAACGCTCCCAAAACTGAGTTAAAATTCAAAACAGTTTTACTCTAAAAATGCATAACCGTCTATGGAATAATATTTTAATTTAAACGCACACTGATAAAACCTATAGTTCACATCTGGTCACCAACGGTCCTTATCAATTGAGGTAGGTAAGTTATTGACCGCATGTTTTTTGTGCAAGAACTTTGCAGTTTTAATATACCTTGTGTCGTTCACCTTTAACTTAGATTTGCTGACCAAGCGGCTCGTCAAATTTAGGGGAGATAAATTATTGAAAAAATATGCCATTAAATTAAATACGATAAATAGAATGGTTGTTCAGTTTGGTGAGCTCTATCCCTGGTTAAAATATTTGCACTCATTTCCATAACACTCTGTATAACAAAATCATATACCAAGATAAAAGTTACTATTTATTTTTTAAGTTTTACTTTGTGACTAATCTTTTCTTAATTGGCATTAACAAATATTAAATGTATTATACAAAAACATGTAATAATAATATACATTATATTTAACAATTTGTCAATTTGTTTTTCAATTGAAAATTATGCTTAGAGCTTTATTTGAAAGGTGTATAAATGGTGAACCGACCCCTACAGAATGGAAAGTCTCTTATATAACACCAGTCTATAAGAAGGGTGGCAAAAATGATCCTAACAATTATAGGGAAATCGCAGTAAACTGTACAATAGGTAGATGTTATTCCAAATTACTGAAAACATGATTGAAATGGAAATAGTAGACAAACAGCCGGAGGAACAAGCAGGTTTTCGAGCCGGAAGATATGCCATAGATAATATCTTCACGCTGAAAATATTATTCGAAAAGCGGGTACAAAGAGAAAGAGAGACACATATTGCTCTAATAGATTTAGAAAAGGCATATGACAGCGTTCCGATCAAACAGCTACGGAAAGAAATGGAAAAGACAGAAATAAGCCCAGCGCTAATTAATGCTAGATGTAATCTCTACAAAGAAAATACTGCAAAAATAAAAATCGGCACGGAATTATCAAGTGGCATCACATTAACTAAAGGCCTTAGACAAGGGTGTTGTACCTCTCCCACTTTATTTAAAATATATTTGGACAGTATCCTAAAAGGATGGCAAAAGAAATGTAAAAATATGGACATCAAAGTGGAAGACGACATACTGTACACCCTATACTACGCCGACGACCAGATAGTAATAGCAGAAGATTGCGATGACCTAAGCTACATGATAAGAAAACTCAAGGAAGCTTATGAAGTAGCTGGTTTAAAACTAAACGAAAAAAAGTGTGAATATTTGGTCGTTGGAAATATGGAAACGGAAAATCTCATTTTGGAAACCGAATATGTCAAAGACATAGAAAAGTGTAAATATCTAGGTGCTATATTTAATAAATGTGGAAATAGTGATGAAGAAATAAGGCATCGGCTACAGAAAGGAAGAAATATTATAAGATCATTAAATCCTATATTTTGGGATAGGAACATACGTAAAACCACTAAAAAGAATATTTACACTACGATTGTACAAAGCGTGGTCACATATGGAGCAGAGGTATGGGATGTAAATGGAAAAAACAGAAGTAAATTGCTAGCAACCTAAATGGACTTTCTGAGACGGAGTTGCCGTAAAACAAAATTAGACAGGGTACGCAACGAAATAATAAGGGAGTATATGCAGGTTGAAAAGGACATCATGGAGGTGGTGCAAAAACCACAGCTGGTATGGTTTGGCCATGTTAATTAAATGGCAGAATCAAGATGGCCAAAAAGAATATTGACATGGATACCGCCTGAGAAAAGAAAAAGAGGTTGGCCTAGAAGAAGTTGGAGGGACGACGTAAACGAAGCTATGCGTGCAAGAGATTTAGAGGAAGATGCCTGCTATGACAGAAATGTGTGGAAACTGGGTGCGCATAAACGGCGACAGCTGTAGTCTTCCGCTATAGGTGAGCCTTTTGCTGCTGCTGTTTGAGAAACGAAGTCATTGATGTTGCGGGTTGTGAAGTCATTGTTGGGAAAAGAAGTTTCTTCTCTTAAACCTTCGACAACTTTCCAGTGGTGTGCTTTATCCAGTTGCAGAAAAGGCTTAATAGATGAGACACTTACATGGACAGTTACCTCAATGAGGATTAAAATACTCACAGCTATAGCACCATTCGTATAATCAGTAGATTTAAGTATCCATTTTTCCAGTTGGAGTTTTCCGTCAAGAAAAATCTATCTGCTTCTATATTCGGGCCTCTTTAGGAAAATTATTTTTCAAGAATCCTAACAATACACATCTGGTTTGTTTCGTGTTTATCACTAACCATTTAGAACATGAAAGGCTTCTCGCCCCCCCCCCCCTCCCCCCTCTTTCTCGACGGTTTTCGAAAATACGGATTGTATTCCCATCTGCCTGTTTCTTCACCATTATAGTCTATTTCCTACATGAAGAAAGACGTTAAGCATTTTGCTGCTTCTCCCCAACGCCAAGGTACTTCAACAGAAGCAATGCAAAAAAACTTGCATCGCACAATGTATGTGATCATGATATTGCTAACATAAACACAGTTTAATGGCTCTCAAATATTGCAGTGTGATTCAGATTTACTGTAATGCTTTATTTGTGAAAATGCTTGCTTTTAGTTTTTCTACGTATATAATAGTGTATATACAGCAGGACCGAATTCGATTTTTCCCTCGGTGTATTTGTAACCCCCGGGGGTCGCACCTGACAAATCATGATTTTCCCTCCTTTGATGTATAATGTACTATTAGAAAACCCAAAATTTACGACGGCGTTAGAAGTAGTTAACCTACAGCGATATCGGCGAAACCTTCAAGGAGGCACTTTCGGTCCGTAGCATGTTCATATGCGAATGCCTAAGCCAAATATTTAAAAGAAATAACCTTTACGTGAAATGGCATCTCTACTGACAATCTGCAAATAACGATTGTCAATCTCTTAAAAGCGGGAAAATTGTGTTATAAAATAATAATAGCAGTAGAGCACCATGCTTATGGTACAGCAACATATATGAAGGAAAGCTTTACTTAATATGAAGTATTTCTCTATATATCAGTCCAATATAGATACCGTCCAAGTTCTGGCTACTAAAACTTTTAACACAACAGTTATAAATATCTTAAAACCACCAATTACACCCTAGCATTATGATTGTTTACCCATTTTTCAACAACCTGTTTTATGTCTGGTGCATAGTTAATTAACTGTTGTTAAAAATTCAACATCTTATATTTAACGAAAAGAAGAAACCGATTCATTTAACAAAACCACTTATCTTAGATTATACCACTTCCTATAACATCAACCAATGAAAAACGATAAAAATGCATAGTTACGCAAGTACTAACTAGTGATAATGTACATAGCAACGGTGATAATCATATACTTTTTTGACTAATACCTTCACAAACATCGCTTTATCCGCTGAAAGCACATTCGTCATAGCAACCAGATTATCTGTAATTTTAATATTTATAAATAAACTGTTAAAATGTTGTTTATTGACTAATGATATAATCTAGCCGGATTCAACTCGTTTCTTCTTAATTATCAAATCATTTCTGTTTCTACGCTCGTTCGCTATATCTCGTGTAAGCGGAAATGATTATTTGATAATCAAGAACCCACTAGTTGCATTATATATGATATAATTATGCGAAGCAGCCTCGAAGAAAACGTTACACGCGTCGCGGATGGGTTCACGCGGAATGCTCGTAATCTTTAAACTGACGTTGTCCATTCTTCAAACGAAACGCTAGAGAAAGTCTTCCTCCACAGCACGTGTAGCACTGACACCGTTTAGCCCGTGGAAGTTCCGGTTTTGCTCTGTTTTCAAGCCACGAGCTTATACGATGCTCGGAGGCTGTGCCCCTCCTTGTCTTTCCGCATAATTCAGTTTGCTGTAACCACCTAAGTTTAATTTATAGTTTATTATTTTATTGCATTTTACTTTTAATTTTAAGTGTTTTACGATGTGCTTGAATAATTGGCATCTTTTTTACTGTCCGTGGGAATTTCTACTAAATTTACTATGCATTTATATGTAGTTGCCGTTGTGAAATAAGTTTTGGAGCATATTCCCGTTCGTAGTGCAGTAGCGCCTTCAGTCTGCCATGTACTTGTCCCCTGTGTAATAATTTCGCAGCGCACGTCTGCTCTCAGAAGTAGTTTTTCGAAATCTGACCGGTTCAAGTGTAATATTATGAATGTTATATTAGTCAAATTTTTTAGAATGTCTGTATTATTTTAATTTCTAAAGCGTTGTTCAATGCTACATGTTTTGCAGCTGATTAAGGATTTTAAAGTTCAGAAATGAGATAAAGTGCAAATCTTGGAACCGATTATCACACACATTTTCTATCGCTAGTAGGTTTTCTGTGGTGACACATCTCCTCCATCGCAGGTATTTAAAGTGCCATAGTAGCGCTCTAACCAATAACAACAGCATTTATATTCATACACATCCTCCAAGGTTCAATTAATTTGACTTCTGCGAGCGAATGGCTATTCTGATTTCAGTTTAAGGCCCGCCCTACCTCGATGAGCTACTGAACCCCGAATAAGCTTACTGCATGTAGTAAATGGGGATTTAGTAGTAACTTTAAGATTTTACGCATACGATTTAGTAAATTTATTGTCACCGCGTGTAATTCTGGAAATTGTTGAATCAGGTGTATTTCTGAATATTATCTTCAGTTATTTTAGATTTTATATACTTTCAGATATTCACCAATCAGTATATCTAAGCTTGTTATTTAGTTCGAAACAGTATTTTACTGTAGTTATATAGCAACAGCTTGCTTTCATTTTGTTTTGGTTTGTAATAATAGATGTACTGACACCCCCAAGTACAGTGCCACATGTCTACTGACTAGAGACGATTCCGATCTCGGCTGAATAGCTTTTTTTAAATTAAATCTCAAGTTCTGATTACCTGTTCGTCAACGTTATATTATGGCAGATTATTAAAAATTCCGAGAAAGCATTAAGAATCGGATTCAGAAAGGGAGTGTGCAATATTTGATATATGAAAGCCAGCTAAAATACTTAAGTAACCGATTCTTAGTAGTTTCTCCGTTTAATTAAAGCGAGTAAAACATTGTTTTAAAATGACCTGGTTTGCTTGATGGTAGACACATAAGTAGACGTCAGTTGCACATATCCTTATATAAACCCGCACATAACCTAGATGAGTGTACTTAGATGCCTTAATTTTCGCAAAGGAAACTCTTTCTTCACCGCCATTAGCACACCACCATTTCTATTTTTACCACTTTGAACCTTACGATGTATGTAACGGTCGTAATATTTCATTATGAGGAATATTATCGTCTAGCCACTTTTCTGTTAAAATGTAGTACCATAATTTTCGCTGACCGTGATATTATAAAAATCACGTAGCTTGGTTTCCAGACCCTTTACATTTTGATACTAATAGCAGTTTATCGTTTCCAATAGACATATTTAAGATTAGCTAAGAATTTTATAAGAAATTCCTTGCCCTCATCCTTTGCTATTTCGTGATTCATTTTGTTACGTGCTAAAAGCATTTTGGCACTATACTAGTAGTTTACGTTATATAATTAGAGAATAAAAGATCAGGCAGTTTTGGGGCCTACTTTCCGCATATGACAGCTGACGATTTGGGGCTGTCAAGCTGACATTTAATAGGAGTCATTGGAGGCACTAAACGTCTACAAGTGTAACCACGAACAGATAAGTGATTTCTGATGATACTTTGCATATAAAAACACTGTGTAAACATTAAACATATTAGTGGTTTAAGTTAAGTGGGGTACCCCGTTCAAATAGTAGAGTAATTGAATAATGATCAACGTTTGAGTAACAATAAAGCTAGTTAAAGGTATTACTCTCTTTCATTTTAATTTCAATCATTGAGTTCGATAATTGTTTCATTAGATATAAAGTGAAGTTACAAGTTTCTTGACCTACATCAGTGTACCTGAGTATAACTCGTTGGCGCTCCATTTAACATCTTAATCAAAGAATTTGCGACGTCTTCATTGTTGCTAGAGACGGGCCTCAAGTACACTTTTATGGTGATCAATTGTTTAGTTAAAAATATAGAACGACGACCTAAAGGTAAGTAAAAAGCTAATTTCTATACGTCGCGTCGGTTTGTTTAATGTGCTAGTCGTGGATCATATCAATACAGATCACTCACCTGGAGATTTCTTTAGTTTCTGTTTCTTTTAGAATGATCTGTTACCATCAAATCGATTCATCGGATAATTCTCTCAAAGAAAACAAACTTTATGGCTACTTGGATACAGTTTCCTGCCGGCGTGCAGTTCTTTAAGTACTAATACATTATTAAGAGTCAAAAAGGGCTCCAACTAATGTTTACCAAATAACGGCAAATGTATCTAAGCATTCAACTGAGAATTCGTAAATTCAAGTAGCACATAACTTCCTGAATGAAAAGTTCAAATCACGCACAGGTAGCAGTAACAAGTAAAAACAGCAAAATGCTAATAGCACAGTATAATTGTTTTTAATTCAGTAGAATTCAGTACAAATATCAGATAATTAATAGTACAACTTGCTAGTAATCCTTAGAACGAATTTTAAATAATTATTAGCCAATTTGGCGTTAATCAGTTGGATAAAGTTCAAATAATTATTAATACAAATTGCAAGTACGTGTTAGTACAAACTTGAAATACTGATTGGTACGACCTTCAAATAATTATACTGCTGAACAAATGAACTGGACCATTCATAAAAATTGTATTTGTTACATTATATTATAGTATATATATATATATATATATATTAAAGGTAAACATTTCACGGTGTCATACCGCTTTATTAAGCGGTATGACACCCTGAAATGTTTACCTTTAATACATATCAGCCGCGAAAACCTTCGTAATAATATATATATATATATATATATATATATATATATATATATATATATATAAAGGTTTCTGCTTTAGAATATACTTACGAGTATATTAAGCATAGTTCATTGCACTGCCCCCAAACATTAACTGAAGCATTGACAATATCACATTAATAACATTTTAAGGAAGTTAATAGTTTTTTAAGTCTCCTCGGATCGTTTAAAAATATTTTATAACGATTTGGCATACTTTGCATGCAATGTGCTATAAAGATTTGGCAAAATTCAAAATGTTTAAATTATAATATTTTATTAGTGGACTTAGATTTATTTAAACCAAATTATGAATATAAATGCTTTCTATAGTGACACAATCCTGAAAGGCTACCAAAAATCAAATGACTGTTGTATGGTACGCTAATGGCGTATGTTAACACCAACACCCACCGTTCGTTTCGTTTCGAGTAAATAAAACACTTTTCGAGCTTAAAAATGGTTTATTACCTACGTGCCCCAAATGTGGGTGCACACACGAGAGCGTGAACGAGAATACGGTATATACAGATTCGAGACAGCCTTTAGCGGGGGTGTAGCCGGCGGCGTTCCACCACCCTAAGGCGACTGGTCACCCAAACGCGGGAGAAATTTAAATTTAAATATGGAATCGACGTAACATAGGCCGCCCCCTTGAAATGAGAGATTTCAAAGAAAAAAAACATTAACTAAAACACGTAAAAATTCAAATAATACCAAATCATACATAAAAATAATATCGAAATAATAATACATTAAAATACTAGTAATAGGGATATATGCATTGAAATACGAGTGATGAGAAATATACATTAAATACAAAATAATACGGTGTTAATCGTGAATGTCTTTAATGGCACTGTAGCATTTGTTCTAGCATTCAATTGGCAGCACGCACAGTAGCACAGTAGGTCTTTTTACAACCCCACTCGCGGCTTTACGGTTGCTGAACGGACAGCTCCGTCGACTCCTGGATGAGTTTCCAAGATGCGCCCCAGCTTCCAAGCTCGGGAAGGAACATTGTCTTCAGCGATCAGGACAACGTTTCCGAGTTGCAGTGTAGGGCCCTCTGGAACGCGCCATTTCTGTCTTATCTGTAGCTCCTGCAGATAATCCCGTCTCCATTTCAGCCAGAATTCTTGTTGCAGGCGCTGGGTGTACTGCCATCTCAATAATCTGACCTTCAGTCAACCTCGGGCAGAGAATTTAAATAATCCCCGATTAAAAAATGTCCGGGGGTTGAGTAGGTGAGATCGTTAGGATCTTGGGACATGGGAATTAGAAGACGAGAATTGAGGATACAAAGGTCAAAAAAGTCAATACCGACTCTAGAAAACGGACGGGCAATATTTACACGTGAAGGTGGTAATTCGCCCCTTTTCGGTTTGCTCCTTATGGGATTGTGTTTGAAACACAATACGCACCTTCTTATAACTTTACGGACGGCACTTCTACCTGATATAGGCTAATAATTAAGTCGCACGGTGGCTAAAGTACCCTGCATTCCACTGTGCAAACTCTTTTCGTGCGCATCCGTAATTAGCAAATCGCAAAATGGACCTTTAGGTGCTAATACGGGATGTTTAGTTCCGAATTTAAGATCCGCGTTGCGTAAACGACCGCCTATGCCTAAAATTTGATCATCATTCAGGAATGGACTTAAAGCAAGAATTTTGGAACATTTTGCTATCTCGCGTGAGTTAGTCAAAAGTTTTATTTCCGATTTAAAGTGTATAATCTGGACTGGTTTGACGAGAGACATTTCCGCATTTTTAAATTGATCTGTGGTTATTACGTGTGAGTATTTCCGAGATTTACTCTTGCAATATGTAGTAAACCGCTTGCATAACGCGATAATTCTAATTAATCTAGAAACTGAAGAGTATCGTGTAAAAATTAAATTTGCGAATTCCTGGCAAGGCTCCGATTTACAGGCGGATTGGTGGGCCTCCTAAACGATTAATATTTTGGTTTCAGAAACGATGTCGTCAAGACCGGGCCTAAACGGTTTAGGAGAAAATCCTATGTCCCTTAAAAATTCGGGGACGTTCCACCACAAGCTGTTGCCCGCTAATTGACCCGGAAAAGAACCTCGCTAAATGATGTCTGCCGGGTTTTCGCCGGTGGATATATGAAACCACGACTCGACGCTTGAATTCGTGTAAATTTTGGCTATTCTAGTAGCTATGAAAGTTTTCCACCTGCTCGGGCAAGAATGAATCCATGCTAACGTTACTGTTGAATCTGAATAATAATTCACGCTAAGGAGATTAAATCCGGGAGCGCTTTCGATAGCGCTAGTTACCTTGCGCATTAGCTCCGTAAGAAGTAACGCAGCACATAGTTCTAACCCGAGGTATACTGAGTGTTTTCAGAGGTGCAATACGTGATTTTGAGCAGATAATTCCGCAGTGTATATTTTCGTCTGAAGATAGATACAAACGCCGAAACCGAAAATACTAGCGTCTGCAAATCCATGCAGTTCGAGTTTCGAATTTTTCGAGTTTATAAATTTTCGAGGTATTGATAGTTGCGACACCTTGGATAATTCATTAGAGAATTTTTTCCAACGACTAAAAATTTCTGAAGGAATCGATTCGTCCCACGCAAGATTCAGTTTCTACAATTCTTGCATGATTATTTTAGCTATTACAATGAGTGGCCCGAAAAACCCTAACGGGTCAAATATTTGTGCGATGTAGCTTAAAACCAGCCGTTTCGTTATTCGCGACGTTTTTGAATTTAGCTTGCTCTTATATTCTTTTGTATCGGGACCGGGCGACCAATACACGCCCAGCGTTTTTAAACTATGCCATTCATTACGATCTAATGCCAAATTTAATTGTTGATCGTGCAAGTCTAAAATATTTTTATTGTTGGATGCCCATTTTCGCAATAGGAAACTAGCTCATTCTAGCACGGCGCTAATTTCGTTACTTAATGCGATAAGATCGTATTCATTATCGCCACCTGTGATTAAATCATCCATAAAAAAATCTGGCCTGATAATTTTGAACAATTCAGGCTTAGTTTTGTCGATTTGCAGAGCTAACTCCTTTAAGCAACGAGTAGCAACACATGATGCTGGTTTAGTACCGTATGTTAGCGTTTTTAACTTATACACCCTTATCGGCTTATTAGGTGTAAAACGATATAAAATCCTTTGATAACACGTGTCATCAGGGTTAATTAGAATTTGTCGGTACATTTTGTTGATGTCCGCAAGTAAAATGTAACTTAAATTACGTACTGCCGTAAGGTCCTTTTTAAAAACAACTTTATTTTGACAAAGATTACAAATATTACGCTAACACATGTTACTGTTACGAGTTCTAACTACAGACTGCCGCTGATAACATAAAAAGTGCAAGATGTCATAACTCAGGCGAGCGCGTGGATTCCGCTGACACAACAAAGTCACATAAGCCGCCAGGTTCACTAACACTGCTATTACGTGGAACTGCCTGTAATATAACTCCTCCATCCCTAGAACGAAGCTTCCTCCGGAAGTTTCACTGTTGTTTTTGAAGGTTGGGCTTCCAATTCTTGATTTTTTGATGAGATTCCTTTTCTTCGGATGTTTTTCCATTTCTTGATTAAAATGTGGATTACGACGATAATTAATATTACGTACAGAATAATCGTCCAGCCACTGGGGATATGATATGTTTCCCGATAAGTTTCCCTAATCGGAATTATTGGATTTATTGGTAATTCCTGGAGATGTAAATTATTCAATTTCATTTTAAATTCTGGTAGAATGCTATTCTCCAATTTAAAATGTGGCGTGTCCATTACCAACGGTCTTCCGTAAGTGGCTTCTTGAAAACGTAGTTCTCGGCCTCGAAAAAACAAGTTGCAATGCGGATTTTCTTTTATTAAATAGATTCCTGACAGCAATTTTGTTTCGATGTCCTTCTGGCATTGAATTTGGAGCTTTTCTTCTTTCGGAAAGACTGACAGATATTGGTTAATTTCGGGGATGATTTCTATGTGATTTTCTAAGATTTCAATTTTTGTAAAGAGACACTTGCTTGAATTTCCATTCAATAGGATGTCCTCTTCACAGGATGCTTTATAATTTGATTGTAGTTGATATGAACAGTGGTAGGGTTTGCCTTGGGTACATTTGTCATTTAGAGGTGTTATCATATTACCAAATTTTGACTTTAGCAAATATTTTACACTCGAAATAATTGTCACAAATTCTGACTCATGTTTTGAAGGAATTGGAACTAAATAGTAGAGGTCATATTCCTTTTCAAAATCAATAGGTATTGACAGAAAATATGTAATTTTATTTGAATCGATTTTACAATTTACTTTTAGAATGGATTCGAAATCTAAGATGTTTTCGTACTTTAATTCGAAGGGAAACTGATTCCTATAATGATCCGAAATTTTCTGGAGTTCAAGGAACAATTCCTTGGATTTAATTATTGTAGGATGCAAGGTTCCTACTCTGCAGAAAGTTATTGAATTTTCTATATCCTGTAATGTATTAAGTAGTGAGCCATAAAGAATTAGTAATTGGTTAAACAAACTTCCAGCGAAAAGAATATCTTGACGTGTAGCTTCGATCTTAACACGATCACTGAGCTGCATTATTTTAGATTTTAACATTATTTCATTATGCTGAATATCTCGTATTGTATCATTAAAATTTCGAACAAGTTGGTTGCTAACAGAATATTGCATTTCTAGTTGAGTTTTTAGTGAATCTTGGTTATTTTCTAAATGATTAATAATTTTGTAGATTTTTTCTCCGTCATTAGCGTCCAAATTTCCAGTTAAGCCTTTAATTAGTGATCCTAATCCATTGATTAAACCTCTTTTGGTTCGGTTATTTAAGCTATGAATTTTTATATTTTCGATCTTTGCCAATATTGTTTTACTACTAAATTGAGCTACCTTATTGTAATTATCTAATTCCCGTGTATAAGCTTCATTATTAGCTATACTTAACCTAAGATTTTCGTATTGAATATTAAGATTATTATACTCTATATATAGCGGTTCTAAATTATAATAATGGACGAACGTGTGATCCGTTCTTTGAAGTTTGGCGGATCCCAGGTTTATGGGTAGAACGCCTAAATTTTCGGTGATGTTCTTTATTTCTATCCCTTGTCCGATGGCAAGGAACCTGAAACGTTTTTAAATTTATAAGTTTTACACTTCGGTCTTTTAATATTTGAAATGTGTATTTTATTAACAGTATTATGATGAGTTGGATTAATTTCAGCTGTCTTTAGATTGGGATTAATGCTTTTAACTACTTCAGGTTTGAATTTATTACGGGTTTTGCTTTGTTTTTGTTTATTTTTGACAAACACTCTTGTTGGAATTGGAATTTTGCTCAAGTTTTCGCGGACTTCGTTTGCTTTACTTATAACTTTTTCCTTTTGTTGTTGTATATCTGTGTTTAATTTTTGATACAACAATTTAAGTTTTTCTTTGTGATTAGAAATATAATTGTTTACTAATTGTTTGTCTATTTCTAGATTAAAAGGGGATTCTGTACCTAAATGTCCTGTTATTATTTCGTATGGTTTAAGATTTGTTACAGAATGAATAGTGTTATTGTAAGCTAGAAGTGCATAATTAACCTTAATTTCGATTGGTTCTTTTTTATATTCGGTTTGATTATTAAGTAGCCTAATATGCTCTATTAAGGTTGAGTGAAAACGCTCAATAATACCATTTGATTCGGGGTGTTGCGAACTAATAAAGTGAATTTTTATTCTATGGGTTTCTAGTAGTTCTCTTACAACTGAATTTTTAAATTCTAATCCGTTATCGGAAATGATCTGTTCTGGTATACAATGATGGGTAAAATACTTTACAAGATTATTTACTACTTCGATTCCTTGTGATGAATTAAGCTTATATGCTTGACCATATTTAGAAAAAGAATCTACGATTGTCAAAAACTTGCAGTTTTCTAAAGATATACTGTCGACATGTACAATTTGAAATGGTTTAACAGCAGTAGGTGTAATATTGAATTCTAATCGAAGTGGTCTCCTGTCATATTTTGTTAATTGGCAGATTTCACAATCGTTTATAAAAGTTTGAATAGATTTTTGTTGATTGGGCCAATAGTACGTATTGGTTATTCGCTTTACTGTTTCTTCATGAAATTCTGGGATCATTCCCAAGTATTCCTGTTTTAGTACAGGTGGTTCCGTCATTTTTGACGTATTTAAATTACTTGCGTTTGAATGAGTACTGTTAAAAATTGTTGGTGGTAAAATTTTAGAATGCGAGTCTGAATCAGAATTTGTATCTTCGTCAGAACTATCTGAATTAAATTGTTTACAAGGCCCTCTATATGACATAGGTACTTACAGCAAAATCACTATCCTGTCCATGCGTCCTGGTTGAACACAGAGCCTCCTTCGATGTGCCTTCGAAGTCTTCTCGTTAAGCTACTCTCCCTTTCACTTAACTGGATGCGGAAAGTTGGAAACTCCGAAAAAAAATCACAAGTTCCGGATTTTTTAATTTATGGTCAATAAATCGTTGATACGATGTTACGTGTCAAAAGCATTTGATATTAATACTAGTGTTGAATGAGGAATCTAGTGAGAGTGACGCGATAAAATTAATATCAGATTGGCTTTGTTCGTTGCTAGGGAAGATATAAAAAAACAAGGTTGGTTTTGTTTGAGAAAAATTTGTATATCAGCTTTTAAAAAAGGCAAGAGTTTTCGTGGGGTGTAAATGACAATCTCGCCATTTATTCTGGTTTGGTGATAGTAAAGAATTGGTATACTAGCCAGCCGTTCCTGTAAAGGAGTTCATTAAGCAGATGTCATTTTTCCAATGAATATTTATATTCAAGCTGTAAAGCGATCTGGGAAACACGAATACAACGATTGCGAAGTTTATTGCCTGTGAACAGGCAACAACTATTAGGCGGACAGTATTGGAAAGCTAATCTACCGCAGTATTGAGGGTCGAGGTATAGCAAATGACAGCCGAGGTTGGAACCTGTCAAGCTGGCATGTGTTAGAAGTAACGGGACGTATTAAATGTCTGCGAGTATATCGGCACAAAGATAAGTGTTGTAGCTAGAATCTGATGATATTTTTGCATATAAAAACTGTGTAACCATTAGACTTACGAGCGTTTTAAGTTAAACTATTTGGGGTACCCTGCGTGAGGTAGTAATAGTAAAGATGCTAATTGTCTGATCGATGGTAGTAATGTTCGAGTATTAATAAAACCAGCTACAAGTATTGCTTTCTTTCATTTTGATAGGGAGTTCAATAATCGTATTGTTATTAGTTGATAGAAAGTGAAGTTACAAGTTTCTTGGCTTATATTAGTATATTTGAGTTTAACTTGTTGGCGCCATTTATAACATCATAAACTAGAATCCGCGACGTCTTCACTGATGCTAGAGACGGGCCTCAAATATACTTTTATAGTGATCGATTGTTAACTAAGAGATATAGCGATGACCTAAAGGTAGGTAAAGGAATTGATAGATAGATATAGCTAACAAGTTTGGCGCCCAACGTGGGGCTTTAATAAGATTTTTGAAGAGCTAACGGGGGCTTTAACAAGATTGGAACATATACCTTTAGGTCGTACTATAATAGAAAGGAGCAATACTGACAATAGTTATACATAACTTTCTGTACTCGTTTATGTAAGTGGAAAAATATCGTCAGAACGTGACAAACCAAAGAATTACTTTGAGAATAATACATAAAACGGTATACTTGTGGTAAAAAGGGTTTTACTTTGAGGAATCAGAATGGATGTTGATAGGTTATTGGTAGACGAGATAGATTATGAATTACGAATACGGGGAGTTGTTTGTAAGGGAAATATGCCGGAAAAGCGTAAATTGCTTAGAGCGCGTATTAGGTTAGAGAAGACGGGAAATGCTTCGTTCCCGGAAGTAGAATTGAATAACGTAGAAGAATTGGATATATGCAGTAGGAAGCTTGACATTCTTGTGGAAGAGATACTAGCTTCTGAGTCATTTGTTAGGGGTGGTAATGATTATAAACGTATTCAGACCCGCTTGGTACATATTTCAAATCGACTAGAACGGTTAGTTTTTGAGGGGTCTTCAGCAGATGATAAAGATGAGCTATATAATAGGTGTTTAGGGGCTATGGACGATCTCGAGTCCAGATTGACATCTGAAAATGAACCTGTAGTTCCTTCTAGTTCACAAACAGTTAACTTGATGGACCTTGACGATGAGCCATTACAAGCCAATCAATCACCAAACCATTTTAATTATTCAAATGTAATTGATAGTCAACAGTTTCAAACGTTACCGACACCTATTGGTTTTAACAGCACTAAAGTCATTGATGCTACTCCACGTTATAACAATTACCTTCCGATGAATAAATGGAACCTTCGTTTCGATGGTCAATCGGGATTGTCTAGTTTCCTAGAGCGTATTGAAGAATTGCGAATGGCGCGTGGGGTTACTAAGGAACAACTTTTTACTTCGGCTGTTGAATTTTTCACCGATTATGCTTTGATTTGGTATCGATCGGTTAAAAATACTTTGTATAATTGGGACCAGTTAGTTAATGCGTTACGTTCAGCTTTTCTTCCATGTGATTATGAAGCTTGCTTATGGGATGAAATACGCAATCGTACTCAGGGGGCCGATGAACCCGTGACCGTATTTGTGTCGATAATGGAAAACTTATTCCATCGGTTACCATCGATGCCTTCTGAAACAAAGCGCCTTAATCTAATACGTAGGAATTTATTACCACATTTCCAAACCCAACTGGCTTTAGAGAACATAGTTTCCTTTTCACAATTACTTCGAGTGTGTAAAGCTGTTGAAGATGCACATGTGCGTGCACAACGGTTCCGTGGACCTCCCACTCAGGGAAATCGAATGTTAGAACCCGATCTAGCCTATCAAAAGCCGAAATGTAATGCTAGGATTCATACAGTGAATGTATCCTCAAATGAGGGTTACGTTCAAACTCGTAGTAATAACCCACCGAACGTAATCAATTCAACCAAGCCTTCTGATTTGAGATGTTGGAAATGTGATAAACCGAATCATTTTGCGCGTAACTGTTCAGCAAATAGTAAACAATATTGCTATGGTTGTGGACGACCTGATTTTACTGTCCGTACATGCCCTTCATGTTCGGGAAATGGGGGTCGACGCCGCTAGACGACCGAATAGCGCGGTGTCGAAAAAATTCTTCGGTCAATGTTGTAAATAATTCGGATTTTAGTTCTAAAGCTGTTTTAGATTATATTTTAAGTCACGCAGGTCCTGATGAGAGACCGTATCTTAAAGTTTCAATTTTTGGTAATGAGATTCTTGGATTGTTAGATTCGGGTGCTTCGCATACTGTTGTTGGTAGAAAGGGATGGGAGCTGTTGAAAGGTCATTGTAGGCTTACACCAAGTAAAGATAGGACATGTAATGTTGCTGACGGTGCAGAATGTCAAATATTAGGTATAGTTACAGTACCACTTATGCTTCGCGATAGAGTTTGTACTTGTGAGTTATTAGTTGTGCCTTCCGTACCCCATACATTGATTTTGGGATGCGATTTTTTGCGTAGAATGGGTATTGTAGCCGATCTTAGAATTAACGAATGGACCTTCTCGAAAGATCACTTGATCCCGGAAGTTAATGCAATACAGGCTGTAGAACATTTATCTGAAGTTCAGCGAGAACAATTAGATTGTTTTGTCAAAGAAGTTTTTAGTAAAATGGGAAATAAGTTAGGATGCACTCATCTTGTTGAACATGAGATTAAAACCACATCGTCGCCTATTAAGCAGCGATATTATCCTATTTCTCCTGCTCTGCAGAAACAGGTAGATCTTGAGTTAAAGAAAATGTTGGATGAGGGAGTGGTAGAACCTTCGACTTCTGCTTGGTCATCTCCGATAGTAATGATTAAAAAGAAAGATGGTAGTTATCGGTTCTGTGTTGATTATCGCCAACTTAATAAAGTCAGTCAACCTGATGCTTATCCTATTCCATATGTATCAAGTACTTTGGATAAACTTCGTGACGCACATTATCTTACGACTCTTGATATTAAATCCGCATATTGGCAGATACCTGTGGCTGTTTCTTCACGCCCTTTAACAGCGTTTACTGTGCCTAATAGGGGGTTATTTCAATTTCGCCGCCTACCGTTTGGTTTGCATACGGCGTCGGCAACGTGGCAACGCCTAATTGATAGGGTTATTGGTGCTGATTTGGAACCATATGTCTTTACGTATCTTGACGATATTGTAATTTGTACGCCAACTTTCGAAAAACATCTTTCTACTCTTCGTGAGGTTGTGTCTCGGTTATTAGCTGCTGGTCTTACTTTAAGCCAAAATAAATGTCATTTTTGTAAGCCAGAACTTAAGTATCTCGGTTATGTAGTGAATTCACGCGGTTTATTAGTAGACCCAGAAAAAGTAGATGCAATTAATCGTATTCCTACTCCTGTGTCAGTGAAGGAAGTACGTCGTGTAATTGGTATGGCGTCATGGTACCGTCGCTTTGTTCCGAATTTTTCTTCACTTATCGGACCTCTTACATCCTTGCTCCGCAAGAATGCGAAATTTTTCTGGGATAGTAATTGTGAACGAGCCTTCAGTGATATTAAAGAACATTTGATATCTGCTCCGATATTAGCTTGCCCTGATTTTTCTGTACCCTTTGTTATTCAAACGGATGCTTCTGGTTATGGTATTGGTGCCGTACTTACTCAACATCAAGCTGATGGAGAGAAAGTTATATGTTACATTAGTCGGTCGCTTACTAGAAACGAACGAAATTTTAGCACAACAGAGCGTGAATGCCTCGCTGTCCTTTTTGCTATTGAAAAACTTAGACCATATATTGAGGGAACTAAGTTCACGGTAGTAACTGATCATTATAGCTTAAAATGGCTTAATAGTATTAAAGACCCTGTTGGTCGTATCGCTCGATGGGCAGTTCGCCTTCAACAATATGATTTTGACATTATTCATCGAAAAGGGAAAGAACATGTTGTGCCTGACACTTTGTCTCGTGCTGTTCCTGTCATTGATGCTATTAACGTTCAGTTTGGTCCTGCTGGTAATCCATGGTATCATCGTATGTGTCGATTTGTTATTAACAATCCTCGAAAATTTCCCCATTGGAGAGTTAGTGACGGTCAATTGTATAAATATGTTCGAACCGATTATCCAGACTTGGCAGATGATGAAGATCATTGGAAACTGGTTGTTCCACAGACTCAACGCCAAGAAGTTATCAAACAAAATCACGATATTCCGACCGCTGGTCATACGGGTGTTAATAAAACTTTTCATCGTATTGCACAAAGATACTACTGGCCTAAACTACGTTATGATGTGGCTGCTTATGTTCGCCGTTGCGAAACGTGTCAACGAATTAAACCAGAACAGAGAGCCCCTGCAGGGTATATGGGTGGACATTCATTAATTTCGAAGCCTTGGGAACTAATCTGTTGTGATATTGTAGGTCCTTTACCTCGTTCAGTACGAGGATACGCGTATATATTCGTAGTGGCTGATTGTTTTAGTAAGTTTCCATTAGTGTTTCCGCTCCGTACAGCATCAGCTAAGGTTATCTCACGTATTGTTGAGGAAGACGTATTTTTAATGTTTGGGGTTCCCAAGCGAATCATATGTGATAATGGCGTTCAGTTTCGCAGTCATGAGTTTCAAACTTTAAATCAGAAGTATGGCTGTAAGATTTCGTTTACTGCCAATTATCATCCTCAAGCTAATCCTACGGAACGTATAAACAGAGTGCTGAAAACTATGTTGACAGCTTATGTATCAGATTGTCATCGAGATTGGGATAAATATCTGTCTCACGTAGTTTGTGCTATACGTACCTCAGTTCATGAAGTTACGGGAAAAACTCCATATTTCATTAATTTTGGCAGAGAAATCATATTAAATCACGAACCGGTAGTTGGTGATGGAAATCCGGAAATTCAATTTAATCGGGATAGAGATTTAGATAATCGTTCTATAGTACTCAAGCAACTGTATGCTGATGTTAAACGTCGTTTGGATAAGGCTTATCAAAAGTCAAAAACTCGCTATGACTTTCGTCGACGACCTTTCGAGTTCGTTCCGGATCAAGCAGTGTTGCGTAGACACTATGTGTTATCAGATGCTGCTCGTCAGTTTACTTCCAAGCTTGCTGCAAAATTTATAGGACCGTTTATTATTAATCGAAAGTTTTCACGATGGGTTTATGAACTCAAAGATCCTGAAGGAAAAATATTAAAGGGGACTTGGCATGCCAAGGATTTGAAACCTTATGATAACTCTGAGATGAATTAATGATATGAGATGTGCATAGGGTGGTTGGATGGGCACTGTAGGGAAGGTCACTTTAGGGAGCATTTTTATCTTGCTTTCCCTCCTGTAAAGCATAGGGTGGTTGGATGGGCACTGTAGGGAAGGTCACTTTAGGGAGCATTTTTATCTTGCTTTCCCTCCTGTAAAGCATAGGGTGGTTGGAAGGGCACAGTAGGGTAGGTCACTCTTTGGGGAACTTTAATATCTTGTTCTTTCCCCATTTTAAGGTATAGGGTGGTTGGAAGGGCACAGTAGGGTAGGTCACTCTTTGGGGAACTTTAATATCTTGTTCTTTCCCCATTTTAAGGTATAGGGTGGTTGGAAGGGCACAGTCGGGAAGGACACTATTTGGTAAACTTTAATATCTCGTTCTTTTCCCTCTCTTGGGTATAACGTATACGGAGTTCCCTGTTGGGAAATGTTAATGGATGGTTTTCTTTTTGATTGTATTGGAAGATCGTTACGTTATCCTGTTTTTCCTAAGGAGACATAAGGGTAACGAGATTAATCGTTAAAGAAGTACAACTTCTTCGTTTCTTTTAGGTATCCCTTGGGGTTTGGGGATATAGGGTGTTTCCCTACAATACAAAATTTTTAAGATGACCAGTCCTTCATTCTTCGCCTTCTTTTCTTCTTAAAGCTTTGTCTATATTTCTCTCTTGTAATGTAGTGAATGTCGATTTTGTTTTGAATGAACTGTTTACTTAGATGAATGACAATTTGTTTTCTTTTATTTCTCTTTGATCTGGTGCGGATGAAATCTCTGGTGATGAGTGATTGTTGGAGGTGAGATAAAGATTGGTGGGGATTTTCTTCAGGCCGTTCGGGGCGCTGAAGAATCCCTCCGTCGGAGCGTATGAGAGTTGTGTGGATGTTGGCTTCTGCCTCTCACTTTTCTGGTTTCTTTAACCCTCTTTCACTGGGGTTGCTTTCTCCCCAGGGTTGTCAAAAGAAAGATCCTGGTTATTCTTCGTTTTGGCTTAACTATTTTCGGTCTGACAGTACCTGAAACTGTGTGGAGGTGTGCTTCCGCCTCGGGGGTTTATTGGAAGTTGTCAGGGGGGGTACGCTGTGGGGATTTGGAGTGATTTTGTGGGCTTCATGGGGGTGGAGCTTCTTCACGACAGGTTGTTACGGGGTTGTTCACCGGCGCAGCATTTACATCCAGCAGCGACGAACAATCTTGATCCTTGTCGTGGGGTTGATCTGGTCCTGGGTTCCTCCTGGGGTCATCACCGTCTCTACAGTGTAGTTGCTTGTTTGTGGTGTGGGTACTGGGTTTTTTTTTTTAGATTAATTGTTAGAGACGTCTTATGACAGACGGTTTAATGACTCTCTAGCGTATATGTATGTATCCTTTTAGGATAAAGTTTTTATTTAGTTAAAAATTTCGTTGAAATTTTTCCTTTCTGGTAAGGGGGGAGTTTGTTACGTGTCAAAAGCATTTGATATTAATACTAGTGTTGAATGAGGAATCTAGTGAGAGTGACGCGATAAAATTAATATCAGATTGGCTTTGTTCGTTGCTAGGGAAGATATAATAACAACGTTTGTTTGTTTGAGAAAAATTTGTATATCAGCTTTTAAAAAAGGCAAGAGTTTTCGTAGGGTGTAAATGACAATCTCGCCATTTATTCTGGTTTGGTGATAGTAAAGAATTGGTTTACTAGCCAGCCGTTCCTGTAAAGGAGTTCATTAAGCAGATGTCATTTTTCCAATGAATATTTATATTCAAGCTGTAAAGCGATCTGGGAAACACGAATACAACGATTGCGAAGTTTATTGCCTGTGAACAGGGTATGTAGTTAATATGGAATTTGCCTTTTGTTACCTGGAAATTCGATTTATAGCAACAACTATTAGGCGGATAGTATTGGAAAGCTAATCTACCGCAGTATTGAGGGTCGAGGTATAGCAAATGACAGCCGAGGTTGGAACCTGTCAAGCTGACATGTGTTAGGAGTAACGGGACGTATTAAATGTCTGCGAGTATATCGGCACAAAGATAAGTGTTGTAGCTAGAATCTGATGATATTTTTGCATATAAAAACTGTGTAACCATTAGACTTACGAGCGTTTTAAGTTAAACTATTTGGGGTACCCTGCGTGAGGTAGTAATAGTAAAGATGCTAATTGTCTGATCGATGGTAGTAATGTTCGAGTATTAATAAAACCAGCTACAAGTATTGCTTTCTTTCATTTTGATAGGGAGTTCAATAATCGTATTGTTATTAGTTGATAGAAAGTGAAGTTACAAGTTTCTTGGCTTATATCAGTATATTTGAGTTTAACTTGTTGGCGCCATTTATAACATCATAAACTAGAATCCGCGACGTCTTCACTGATGCTAGAGACGGGCCTCAAATATACTTTTATAGTGATCGATTGTTAACTAAGAGATATAGCGATGACCTAAAGGTAGGTAAAGGAATTTATAGATAAATATAGCTAACAATAGTAATGGTTACTATAGGTTATATAATGAGGTTTTATAATAGTTGTAGTTGCCAATTTATAAAACCAATAGTGTTCAGTTCCCATATAGGTGTCTGCTGTGTTAAATATAAATCTTACTGTCCCCATAGTAATAGCAGCTACCTTTATAAAACTTGGGCATTATTTGTGTTCAAAAACACTGCAATAAAACTTCAATATATATGTTGTTTTTCTGAGTTTGTAACCACGGTTCCTCTTAGAAAACCCTTAGTAACGTTTAGAGACACTCCGTTAACAAATTTACACAGTTGATTGGCATTCATAGCCAGAATATACGAGTATAGACATTTGTGTACTTTGGTGTTTAGTGGAAAATGGAAAAACTAAGTTGAAAAAATAAAATCCAGTAGTACTTTTCGCCGAAAAATTAAACGAAATTTGTGTTAAATCCTGCATTCTGTACCATCAGTATCTAATTTATAGGTTATGGCGCGGAATAATATTTGAGGTTATGATCCTTCATAAACTTGGAAGTTATATAATGAGCCTTGTAGTGACGGCTCTTACTTTAGGAGATTATCATCACCCGTGGTAATGAACGTTACCATAAGTTATATAATAACACTTATGGTAACTTTAAACACTCTAAAAAGTTATATAACAACACTTTAACGCCGTAATGTTACCCAAATTTATATAAAGGTTTCGGTGTATTTATAAGCACACCAGAAGTTACATATTGGTTTTATAATGTTCCCTTGGCTCTTTTATTTATACATCAGCCATATTTTTGGTGCATTTTTGGACACCATATTGGTATTGTTTAGAAAAATGTAGAATAACACATTCAAAATGCAATATCCTCAGCATAATAATGCATTTTTCTTCAAGACTTGACTTGGTAAATTATTCTGTATGCATTTTCATGAAGAAGTAATACATTTCAGAAACATGCAGAATTTATGTTTTTTACTGAAAATCTAAAATATTTGTTATATTGGTGACGCTTTAAGTTTCTATAGGTACAAATGCAAATTATACAGTCCAGAAGGAATTGCCCTAAAATTTTAGCCATGATAACTGTCCTACAATCTCTTTATCAGTAAATATATTTTTGTATATAGTAGAAGGAACTGAAGGAAAACAAGACTTCATGTTGGAACACAGTTATACCTACTTAATAATTTACTTAACTACACATAAAGAGAAGTATAGAGGATATTGCTAAGCGCAAGAGCAAGCGGGATGTCCAACACACTGATAAGGTTACCTAAACGTTCTTGTTACCATTATAGAGAATGTTTATAAAGGTTGCGGAAACGTTGCCGTCCCTTGAATAAAAGGCCAATAAGGTGCCTATAAAAGGTTATATAATGGTAGCAGTTACATCTCTAACACTTGTTCTTATAAAACTTAGAGTTATATAAGGGTACCAAACAGTGGTCACGGTAACCCATATAGAACCCGCCATTTAAGCTATTTAAGACGTATATATAGTGGTAACAGAGAGGTTGTCAGCAACAATGTATATTACCAAAGGTTTTATAAGTTGGTGACAGTGATATTTAGAGAACCTTTATAAAACAAAAATTGTTCATTGGGATTGGCATAGACACAAAACACAACGTTTACATAAAAATACCCTACTGGTAAGTGATGTGTGTGAAATCTGACCTAATGATAGTATTATTATGCTGCTGTCTGCAAAACGATTCCTTATAGTATTTCAACGTAACTCGGTAAACCGACACTAAAGCTGAGTCTTGTATACAAACAGTTTAATTGGCACATGTTGCTAACTAGTTCATATTCTAATAATAATAATAAATGGTCTTTATTGCGCTCACAAATTACAAAAGAAAAACCAAATAAAATTAACAGTATTCAATATGCAAATGGCGAAGTTCAGATACCATTTCGTAGTAATGGATCTGTTCTTCCACTTAACTTTAATTAATATAATAAATTAGCAAAAAAATATATATCTATTAATAACGTTAATGTGCTCGATGCTTATTAAATGCAGTAACCCAAGAAAGGAAATAGTAAAATAAAGAAAATAAAAAAGAAGAAAATGAAAGAAAATAATAGATCAATAAACACACCTCCAGTAATTAAAATTTGGTGGCTGGCTTACTGATTTTCAAGTAAATAATCATGATAGAGACGTTTGAATTTGTTTAGAAACCTAAACATGATTTTAAACTTTTATAAACTAATTATGAGTACATTTCGTAAACACAAGGCGTTCTGGCATTTCATCCTTAACCAACGGAACCAAGTCTTTGCTACATTTCTTGTTTGACAAGACAGTTGTTTTTGCATTATTTTTAATTCCTGCACCTCTAAGACGTATCGTGTAATTGTCCAAATTAAAATCATACAGTCCACTACAAGCTCCACCCTGAACAAATTTAAAAATACTAAAAGTGTCTGAGAAAATAAAGAAAGAGAGTTATAAATTTTGACAATGCTATATGAAAAAGAACGTTCGTATACTCTAGACTTGTAAGCAGGCAAAGTTCAAAGCCCTGAACTCCTTATATTTATATTGTGAACGTCAGTTCTGTATCGTAGTTTATTGTAGAGATAATCAGAAATTTTGAAGTTATCAGCCTACATGATAAGCAGGCAAATTGCAGTGACCTACGATTTTTCATGTTCAAGCATTTAATTGGAGAGAGTTTATAAGATACATGTTTGAACTTTCTTAAGCCAAAAATAAATGGTATTTGGGTTTAGAACTCAGTACACTCGTTTGACATCAATACTGTCTAAACAAGAACAATATACTGTATCAGCGTAAGTAAAATGTGACAGAACCAAAAGCATCAGATAAACCGATTTTTGTGGTTTAAGACAAAGAATGCCTAGAGAGATATAGGGTTTTTAGATTCATATAGGTTTTTTGAATTCATTTATTTAAGTGCTATTTGAATCTAAAGTTATGGTCGATAATTAGGCACAAATGTTTACAAGCGTTTTTAATAGAGAGCTGGGTAGTTTCTATGCAGATATTTATTTATCAAAGGCAAGTTTCGCTCTCGTATGGACTTTTGCGAGTTAATGATAAGACAGTGTTTTCTCAAGATATCTATGAGATTATGTAGGTCACTGTTGATTGGTTGGATAGCAGTTTGTATGTTAGATATGCCAAAGGACAGATAGAGCTACGTATCATCAGCATAAAAATGATAGCGACATGATTTAACAGAGGTTATAAAATCTGATGTATACATGATATACAAAATGGGTCCCAGTATGGAGCCTTGCGGAACACCCGCTGTTACTGCTTTTAGATTAGAGATTTTATCATGAAGCTTAACTTGCTGATGTCTACCGCTGAGAAAGCTACCCAATAAATTAACGGCGTCCTTATTAAAACCGAAATAGTGTAGTTTGGCTAAAAGCAAATCATGATCACGTCAAAGGCTTTGGAATCATCTAAAAGTGTTAAAATTGTTAGCATACTTTTGTGCTTGGCGGTGAGAATATCATCAGTAATACATGTAAGAGCAGTGAGGCAACTGTACCCTGGTGTGAAACCAGATTGAGTAGGAAGTAAAATGTTTTGTGTATGTAGATGCTGGCGGATTTGTTTTGTCATAATTTTCTGCAATAATTTTGAAATAGCTGATAGAATACTGATAGGACGTAGGTCCTTACAACTAGAAGGTGAATTAACCTTGGAAAGAGGTAAAACTTCCGCTATTTTCCATGCAATGGGAAAGTACCTATTTAATAAACAGGAGCACATAGGAAACCACAAAAGGACAGCATAGTTTTATCATGGCTATACCTATATTGTCTACCCTAACAGAGTTAGACTTTATTGTGGATAAAACATTTACTCTCATTTTCGGAAGCAAGAGTAAAGCTGAACGTATTCGTTAGATTTGCTACCAAGTTAGAATTGTAATAATTGAGAAGCGTAACATCTGTCACTGCTTTATTTTTGGTAACTGCATCTAAAAAATAGTCATTAATATTGTCGACACTACCAATATGTTCAGGAATATCAGAATTTTTAAATTTACTGTAGGTAACGAGAGTCTTCCATGCCTTCCAAAAATGTTTACTATTAGTTCCTCCTGCAATAGATTCAATAAAGTAAGCACGTTTTCCCGTCTAAAAGCATTAGTTGTATAGTTTCTTAAATCTTTATAATTCAAATAGCTTGAGCTTTCGTTTTTTTAACTTAGATAATGCTTTATCGCGCAGATTCATCATAAATATAATATTTTCTGTTAACCACGTTGCCTTAGGTTTAGTAAATCTGGACGTTCTAACAGGAGCATATAAATCAAATAAAAAAATAATATTATCATTAAGAAACTTCACTTTATGATCAATATCTGATAACCGATAGATCTGATACCATGGTAGTGCAACTAAATTTAGAAGAAAGCGATCATAATCAACATTTTGAAAATCTCTATACGTTTTTAAGAGCTGTTAATCAGCAGTTGATTTTAAGTTTAAATGACAATAAACCAATGACTGATGAGAAACGTCATGCATACTTACCACTCCACTTTGGGTTACCTAATCTTCGTTAGAAGTGATTATTAAATCAATAAGGGTGGATTAAAACTTGGTTACCCTTGTAGGTTCAATAATAATTTGCTTCAGGCCAAATGTTTCCAAGGCATTTATAAATTTTAAAGTAGTGGTATCATTTAAATTTAAAAGATCAATGTTAAATCTCCGATACAGAAAGAATCATTCACGTTAGGGAAATATTAGAGATAAAATATTCAAAATTATTTAAAAAAATCTTGTACTGCACGGTAGTCTTCCCCAAAAGCAATTTGTTTGGTACCAATTTTAACAGATAACCACAGTTCTTCCAAATCAGTATTGCTCATATTAATTGGAGAGTAAGAGATCTTTTTCTAATATAGAAAAAACTCCGCCGCCATGAGTTTGGCGATCTGTTCCTATAAAATTATAATTTTTGATATCAAGAATGTGTTTGAAATCATTCGTAGTTAGCCACGTTTCAGATACTGCAACGATGTCGTAATCACATCCCTGGATATGTTTTTTAAATGCAAGAAAACCTGTGTTAAATTGATCTAATATTTAAATAAGCAAAACTCATATAATTATATTTTCTTGAAAACTAAAATGGCTTAGCAAATAACTTTGATTAAATTAAATGACAAAATATAATTCAAATAACCAAAATTTGCAAATAGTTGGGACAATACGCGTAATTGCCTCCACATTTTAATTACCCATTCTATTGTACAAATTATCCAATTCTCGCATGGTATTTATGTAGAATCTCTTATTGTCTTTTTTTTATTACTAATATCCCATCGCGAGTCCATACGTTTTTGTGAGTGAACCGATCCGTCGCGTTGTTAAATAAATTAACCCGGGAGTTCGTCAAATCTTCCCGGATCATTGTTTTGCTACCTTTTAATTTTCTTGTGGCGGGTACCGATGACTCACAAATTTTACAATGATTGGCCTTGGAGATCCGACTTTCTTAACTGGCCCGACCCTGTAACACCGCGACTGCTCCATCGAAAACCACACTATCCAACATTTTTTAATTTGAGCTTAACATTCATAGGTAGATACTGCGTTGTTCCGCATCTTTCTAGCTAATCAGATTTGAGCTATTTATATTGGTTACCAATCTACGGCTACGCATAAACACGGTATCTACATGCATTTCTTCTGTTCTCCAATTCAAAGCACAACAAGTCATTATAATATTCTAAAAAACCAAACAAAACACAGTATCTGGTAGTTACTGTGTTTTAGAAAAAACACCTAACAAACTTTATTGTCAAAATTCTGTGTATAACACACTATTTGCGAGATCTTTAAATTATACTCCTCGCCGGAAGTGGATGGCTAAAAATATGCATAGGTATGGAAACAATTAAGCGAAGGACAACCACTAGTGTCCCAAACGACAATTTCAAGAAAAATACTATGGGATTATTTTGGTAATTTTGTATTTGTTTAAGTTGTCCAGCATATCTTTTTGATAAACAAAATTTTTCGTGTACCTATCTTAAAAAAATAAAACTGTTCTAGTAGATACTGTGTAGAAAATTAATTTCATCTTCACTTCCGCCCACCCATTGGATTTCAAAACACTGTAACTTCATTTTTAGGGTCCCGGGTGGTGTAGCTTGAACAAGCGTCCACGTTCGATCAGTAGAGTTAAGCAACGCTCCTTCTGGTGAGAACTTGGATGGGAGCTCCACGGCTGCTTCTCCCGGCGCCTCGTGGTACGGCTGCCAAGGAAATAGTTGGTTCCGGATGTCATAATAACATCATGACAGTCGTTAGTGGGGGTGGAAGTCCCTATAATTGTACAGCGACGCCTATAATTGGCTGAGTACAAAATAAATAAATAAATAAATAAAACTTTAGGGTTGCAAGATTTTTGGTTAGACAGTAAAAATTATATTTTAATGCAAACTGCAAATATATGGGTTTAACTTTGGGTATGGATGTAGAGTGTGGGGCCAGCGATTTAAAGTGTTTCCTTGTTACCCACAATTTTACTCGTTATCACATACTGTGTTATTCGATGGAGCAGCCGACCGGTCTATGTTATCTGGAGTGATAGAAACTCCAGCTGATTGTTGCACATTTGTAGGATGGCTTCTTCCACATCTTTATTATTTTCACCAGGTTTTTATTTGATTCCGAATATTCTTAGCTGTTCCGTCTGGTGTATTGCTTAAAGTTATCGGTGACATTTACCAGTTTCTCATTTTCTTTATTTCTAGTTCTATCAATAAGCTTGTTTTGTCAAAAATTATTAACTGTCAATTTGATAAAGCGTTTAAAGAAAAACAGAAAGTGTTTTACTTTCTGTGCGTCAATTCAAATCGGCGCACAGAAAGTGTTTACAGTAGCATTCCCATAGTAACGATCTTTACGTCAATGAAATGTAAAATTTTCTGCGTCTCCAAGTGTTACAAAAAAGCCAACTTTGTATAAGCGAGTAGAAAAAAGTTGCCAGAGGTCACCAATCAACTAAAAAAGTGGTCAAACAATCGTTATCCATTCGACACTATTATTGTAATACGAGTTTGGACAGAATGCCATTGGAAAACTAATGTTAACACTCGTGTTCCATTCACATAAGTTTTCCAATGGCTTCTCTGCACTCGTGTTACAGGTTTCGCATTATGAAACAAATTTAGTTTGTCAATTTAAAATTTTTCGCTTTTAGCCAATCAGTATGCTTATCACGACATTAGAATGCAGAAAATATTGACATTAGAGTTTAGAGAGCAGAAAGTGTTGATATTAGAGTTAAGTATCAAACAATATTTTTAAAATTTCATTTAAAAAAGTAGGCTTTTTTAATTCATTTAGGTGTGTGAAGTGCCACTTTTTTTCACTCAGTGAAAAGAAGTGACACTGCTTTTAATTTAGGAATGAACGGTTTTAAATAGACGTTTCTTTAGTTACCAGGCTTGACCAACGCATATGACTAAAATGAAGGCAAATACAATTCTATGCAAAATAGGATTGGATTTGAATATTTAATGAAATTTTAAAAAATCTTATAGACAACTCGTGTTAGCGTGCGTATTTTTCACGAGTATGGATTATTAAACTCGGCTGCGCCTCGTTTAATAACCTATGGATTATTAAACTCGGCTGCGCCTCGTTTAATAACCCTCCACACTTCTGAAAAAATGTTGCACTTAACACTTGTGGTCTAAATAACTATTAAAACACTAGCATATCATAGGGAAAATATATAA
Organism: Agriotes lineatus; assembly: GCA_940337035.1. Lineage (NCBI taxonomy): Eukaryota > Metazoa > Arthropoda > Insecta > Coleoptera > Elateridae > Agriotes > Agriotes lineatus. Next base: position 57,240,347 of record OW679198.1, read on the forward strand.
ATAACTATTGTTTTATTGTATATATAACACCTGTTACATAAGTTTTGGGAAAAATTATCGAAAGATATTATTTAAATTTAAGAAGCTTTTATTAAGTAAACATAACATAACAATAACTAATGAATCTTAGACTTTAACACCTGGTTGCTATATTGCTGCTAGGGGTCGTCTATCTTCAATAAGACGAAGTTTCTGTCTTACGTGTCGCATCACCGTCTGGACGCTTTCTAAGTCCACTTCCATAATATTTTGAAAAATTTTTAGTCAGAAAATTTTGCTTTCTCTTTGTATTTTACATTACTAGGAGTGTCTTCAATATTATCTGTATGAAAACCTGCATTTCCAGGAAGCCTGGCTAAAGATAAAATATTTCTTGTCATTCATGACAATGATGCGGTTGTTGGCGAAATAATGAGGTCTCAAAGCACGGCAACAACCAGGGATTCTGGCCAATTCTGCGGCGGTATACTTGAGAAATGTTTTGCGTTTTCGGTATTTTAGGCCTCTTCTTGCGATGTATCGAGATATTGTAGCATTCGAAACATGGAAACGACGGGAAAGCTTACGGGTGGACACCCCAATGGCGTTTTTTGAACGCTCGGCTAGTCTATTGACCTGAACTTCAGTTAACTTAGGTGGACAGCCTGTTTTTGGCAGGTTTATACATGGAATTCCCTTTTCGCATTCCCGAAATGTACGATATATAGGGCCGGTTGCAGAAAGCAATGTTAAGTCTAGTGTTAGCTAACGTCGCGTCAAAGTGAACAAAATCGCATCAAATTTTGTTTACTAATGTATTAGTTACCATAAGCATTTGAGATTTGATTCGTTTTTGTTCACTTTGACGTCGCGTTAGCTAACACCAGACTTAACATTGCTTTCTGCAACCGGCCCTTAGTACTTTTTGAAATATTTTTCTCCCGAAAAATGTTTAGTACATCTCGTTTCGGCAGCTGTCCAACCACGTTGTAGGCGGACTTTCGAATTTCTAATAGATACGCCATTTCTCAAAAGACAAATAAAATTGTAAAATGTCAAACAAATTGACAAAACCTCTAGCCACATGTTTCTCCATAATTGACTAGATGTATTAGCGTTACTATGTAACAGAGGGCATTATAAGTTTTTTGCACTTCCGGGACTAAAGTTGATACTTTAGTCCCCGTAAACAGGGACTAAAGTAGATCATTTAATCCCTAGGGACTAAAGTAACTCATTTAATCCCTAGGGACTAAAGTAAAAATGATACCGTAACTATGGTAAATTTATGTACACACGAGGTTAGTAGGTTAGGTTTTGTTTGTCATCTGACACACACTGACGTAAAACTTAACCTGCAAATCTCGAATTTGACATATACTGACAATACACTTCAGTACTGCCAACTGATTCAGGCTATCCAGGACCTGCTGCACTTCAGTTTGTAATAAATTATAATTGTGCTTCGCCCTCGAGGCAACAAACTCCACTCGCGGGATTAAATGGTGCACTTTAGTCCCTCATGATATAATATACTATTTCCCAAAACTTATGTAACATGTGTTATATATGTCGTAATAGTAATTTTGCTAATTGGCCCTCGATGGCGTACGTAATATAGCTTTTATGGCGCAGAGCCTATAAGCAGTATAACAATCATGAACAATCTAATATAGCAACACCCTCAATCTACATGGAAATCACAGCACACCAAACATTCACAGAGCTTGATAATAATGACGTAATAGCCTGTGGTCAAAATATTGACTCTTTAAATTTTGCCTCTTTCAAGGACGAAAATAAAATAAAACATCGTATGTACCACGTGCACAGCCAACGTTATAGTTCTCGGGAAATTTAAAACTCTCTGCTTCGCGCCGCGATTTAAACATTACCTCGTGCTATGACCTATTTATTGGTTATGCCCTTAACATAAAATAACTGTTGTATAATTAAAATGTATTGATTATCTTATTACAAAATATTGCACCTTATTAAACTTTATTACATTATATTGAAATTTTGTAATGCCTTAATGTTCCATATGCCATAAAATGTTAATTATATGTAGGCAAACTGATTGTATTAGTACCAATAACCTAAGGAATGCAAATTATATCTGAGGGTACTCAACAATAGAGTCCCTGTATATAGTTACAAAAGAGTTGAGACAACGAGGGAATTCATTGTGATTGGTGGATCACGCGCGTCGTATATTTGAATACTCATTGCCTTAGAAACAGTTTCCCATTAATCAAATTTGACAAATTGTCCATTAAGTCAAAATTTGTCACTTTTATCTAAGTTCCTGAAATGAGGGGTTGCTGTACTATTGGCTGCAAAAACAGATCCGAACAAGGTTTTCTATGAAAATACCATCCTCAAAACCAAGAGCTAAGAGCAGCATATCAAAAATTGTCCATTTTAAAAAAACTAGTGTGAAGAAGTACGGGTGGATGACAGAAGGAAATTAAAAGGTGCTGCCGTTCCTACTTTATTTTCATATCATATAACCAGACCTGAAAATTAAATTTTCTTCAATCCTAAAGATGACTTTTCCGCTGAACCTTTGTCTGAATCTTGCTTTGAAGACAAATAACAATAAACAGGAGGCTGCTACCCAAACATGTATGAATTCCTATACCAAAGCAAGGATTGTGTTTTCCATTCAAAATTAGTAACTCGCACGCAAACACATTACCCTGAGCAAGAAATTAGGTAGGTACACAATGAGAAGAGTAAAAACGAGAAACTCAAAAAAAATTCAAAAATATTTTTACTAAAGGTCAGTTCGAAGCTTTAATATGCAGAAACCATAGTTTTAGGAAATGTTCATATATTATTATCTGCTTTACGAAATGTGTATACGTAATTCAGTTTTTTAACACTTGTTACTTATTTCTGATACAAACAGTACTCTACGCTATGTTTTGAGTGCTTTGAAGCAGCAGTAGAAATTTAAATCAAGGTGTTTTAGATAAACAATCTAGTGACTTTCAAACAGTATTTCTGGGCATGCATGCATGATGTATGTTTTGGATCAAATTTGGCGGCTGACGTTTGTGTTGTCTCAACTCTCATCTAACTATATACAGGGTCTCTACTCAACAACAGCCTCGGGCGCCATCAAAAACGCGGGAGCGCCAACACAAAGTTTTGAAAGATGATGATAATGCGACTTAACTGAAATAAAAAATGACTGACATTGTTTATTCATAAATTATTCTCATCGATTGCTCTATCACAGTTGCCATGAACGAGATTTGCAAATATATCATTGCTTATTATTATTATTTGTTTTTCTCTGCAAGATAGCAAACTGGCGAGTCAGATTATTTGGAGTTTCCCATACCATTAAGGTAAAATAAAAGCCAAATTTAATTACATGTCACACATCGATTGGAACACTGTTATAAGATGTCGACAGAAATTGATTCTTTCACCGAATTTTTAAAGCAGAAGTAATTCGTTTGGTATTTTGTATAATTAAAATAATATGACTATATGGAGGTGTTTTACTTAAAAATTCTATTTTGACAGAAATATATTCGTTTATGTATCACATCGAAAACCCAATAGAATACCAACAATACATTGAAAGAAGCTTATCCCATCTTAATAAATTAGAAACAGAAGAGGTCGACATAGAAAAACTCAACGAAGAAATTATATATATGGCATCAGTTTGAATATTCTCGTTCATAGCTTAACAAGCCTACGTCTATGCTCAGCGGTAGGGTTACTGCAATGGCGTCGGCGTAAGAAGGGGTGGTTGGGCGTTACCCTCAGCTAGACACTGGATTTGATTGGAACAAAGTTTATTATATTTACACATACAAATAAGCTTATAACTAGGTAACATTTATATACAGAAAAAGAAAAGAAAATGGCGGATTGGCATCCGCGATTGGAAGCGGGTGTGGTCCTGCGGATGCAGCGGCGGCGGTGGCGACTGGCGACGGGGCGGCGAGCTGAGAGCAGCGGCGGCGGCAACGTCGGCGGCAGTGCGGATCTCCTTGGCGGAGGCGGCGGCTGGCGGCTTCCTTCGGCGGTTGCAGCGGCGGCGGTGGCGACTGGCGACGGGGCGGCGGGCTGTGAGCAGCGGCGGCGGCAACGTCGGCGGCAGTGCGGATCTCCTGGGCGGAGGCGGCGGCTGGCGGCTTCCTTCTGCGGTGGCAGCGGCGGCGGTGGCGACTGGCGACGGGGCGGCGGGCTGTGAGCAGCGGCGGCGGCAACGTCGGCGGCAGTGCTGATCTCCTGGGCGGAGGCGGCGGCTGGCGGCTTCCTTCTGCGGTTGCAGCAGCGGCGGCGGCAACGTCGGCGGCAGTGCGGATCTCCTGGGCGGAGGCGGCGGCTGGCGAAAGTGGCTTTCCAAAGACGGCAGGCAGCAGAGTCCAATGCGTAGGATTGGCTCTAAGTCCACGAGGGTGATAGGCTCTGGAGAGGCTGGAGCTGCTAGCTGGTCCTGGAAGCTGAAGTGGCTCGAATCCCAAGTCCCACGAAGACGGCAGACAGCTAAGTCCAGTGAAATGGATCGGCTCTAAGTCCACGAAGATGCGGCAGACAGCCAAGTCCAGTGAAATGGATCGGCTCTAAGTCCACGAAGATGCGGCAGACAGCTAAGTCCAGTAGATGAAACGGCTGGTGGTCCTGGAGCTGAAGTGGCTGCTGGTGGTCCTGGAAGCTGGAGTGGCTGCTGGTAGTCCTGGAAGCTGAAGTGGCGGCTGGTGGACTCTCCTTGGCTGAGTTGGCGATGGAAGGCTGGATGGTTCCTGGTGGACTCTCCTTGGCTGAGTTAATTCTTACTGCCAGCGTCTGACTATTTAAAGGAGCCAGTCCTTTGTCCAACGCGATTTCGACGCTCATTGGTCGAAGTAGAAGGGATGTTTTGCCCGATTTCGATATATTTTGTAATTATAGCATTTAATTGAGCGGCGTGATCAATTAGCGACTTGGTTTTAGTCGCAATCAATAGTTGATGAAATGCCGAGTCTAACGACACCCAATTTGCTATGATTTGAGTAAAAAATTAGCTCAACTTGGAATTTTTAATGCAATGTTCCGCGTAAAGCTTAATTAAGTATTTTTCTTATGGCGTGTGTTAAAAAGTTTATTATGTTTTGATCGGTTGCGCGCTATTTTTATAAGATTATTGAGACCAATTACGCTTTTCTGGGATGCTTCCTTCGTTAATTAAAATTTAATTTGTAATCTGCATCTTTGCTCGCTGTACTCGGTCGTGGCCCCTGATTTCTTCGTTACAATATGCCTTTCCTCGGGCCGCTGAACTCTCGGCCGCTCTCCCGGGCGCGAGTTTGGCTGCCTGATGGAAAAATTGCTTTTTCTCCACCTGTATATGTGCTATCGCTCTGTGGTTTGTTTTAATAGGTAGCGGTTAATTTTTCCTATCTTCTGGTATCCTTTATGTGTGATTAAAACAGAGCGCACTCTGTTTAAAGGGCGTTTTAGTGAAAAATTCTTAATTTAATCTGCAAACATTCGTGAGGCGTATTTCGCTGGCTGTCACCTTTCTTGGCCGGCCGGCTCCAATAAAGTTTTATGGTTGCAATCTTGCTGCACTTTAGAAATTCGTTGTAAGGACACTTATTTTTATGATTTTAGGGTTTTGAAAGATACTTCTGCGTAGGATCGCGGCGGTTTGTTGAACAGATGTAATAATCTTTGTTCTTCGGGCGCCTTTCGGGCGGCGTACGTTTCCTTTGTCTTTATTCGATCTGTTTAACGGTTCATATCAATTCCCCCCTCCTTTGGCGTCCGCGATCCGGGCAAAAAAAAAAAATTAGGGAGAGAAAGGGCGGAGTTGGTCTGCGTGAATTTTGAGGGCCTGTTGTCCTCTTTGGACCCTATAGATGCTTGGGCCAAGTTGGTCCAAGATTTGGTGGGGTCCACTCCATTTTGGTTGGAACCCTGCATGGATCCCGGCGATGGCGTCTGAGAGAGGGTGATTTTTCACCATGACCCACTGCTGGGGTTGAAACGTGGGGTTGTCGGCGTCCGGTGCTTCTTGGCGCTGGGCGATGGCTCGGTTTCGGATGCCTGTGTCCCGTGCTCCGCGGTTGTGGGTCCGTGGTTCGTGGGGCGTTTCGGGCAGCAGCGTGGGGTGTCGGAACCTCCATTCCCCGGGGCGGTCTAATTCCTTTCCGAACATGGCGTATGCTGGGGAACACCCTAGGGCGGTGTTATGGCGATTCCGTAAGTTAAATAGGGTCGCGGGAAGATGCTTGTCCCACTCGCGATGGTTTCCTCCTTGTAGATGCAGGCGGAGCCCCTTTTTTATTTCTTGATTCCTTCGCTCCGTTGGGTTGGCTCGGGGGTGATAGATGGCGGTCGTCCATGGCTGGATATCCCACTCCTGGCAGGCTCTCATCCATTGTTCACTGATGAACTGACGCCCGTTATCGGTCAGCATGGCGCTCGGGTACCCAAAGCGGGGAAAGACTTCATTTCGCAAGGTGCGGATGATGATGGGGGCGGTGGCTTTGGCTAAAGCGAAGGCTTCAGTCCACCGGGTGAAGAGGTCGGTTATTACCAGGATGAACTTCTTCCCGGTGGCTGACGAGGGGTAGGGCCCCATGAGGTCGAGCGCAATCGTGTCCCACGCTCGGTTGGGTTGGTGAGGCCTCAGGGTGGCTTTGGCTTGGTGGCGGCCCTTCTTGCATCTCAAGCAGAGCAGGCATTGGCGGACGTAGTTCCGGACATCTTCTCGTAAACGCGTCCAATGAAAATGTGAGCGGATGGCTCGTGTTGTTTCGGCGATGCCGGGATGTCCAGCTAAGTCTTGATCATGGTATTGGTAAATGACCCTGGGTCGGCTTCTCTCCGGGACAAACAGCCTTGGGCCTTGATCCGTCTGGTGGTAAAGCAACCCATCCTCTATTCGATAATTCTCCTGGACGGCTACGAGATCCGGGGTTGGGTCCTCGACGAAGTAGCTTTGGTGCCATGAGTTGACTAAATCTTGACAGTAATTATCCTGCCTTTGGTCCTGTGCAATGGTCTCCCATAACGTTTCTTCGACTGCGTCCAGCAGGCTTAGGGATGGCTTGCCTGGTGGCTCCGTGACGGTAGCACGGCTGCTTGCCCGTTGATACCTCGGTGAGTCCTCACCGTGTGGTGTTTGGCTGCTGGCCGCCTGATTTCTTGTAGCGGGTTCCTGGAACCTGGGAAATCCTTTCTTAGCGGGTTGGCTGGCCGTTACACGTTTTTGGGCGAAGCGCTTGTTGTGAATGGGAGGTAGCAGTACTGTCGGGTCATCCCACACTGCTTCGGCCGGCTGTCCAGTCGGCTGTCGAGATAGCGCGTCCGGCAACTCGTTGTGCTTTCCGGGGCAATGCTCGATTGTGAAGTGGAACTCCTGTAGCAGGAGAGCCCAACGCGTGAGTTTAGCTCGCTGGTCCTTCAAGGTGTTGAGCCAGGTGAGGGCGCGGTTATCGGTCCGGAGGGTGAACTGCCTGCCTTCTAAGCAGGGCCGATATTTTTTTATCGCCCATACGGCGGCTAGGCACTCTTGTTCGTTGGAGTGATAACGTTGTTCGGCTGGCAGGAACCGGGTGCTGGCGTAGGAGATGACGTCTCGACCTCCATCGGGACGTTCCTGGTAGAGCACGGCGGCGATGCCAAATTTGCTGGCGTCTGTTTGTAAAATGAAGGGGCGAGAAGCATCGGGTCGGGCTAATTTCAGCGGTGTCTGAAACAATTGTTTCACTTGGTGAAATGCTTGCTGAACGTCTGGGGTCCAAGTCCAGCGCTTTTTAGTGCTTAGTAGGTCGGTGAGAGGGGCCGCAACGTCGGCGAATCGGGGAATGTACTCGCGTAGCCAATTGCATATGCCTAGGAACTGTCGTAACCCCTTTCGGTTAGTAGGGAGCGGGGCGTTGATGACCTGCTGCACGTGACCTGGTTGAGGTTCGTTTCCCTCTGGGCCAACGATATGCCCTAGGTAGTGCAGTGTGGATTTCCCGAAGTGGAATTTTTCTGGCGAGCATATGAGCCCATGTTCCTGTAGTCGTTCGAATACCTTTCGGAGGTGTTGAAGGTGCTGCTCCCATGATTCCGAGTAAATGATGATGTCATCTAAATACACGAGGCAGAATTTGTGGAGGTACCCTACCAGTACTTCCCGGGCCATCAGCCTCTGAAAGGTCATTGGTGCCGTCTTGAGCCCGAATGGCATGACTCGAAACTGATAGTCTGCGCCATCCGGAGTCGTGAACGCGGTGTAGGGTTTGGCTTGGGGGTGTAAACTTATCTGCCAGTACCCCGACTTTAAGTCAAGTGAGGAGAAGATGCTCGCTGAACCTAGATCTTTGATGGTTTCGTGGATCAAGGGTAGTACCGCCGGCTCATTGATGGTGGCTTCGTTTAGCCTACGAAAGTCCAAGCAGAACCGGGGTGTAGAATCCTTTTTCTCCACGATGACGATTGGCGAGTTATGTGGTGACTGGCTAGGCTCGATGAAACCGCGTGCCAGCATCTCTTCTACTTGCTCGGCGATGATCTTCTTTTTTGTTTCGGAATATCGGTAATTTGGGCTGCGTATAGGGGCATCGGTTTTCACATGAATCTCGTGCTGCAGGGTGCGCGTAGGTGGCGCCGAGGGCCTCCAAATTTCGGGGAAGTCTTCTAGTAGCTGATAGAGGTTGTGTTCCTGCTCGCGAGGGAAGTCATGCTTCAACTGGGGAAGTTCCATCGGGTCATTCGCTGGACGCGGGTCGTGTTGCTCGACCAGGCAATGAGTGGTTTCTCGGGTCCTCATGCCGTGGTGTATGCAACGCCGTGCGCAATCAAAGGTAGCCTCGTGTTCCGTAAGCCACGGTAGTCCGAGAATGATGTCCTCCCTTAGTTCCTCTGCTATGATGCACTGTATGACGTAGTTATTTCTACCGATCTGTATTTCCAAGCTTGTTTCTCCTCGTAGGGTCAGGGTTGCCTGTTCTTTGGCCATTTTGGCCGTTCTTTGTGCGTAGCTACCCGTCTCAGGATGCTGCACTAGCTTGGCGCTAATGAAATTATGCGTGGCTGCTGAATCTATCAGGGCACGCATCTCCCGCTGTGGTGATCCGAGGTTCACCATGATATACGGGAGGTTGTGGCAGTTGGCCGTACTTATCGTGGAGCATTGGGTTGGGCCCTGGGCGGTGCTTCGGCCTCGATGTGCCCGGGCCTCCGCCAGTTTTCCGGCGGTGGTAGTTGTCTTGCTTCGGGGGCGTTCACGGGAGCTTCTCCTGTTGCCTGTGGTGTTGGCCGGTGGCGTCGTGGGCAATCCTTATTGAAGTGGCGTCCCGGGCAAAAATAGCAGCGGGGTAGATTTGGCTCGGCTGGCTCCCGTGGGCGTGTCTCGCGGTTTGGCGTTGGTGCGCGGTCGTCCATGTCTTTCTCAATTGCAGCCACCTTGTCCAATAGTTCCTCAATTGTTTCCGGCACTGCGACACGTAGGTAAGGCCGAAGGGCCGGTTTTAACAGTTCTATCATTACGGGAATGCTGGCTCCCACTGACTGTTCGGTGTCCAATCGGCGTATCAGTTGTATCTTCCGAAGAAGAAAGAGTTCGCCATTTTCTTTCAGTCCCTGTTTTTGCCCGTAGAGCTGTGTTTTCAAGGAGGCTCGTACATCTGCGCTATCGAATTTATTTAACAGCCTTTCTTCAAATTCATTCCAGGAGAGCGGGAGTGAAGCGTATGGTTTCCACCATTGGTTAGCTTTCCCCTGGAGACAGTTTGTGGCTACTTTCATTAGTTCTGTTGTAGTACATCCGCTTTGCGCATGGTAGCGGGCGCACTCTGCGATGAACTCTTGGGGGTGGTCTAACTCCTCGCCCTTAAATGTTGGTGGGAGATCGACTTTTTTGGGCACAGCCATTCGTCCCAAAAGTGCCTGGAATTGTTCGTCCGTTAATGTGATCGTTGGTGCTGCTGGAGCTTGTTCTGGGCGCCACTGGGTGTTTTCTACCACTCCCAGAAGTGGTGCTGGTTGATTGGTTCCTGCTGCTGTAGCTGCTAGGTTCGCAAGGTGGTGTGCCATTTGCTGTTGGTTGTCTTCGTTGACTTCCTGTCGCACTGGGCTGGGACTTGGAGGCGGTGTCCTTTGTCCACACGGAAATGAGGGTGCGCTGTCTTCTATTATTTCCGAACTGTTCAGACTTCCTCCTTGTCGCGGTGTCCGCTGAGGTTCTTCGTTGATCCTTGGCGGAGTTGTCTCCATGTTTCCCTTCCTTCTTGACTTCACCATTGTAGTGGGCGTGGCTTCCCTCTGGTGTCCACCACAGGTTTGCCCCACGTTCCGGGCGACAATTAACAAGCCTACGTCTATGCTCAGCGGTAGGGTTACTGCAATGGCGTCGGCGTAAGAAGGGGTGGTTGGGCGTTACCCTCAGCTAGACACTGGATTTGATTGGAACAAAGTTTATTATATTTACACATACAAATAAGCTTATAACTAGGTAACATTTATATACAGAAAAAGAAAAGAAAATGGCGGATTGGCATCCGCGATTGGAAGCGGGTGTGGTCCTGCGGATGCAGCGGCGGCGGTGGCGACTGGCGACGGGGCGGCGAGCTGAGAGCAGCGGCGGCGGCAACGTCGGTGGCAGTGCGGATCTCCTTGGCGGAGGCGGCGGCTGGCGGCTTCCTTCGGCGGTTGCAGCGGCGGCGGTGGCGACTGGCGACGGGGCGGCGGGCTGTGAGCAGCGGCGGCGGCAACGTCGGCGGCAGTGCGGATCTCCTGGGCGGAGGCGGCGGCTGGCGGCTTCCTTCTGCGGTGGCAGCGGCGGCGGTGGCGACTGGCGACGGGGCGGCGGGCTGTGAGCAGCGGCGGCGGCAACGTCGGCGGCAGTGCTGATCTCCTGGGCGGAGGCGGCGGCTGGCGGCTTCCTTCTGCGGTTGCAGCAGCGGCGGCGGCAACGTCGGCGGCAGTGCGGATCTCCTGGGCGGAGGCGGCGGCTGGCGAAAGTGGCTTTCCAAAGACGGCAGGCAGCAGAGTCCAATGCGTAGGATTGGCTCTAAGTCCACGAGGGTGATAGGCTCTGGAGAGGCTGGAGCTGCTAGCTGGTCCTGGAAGCTGAAGTGGCTCGAATCCCAAGTCCCACGAAGACGGCAGACAGCTAAGTCCAGTGAAATGGATCGGCTCTAAGTCCACGAAGATGCGGCAGACAGCCAAGTCCAGTGAAATGGATCGGCTCTAAGTCCACGAAGATGCGGCAGACAGCTAAGTCCAGTAGATGAAACGGCTGGTGGTCCTGGAGCTGAAGTGGCTGCTGGTGGTCCTGGAAGCTGGAGTGGCTGCTGGTAGTCCTGGAAGCTGAAGTGGCGGCTGGTGGACTCTCCTTGGCTGAGTTGGCGATGGAAGGCTGGATGGTTCCTGGTGGACTCTCCTTGGCTGAGTTAATTCTTACTGCCAGCGTCTGACTATTTAAAGGAGCCAGTCCTTTGTCCAACGCGATTTCGACGCTCATTGGTCGAAGTAGAAGGGATGTTTTGCCCGATTTCGATATATTTTGTAATTATAGCATTTAATTGAGCGGCGTGATCAATTAGCGACTTGGTTTTAGTCGCAATCAATAGTTGATGAAATGCCGAGTCTAACGACACCCAATTTGCTATGATTTGAGTAAAAAATTAGCTCAACTTGGAATTTTTAATGCAATGTTCCGCGTAAAGCTTAATTAAGTATTTTTCTTATGGCGTGTGTTAAAAAGTTTATTATGTTTTGATCGGTTGCGCGCTATTTTTATAAGATTATTGAGACCAATTACGCTTTTCTGGGATGCTTCCTTCGTTAATTAAAATTTAATTTGTAATCTGCATCTTTGCTCGCTGTACTCGGTCGTGGCCCCTGATTTCTTCGTTACAATATGCCTTTCCTCGGGCCGCTGAACTCTCGGCCGCTCTCCCGGGCGCGAGTTTGGCTGCCTGATGGAAAAATTGCTTTTTCTCCACCTGTATATGTGCTATCGCTCTGTGGTTTGTTTTAATAGGTAGCGGTTAATTTTTCCTATCTTCTGGTATCCTTTATGTGTGATTAAAACAGAGCGCACTCTGTTTAAAGGGCGTTTTAGTGAAAAATTCTTAATTTAATCTGCAAACATTCGTGAGGCGTATTTCGCTGGCTGTCACCTTTCTTGGCCGGCCGGCTCCAATAAAGTTTTATGGTTGCAATCTTGCTGCACTTTAGAAATTCGTTGTAAGGACACTTATTTTTATGATTTTAGGGTTTTGAAAGATACTTCTGCGTAGGATCGCGGCGGTTTGTTGAACAGATGTAATAATCTTTGTTCTTCGGGCGCCTTTCGGGCGGCGTACGTTTCCTTTGTCTTTATTCGATCTGTTTAACGGTTCATATCAAGCTTCTGATACGTTTTGAGTGAATAGTAATAAATTAGTTTCCGTATAGATCTGTTTGGCTTAAATCCATGTTGTTGAGGTGTTATCTCTGATTTTACGTGTTCAAAAATTCTGTTATGTAATATAATTTCAAATACTTTGGAACATGAACAAATCAAAGAAACTGGCCTGTAGTTCTTAATATCTGATTTGTCACCTGTTTTAAATATGGGGCACACTTTAGTTGTTTTCCATAACTTAGGATAATGGCATGTTTTTATTATTAAATCAAACATTATTAGTAATGGATAAGCTAAACTATCTGAACATGCCTTTATTATAAATGAAAGTATTTGATCTACGCCAACCGACCTCTTAGGTTTTAGCTTCTTAATAGCTGTATAAATTTCTTCTAAAGAGATTGTATCAATGCTCAATGTATCCAACGAACCCACTGACTCTTCCGATAATGGAAAATCTAGATTAGGTTGCGTCTTTCCATATACCGATCTAAAATTTTCTGCAAATGATTCAGCAAATTTCCATTGTATTTTAGCAAAGGAACATTTAATGCGTTACCTTTCTTTTTGTTTTTTAGAAAAGACCAAAAAGCAGATGGATCACTATTTATATTTTGTTCAATTTTATTTAGATAGTTACGATAGGCAATATCAATATCTCGTTTAATTTGACTCCTGAATTTTTGAAAGTTTAAATGATAACTTTGCTGGCGAAACCTTTTCCATAACTTGTGATACCGAGATTTGATTTGTATCTTTTTGACAATATCTTTATTAAACCATGGCGGATATTTCTTTTTTACAGGCTTAGACTTAGATTCCACCATCGCATTTACATCTTTATATGAATTTAAGCTGTTTGTGTCCCTAAGATTCAAATTGATAAAAATTTGCTTTTTGGAAATTATATTGTTCACCAGCAAAGCCATCACGTAACGTAACTTCAGAATTAAAATAAATTTCAAGAGAAGGATGTTGACCACTTTGCTGAAGAAGCGGAGACTGACAGCCAGTTACTGTCATATTTATGGATGCTAAAACGAGATCGAGAGTGCGGTGGTTACTATTAAGTACCTTATTATATTAAGTCAAGCCAAAAAAATTAACAAAACCTACCATGTCATTTTCCAGGGCAGTACATGCATTCGATAGATCAGGATTCAGATTGGGTAAATTAAAATCTCCAAGGATGACCATTCCACCAGTGATAATCTGAAACTTATCGTATAAATTTTCAAAAAATACATTGTAACAGTGGCAGGGCGAAGAGGGGGGTATATAGATTGACTGCGGTTACTAAGAAATTAGAAAAATCTTTATAGTTTAACGAAAGTATAATGTTTCAATAGTTAGGTAAAACTAAGAAGAAACGCAGGTGTCTAAAACATTTTATACATAACTCATCCGAAAACGTCCTTTGCAGAACTTGTAAGCTTTCAGGCCGAGCCCTCGGCCTTACGCGTCCTGTAAAGATGCTGTTTCCGTAGTTGTTACGTAAACTACTAATGAAATAGAATTTTAAAACCAATTGATTCATCAAGTCATCATTGAGTTTCGAATGAACTTTGGTACAAATTTTACCTGCCACAGAAGCGGTTCGCTCTGATGGTGGAACTGTCAGAAGATAAGAATATACTATTTCTAACTACATTGCTCTAACTCATTCGTCTTCAAATAATCTGTCACTTTTTTAATTGCCTTTTTGTAACACCATTTGCTTTTCTGGATTTACTACAATTTCGACTCCATCCAAAACGCATTTTCTTCATTCTCTATAGTTTCGTTTAAATTAACTGTTTCACTATCAAAGCATGCAGATTCATGCAAATCAAATTCATTTTCGTCTGTTGCTATCTGATGTTTTTTAATCGAAAAGAAAATTATTTTGACTAAATACCGAATAACGGTATTTGACAACCATATATCCGGTATTTCGATATTGTTAAATAGCACGGTCGCTAATTACACCTAACTTTTTCTACAGTTTTCCACTGTGCACATGCTTAAAGTAGCAATTTTGTAGAATTTTAAATCAAACCATTAGTGATTTAATTGAGCTTAGTTTTTCATTGAAACTCGAAGTGGTCTACAGTGCAGAGCTGTGTATTTATTAGACTACTGGATTTTCTTTTCTTGGATGATTTACCACCGTTTTTAACAAATGCCATCACTAAAAGAATGTACTGCATGTCCCAACAATGGTACAAGTGTTTGCATATTTTTGAAAAACAGACTTTAGTTTTCATTTTCTAAATAATATTTATCTCTTCACTCGAAAACTCCTGTCTCTCTGCAGTGGGTTGAATTGCTATAGACTCAAAACTTCTATATGTCGGGTATATTGTAAGTTTTCCACGTTTATTTTGGAAAGAGGTCAGCTATGATTTATACAGTGTGATTCATAAGTATGATCATTAAATTAAATAGGAGTATACTGACCTCGGTAAAAGTACATTGCACTAAAAATCGCTTACGGAAAAAAATCGTATTAGGGCTGGTGCAGCATTTTGACAACCACTGGCTAAATCAGTAAGAGTACATTAACCTATTGCACCAAAAGTGATTGAAATAAGCAAAACTGCTTTTTCTGCTTCCGCATTTTATTCAAATTCGGTCTTATCGCAACCATATGTGCGAACTTTGGCGATAGAAGTTTTATTCCACTATATATTTATTTTTTAATTATTATTAATTTTTGACGTATAATTTATTACGTAAAGTGGTTCTCATTGATGTTCTGTCACTACCCTAAAATTTAATGACCATACATATGAACCGTCCTGTATATGAGTACCAGGTACCTTAGTCCTACTTAGAATTTTCCGAGACTAAGGAGTTTCAACCCTACCAAGGGATCTTTTACATGCTACACATCGTAGTAACATGGGACCGAAGGCTTTACATCACTTCCAAATGATAGCATTCTGTAGAGATCTTCATCGGCATTTTTTATTTTTTAAAAACCTCACCGGGATCGGATATCGAACTCTTGACCCTGAGATGAATAGCCAGAATGCTTAACCACTGAGGTATGGAGCCCGGCTTACAGTATTCTTAATCATGTGTTTTTAACACTGGTAACATAGACTGCCATGATTCAAAACATCAAAACCAAAATCTACAATCGCTATTATAACGTTGGATTCACACAGGAGCATACCAAACTTAGTATACATATAAAATAGTCCAATATAATCGTGAATAGTTTATATAGAAATATATTTTACCAATAATCTATATGAATTAGTAAAGTAGGTATATAATTTTTAATAATTCGATTATAATAACAAGAACAATTAGATTTACATACTCAACAAGTTACATAACCAATCATAGTAGATACTACATCAAATTGAGAATATTGTCATGTCCTATATTTATTCTTATGTTAACGGATGCGGATGCAATCTTGGAATCCACATAACTTTTGCTTATAAAAGAAGGCTAATCTAGTTATAATAAAAATACGTAGAGCAATGTTTGGAATTCGTTTCGCTTTTAAGTAAGACTGCGGTGGCCTTTCATTTACTCTATGTTTAGATAATCAATGGATGAATATACCTTTTAACCTCAGCTACATTGTATGTAATTGAATCACCAGATACAAATCCATATTCGCTGCATTATCAGATGTCCTGGATAAAAATTTGATCACGCATCCTTTCCGAAATCTAAGCACTATACTACACACACTAATAATTTTTTAACCATTTCAACAATCTCTAGTATTGCTGTTGACGTTTATGCCTATTGACTGTTTTTTTGAACTCTAATTAACGTCATATAATTTGGCGCTAATAGTTATTTATGTACCAAGGAAAATAAGTGTTATTTTTCGTCTGAGAATGCAGTCTCGTAAGGTAGAGGTTTACAGGCATCAGACATCGAAAAATACTTAATATGATCCGAGGTGAAAATTCAATTGTTTGTACTATCAGAATAGATTTCTAATTTTTTTTTTAATTTCAAAAAAAATTGGCGCTTTGACATTGCAAACGCATTAAATAGATGTCAAAAAGCCAATTAGAACATTTACTTATGTCGCTAAGAACGCTGTTTATTTAAATGCATTGTGCTTTTTTGGCGTACGGCAAAAACTGTATATTATCGACCAAGTGACTAAAAGGGTGCCATTCAATCTACAAGATGAAGTTTATTCCTCAGACGAAGTCGAAAGAATAATCACATGTGGGATTTAAATGGCACCTTAGTGCCGAGGTATATATGCTATTTTTTAAAATCCCGGTCACGGGTTCAGAAATATTTTGCAATATACTATAGACGTGACACCCAGGTTTTTTTACTGTCCAAATTAAAATAGTAGTTTGCGATAGTTACAAAATAGTTGGTGACTTAGCAATTTATTAGGTACCACGGTGGACATTTTGGTCTTTCTTTTGAGAGAGAAGTATGGCTTTAGATATAACTAGTTGAAACAAATCTTTAGCTCCTGCTATTTGTTTCGCCATTTATTTATTCTTTTCCGGGCCAGCCTGTACATTCCCACTTGAATTATTTTCGCTGTATTTCGAATAATATCAAGTTTTGTCCGCGCGAAGGCGCTAGATTTGGTTTTCCCGAATTCACTTGTTATCGCTTTACGCCAGCGAACAGCGATTCGATTATTTTGGGCCATTTGATTTTCGCTTTCTGTCGAAGTAACTTGCTTCTTCGAAAGTATTCCCACGTGCTACAGCACTAATTAATAATTAATTTCGTTAGTGAGCTGATAACTAAATCAGGTATGTTTACGCTAATTGCTTGTTATCCATTTTAGTAATTTCTCTTTCTTATCAGCTTTTAGTTACCGCTTTTAGTTACCACTTTCGAGTAACTCTTTTAAACGCCGTTTTTGAGCGACTGGTTATGCTATTTGGCATCATAATTGGTAATCTTGGACCCCTCACAACTTCCTCTGGAATGCCATTTTGGGGGCTTGCCGTCTGTAACACCGAGTGCCTGTCCTTTTATCAACTTTGGCCACGAGGTCTGCGCTGTTGGTGATTGTTACATTAAGATAATCCTGGACCAATTCAACGCATGCCACCGGCGTTTCTTTCAATCCAGGTTAGTCTTATTTCAACGCCCACGAATTATTGGCTGAATCGATTTTTTTCACAACGCTTCAAGTTTATAATTTACTAATTTAAAACTACGCCTTATAAATCTAAAACGAAATGTACTAACCATTCATAAATCTGTGTCTCATAAATCTAAAACATAATGTATCAATTGTTCCCTAATTTACAATTTACAAATTTATAATTTTACTAATTGAATACATATTAAGAATTTTGTAAAAAAAGTGCTTCACGCTATTTTATTATCATTACCGAGATAACGGATAATACACACAGACAGTGATAAGCTTATCCCTTCAGTGAATTGCATTCAAATTCAATTTAAGAGCCTAAAGGAGGTTCACATATGTTCGCTGTGCGTGTCGCATTTTCAGCACGTATAATTTATTGTATTCAGGTTATTTAATATTGTGATAAACGATTTTTCGACGCATTATTGATGTTGCCACCAAACATGATCTGCTGATTAATAAACTTAATTGTTTGTTATTTTTTTATTTATTTCTTGAAATCTGTGATTTCTGGCGCCCTGTGTTTTTTTACTATTATTAAAAGAGCTTGCAGCAGCTCAGCTGATGACAGAAATCTGCGACCCAAGGCCATCGACTTTGACGCTAGCTAGGCCATTGCGGTAAGTAAGAAACATTTCAGAGCTACCGTGGTGTATAAATGATAAGGGGGTTGATCTGCGATTGTACTACCATTGGTTATTATTAGTAATCAATCGCAGGTTGGCTTTTTTATTGTTTCACTGACGCCAACGAGTGGGGCTCCCGACTTTGGTATTACATCAGCTGTGCAACCTGCAATTCTCATTTAATATTCTGACAAAATTATCTATTTAAAATGAATGTCAACGCACTTCGTGTTGATGAGCTGCTTTACGAACTACTGTTCAGGGGTTTAGATAGAGACACGGTGGAAGGTATGAACGTCGACCAACGTCGTAGAACCTTACGTGCCAAGTTGTTACTCGAAAAGGCTGACCCTACGCTGCTTAACGCTTATCAATTAGTGGCACCCTTCGATGTACAATTAGAACTTGATACTTGTAAAGGCAAACTAACTGAACTTTCGGTATTAGTTACTGCTTTCTCTGCTGCACCTTGCAATTCTGAATTTGCTCGGCTCGATACGCGGCTAACGCATTTGTATTCACGACTAATCAGGTTACAACCCTCTTCTAAATTAGAACAGGAGCATGCTACCCTTACCAGTCAATGCTTAGATTTATTACAGTCACTTAGTAATGAGCATGACGATTCGCAATTACAAGTAGATCCTTTGCCTTCAAATGTTGATGCCACTAATTTTGTCGATTCTGTTAATACAGTAGCTCCACCTAATTCTGACACTCTTGAACCTATGGCAGATAATATTGTTGACAACCCTAACATAACTGAAGCCGCCGGTTTAGCTTCATCTACGTTCCAACGACCTAGGGTATCTTTTTCTAATGAGCACGTACATCCGTATCCTCCTTTTACACAACAACCTAGTATGTCCGCTACTGCTAATTTGCGAACTGAACTAGACCAAATTAATTACTCTACGACGTCTTTTCCTAGACGTGTAGGTTTAGTTTCTGTACCGGTATGCAAATGGGGTTTATCATTTAATGGAGACACTACTACTATGGGGGTAAATTCTTTCTTACAACGTGTCGAAGAACTTAGGGTAGCGCGTAACATTTCATACGACCAATTATTTTCTAGTGCTGTTGACCTTTTCTCGGGTCGTGGGTTAGTATGGTACCGTGCTATGCATCACCGGGTTTCAAACTGGCACGATTTGGTAGCTAGGTTGCGATCTGATTTTTTGCCTACTGATTTTGATGAGGAATTATGGGACGAAATTAGGAAGCGTAAGCAGAGGGCCGATGAAAAACCCTCACTTTTTATTGCTGTGCTGCTTAATTTATTTGATCGTTTACTCATTAAACCATCCGAATCAGTTCAACTTAAGCATATTATGAAAAACTTGCAACCTTTTTACGCTACTCAATTATCCTTAACAGTAGTCCACGATATTGAACACCTTGCATTTCTGTGTAAAAAGCTGGAAGATGTTAAGATTCAGAATATTAAATACCGCAATCCTGCTGCTGCCTCATCCTTGCAACTGGAACCTGACTTGGCCTACCAGCCTACTCCTAAAAAACCTGTGACACAGACTGCACAAATGACAATTAAACATTCTGGTCCTAGAGCTAACCGTGCGAAAAGTACAACCACTTGTTGGAACTGCCGTAAATTAGGCCATACTTTCCATACTTGCGCGGCAGATAAGACTATTTTTTGCTATATTTGCGGTCATGCAAATAGTTATTTTGCTACTTGTCCTAAATGCCATCCAAAAAACGCAAAGTAAAGGGTAGATATCACAGCCGATCTATTCCTTATCCCTATTATACTAAGGCTGATACTCTATCTTGGGAATCTTGGTTACGAACTGTGAATGAATTTTGCCGTATGACTTGTAATACTTCAGCCACCTTTACTAAACAACTTTCTGACAACCGTCCTTATTTAACCATTTATATTAATGGCGAACCTATTCACGCTCTTTGCGATACAGGGGCCAATCAAACTTTAATTGGGCGCAACGGTCTATATTTACTTCAGAGACACGACCTCAAATTGTGTAACAATAAGTCTCCGCTTACCTTGACTACTGCTGACGGTCAGCTACAAAATATTTTAGGTACTGTTGCCTTACCCATTACCATTGATGGTATTACTAGGTCCATCGATGCGGTTATTTGTGACTCAATTCCGTCTACACTAATTTTAGGTGTTGATTTTTGCTACGCTTTTGGAGCAAAGACTGATTTTGTCGCTGGACGCTTCGATGTGGCTGAAACTTTTTCGCTGCAGACTATTTGTGGCGTAGTTGATTTGTCAGTTCAACAAAAACTTTTACTAGACCAAGTTGTTGGGAAATTTGCTGAAATTTCTGGTCCTACTTTAGGCTTAACTAATTTAGTTGTACACACTATTGATACGGGTGACGCATCTCCTATTAAGCAGAGATACTATCCTTTGTCTCCTGCTATGCAAGTCCATGCCGACCACGAACTTGATCGCTTGTTAGAGATGGGCATTATTCGTCCCTCGAAATCTCCTTGGAGTTCTCCAATGGTCTTAGTCAAAAAGAAAGATGGTTCATATCGACTTTGTTTCGATGGTCGAAAATTTAATTCGGTTACCAAGAAGGATGCTTATCCTTTACCATATTTAAATAGCATTCTTGATAAATTGCGTGATGCACGTTATCTTACGTCCATCGATCTTAAGCAAGCTTTTCACCAAATTCCTCTGCATCCCGATTCGTGCGAGAAAACAGCTTTTACAGTCCCTAGACGTGGTTTGTTCGAGTTTACAGTTGTACCTTTTGGGATCGCGAACGCACCAGCTAGTCAACAACGTCTCATGGATAGCATTTTTGGTCCGCTATTGGGTGAAAACATCTTCGTGTATCTAGACGATATTGTTATCGTGTCTGGAACTTTTAAAGAACACTTGGACACCTTAGAGCAAGTTTATACCCGTCTTAAAGACGCTAACTTAACTGTCAATATCGACAAATGTCAATTTTGCCGTCCCAGTCTTACGTACCTCGGCTTTGTTGTCGATAAAAATGGTTTACGCACGGACCCTGATAAAATCTTGGCTATCACCAAATATCCTCAACCAAATACGGTGACCGAAGTCAAACGCTTTATTGGCTTAGCTTCTTGGTATCGTCGCTTCGTTCCAAATTTTGCCACTATTACTGCTCCTATTTCGGACCTAATTAAAGGTCGTATTAAAAAGCAGCGTGTGCATTGGACTGATGATGCTCTTAAATCATTTAATCAAATTAAATCTTGTTTGACCTCCGCTCCTGTTTTGAGTAGCCCAAATTTTTCGCTACCGTTCACGTTACAATGTGACGCCTCGAATTTTGGCCTCGGTTGTGTCCTTACACAAAATATTGACGATGAGGAAAAGGTAATTGCTTATGCTTCACGTATCCTTAACAAGGCCGAACGCAATTATTCTGTCACAGAGAGAGAGTGTTTAGCTGTCATCTTTGGCATTGAGAAATTTAGACCGTATATTGAAGGTACACATTTCACTGTGTTAACTGACCACTATTCCTTATTGTGGCTTACTAATATGAAAGACCCCACCGGCCGTTTAGCCCGTTGGAGTGTTCGTTTGTCGCAATACGATTTTACAATTCAACACCGACAGGGCAAACATAATGTAGTTCCCGATGCCTTATCGCGAGCTCCTATTCAGGTTTCCGCTCTAGAACTTGTTGATGGTGACTTAGACTCTTGGTACTTAAAAATGCTGGACCGCGTTAGCCAAAGTCCTAATCAATTTCCAACTTGGCGAATTGAAAATCATCGACTTTTTAAGTATGTTCCCAACCGTCATGCCATTGTTAGCAACTTAGTGGAATGGAAACAGGTGATACCTCGTTCTCGCCGAACTGAAATTTACAAACTCTTTCATGACAGTCCCACATCTGCTCACTTGGGTGGTTATAAAACCTTTTGTAAAATCTCCGAACAATATTACTGGCCTAAAATGCGTGCCGATGTCATCCGTTACATACGCCATTGTGAAACTTGTGCTGCGAGTAAAGTTAGTCAACTTGCTAGACCTGGTTTAATGGGCCAAAATAAGAAGATTTTATACCCTTTTCAATGTTTGTCAATTGACATAATGGGTCCCTTACCTCGCACGAAAACTGGTAACACTTCTATCATAGTTGTATGTGATTGGCTAACCAAGTTTACCTTAGTTAAAGCTGTTCGCGCTGCCACTGCTAAAGCAGTAGCCAAGTTTCTGGAGAACGAAGTATTCCTTATTTTTGGTGTTCCTCAAATATGTATGGTTGATAACGGACCACAATTTATAAGTTCCCAATTTAAAGCCTTGATGAAACAATACCAAGTTCAACAAGTTTGGTATAATGCTTCTTATCATCCTCAAGTCAATTTTGTTGAGAGAGTTAACCGAGTTATCGGTACTGCTCTTCGTTCTTATGTTTCGGATAATCATCGTTCGTGGGACGAACATATTTATCAAGTTGCACACGCTTTGCGTAACGCCGTTCATGAGGTGACGGGTTACACCCCTTCTTTCTTAAATTTTGGGAGGACTGTACCAGTTTCTGGGACTTATTACGGTCGTCTTAAGAACTTCCAAGAAGAAGAATTATCTTTAGAAACTCGTGAAGACCTGGCTTCAGACGTTAACCAACTTTCTGAACTTTATCAAGACGTTGTTAAACGCCTCAATAGCTCCTACCAACGCAATTCCAAGCACTATAACTTGCGTAAGCGTCCATTAAAATTTAATGTCAATGATTTGGTTTGGAAAAGGAACTACGTCTTATCTGATGCATCTAAATCCTTCAATCAGAAATTGGCTCCTAAATATGTCAAATGCAGAGTACTAAAAGTCACCGGCCCACTTACCTATCAGTTAGTGACCGTCCCCGACAATAAAAACGTTGGAGTTTGGCATATTAAAGATTTAAAACCTTACTTTGGAGAAGGACAAGTGGAGGAGTGAATTTTGGTGTGCCTGATTGTGTGTACGTGATTGTATGTATGATGATGTATGTGCATGTTTAGCTTATCTCGCCTATTCACCCTACGGATAGTATTATACTATCAACATTATTCTCACCCTTTTCGACTTGTTAACCAATTTCTATTATTATTATAATTATTATTATTTATTGCGTGCTTTTTAAGCCGCATATTTTTTGCTTTTGAGTGCTAGTTAGGCACCTTGAGCGACTCCTTAATTACCGATTTGATGGTACTTTTCCCTATCATTAGATTATATTAGGTGAAACCCTTTTGAGTGACGGATTTCCTCGCTTCTTTATAGATAGCGATTGGACCTTTTGTCGAACTCTTCTTGAGTCTTTTGTTGATAGTGAAGCAAGTGTTTAGGTGAGTTGCTTTCGTGATGAATGCGTGAGTCTTCTTTACTTTTTCGAAGTGTGTCTTTCTGACAATGGAGTTAGTTGTAAAAGAGTTTCTAGACCTGCACGATTTACTTAGGGTGGTTGGTTGGGCATGCAGGGTCGGTCTCTTTTTTGGGAAACTTTTCCATCAAATATTTTATTATTTCCTTTCCCCATCTCGCTTCACGAGATATTTTCAAAGCGTCAGGTCAGCATTATCAGTTTCTTTAGTGGCCTGTATTGCTTGTGGTACACACGAGTTCATGTTTATATTTCATTTTTTTAATAATTTTTCCTCCATACTTTTGCTATTGGGTTACCTTGGATTTGAGGTGAGTGTTGATGATGCGGTTCGAGTTTTTCGGATGTTTGTATTTTCGGATGTTTGTAGGAGGGTGGATTGTGTCCTATGTGATGCAGTCGTTTTTGCTGTGTTTAGCAGTTTTTTAGGCTTCTGTCCGGTTTAGACAGAACGTCTATTTTTTTGGCGGTGTCCTATGTGGTGCCCCTGTTATTTTTAAGCCGATTTATAAGGGTTGTTTCCCTTGGCTTATCTTCTCGAAAGAGGATTTTTCGATAGCGTTTCGCTTTGTGTGTTGGCATCATCAATCTCACACTCCAATTCCTTGGTTTCCTGCATCTTTTTATGTTCCATACTTTAAACTTTTTCATTTAATTCCGTTATATGTTGCGGGTATGGTTTTTGGGGCATTTTTTGTCCTGGGTTTTACCCGAATTTTTCGTCGTAGTATTTTCACTTCTGAGATGTTTCATACAGGAGTAAGTTTTTGTGACTTATCTCCGGTGTTTCGCTGTGTGTTAGTTCACACGGTGTTTTAGTGTGCAGTCGTTCCTGGACTGTTCACTTTTCCTTGACCAGCAGGGTGTAGGGTTTTCTGCTTCGGCGCTCTTCTTCACAGTAGCTTACATTCGCGGTGATCACTACGGGGGCCCGCGCTGAGTGTCTGTGATCGACAGCGTCTTCACCTTTTGTTAATTTCTCATTTCACTGCAATAGCTTTTTTCAAACAGCCCTGCGTTGACTGACTGACTGACGGACATCGGACTTATCCCTTCCAAATCCCTCTTCATTATACTATCTTCCTTTATTATACTCTTTTAATACCCAAGTATCCCTTTTTCCGATTTCTTTTCTTCTCTACCTTATTGGCTAATTCCAAATCCCATTTTTTAAGTTCCATGCCAATTTCCGGCTGCTGCCACAGCCGTTGGCTAAATCTCAGCAACTTTTCAGTACGCTGACTTGGTCCATGTGTGTATTCTGCCAGTACACATTTAAGGTAACCTTCTGATTAGTTCGTTTTCCGTTGGCTATGGTACGGAGCTAAGCGTCTAACTTATCCACCGACGCGCCTTTTTCATCTAGCGCGACGGATCGGTTTAGCACTTTGCTCACGACTATTCCCTCCGTAAAACTTTCTATCCCTTCTTCTTTTCTTAACTTTACTCTTTTATTTCCCATCTATTTCCCTATTTTCCTTTCGCCTTCTTTTGACTGACGATGACCTTTCAATTGCTTTAGCATAATCATACCTCAGGTATTTCTCTTGGCCGTGGGGAGTGAAACAAATCTTTAGCTCCTGCTATTTGTTTCGCCATTTATTTATTCTTTTCCGGGCCAGCCTGTACATTCCCACTTGAATTATTTTCGCTGTATTTCGAATAATATCAAGTTTTGTCCGCGCGAAGGCGCTAGATTTGGTTTTCCCGAATTCACTTGTTATCGCTTTACGCCAGCGAACAGCGATTCGATTATTTTGGGCCATTTGATTTTCGCTTTCTGTCGAAGTAACTTGCTTCTTCGAAAGTATTCCCACGTGCTACAGCACTAATTAATAATTAATTTCGTTAGTGAGCTGATAACTAAATCAGGTATGTTTACGCTAATTGCTTGTTATCCATTTTAGTAATTTCTCTTTCTTATCAGCTTTTAGTTACCGCTTTTAGTTACCACTTTCGAGTAACTCTTTTAAACGCCGTTTTTGAGCGACTGGTTATGCTATTTGGCATCATAATTGGTAATCTTGGACCCCTCACAACTTCCTCTGGAATGCCATTTTGGGGGCTTGCCGTCTGTAACACCGAGTGCCTGTCCTTTTATCAACTTTGGCCACGAGGTCTGCGCTGTTGGTGATTGTTACATTAAGATAATCCTGGACCAATTCAACGCATGCCACCGGCGTTTCTTTCAATCCAGGTTAGTCTTATTTCAACGCCCACGAATTATTGGCTGAATCGATTTTTTTCACAACGCTTCAAGTTTATAATTTACTAATTTAAAACTACGCCTTATAAATCTAAAACGAAATGTACTAACCATTCATAAATCTGTGTCTCATAAATCTAAAACATAATGTATCAATTGTTCCCTAATTTACAATTTACAAATTTATAATTTTACTAATTGAATACATATTAAGAATTTTGTAAAAAAAGTGCTTCACGCTATTTTATTATCATTACCGAGATAACGGATAATACACACAGACAGTGATAAGCTTATCCCTTCAGTGAATTGCATTCAAATTCAATTTAAGAGCCTAAAGGAGGTTCACATATGTTCGCTGTGCGTGTCGCATTTTCAGCACGTATAATTTATTGTATTCAGGTTATTTAATATTGTGATAAACGATTTTTCGACGCATTATTGATGTTGCCACCAAACATGATCTGCTGATTAATAAACTTAATTGTTTGTTATTTTTTTATTTATTTCTTGAAATCTGTGATTTCTGGCGCCCTGTGTTTTTTTTACTATTATTAAAAGAGCTTGCAGCAGCTCAGCTGATGATAGAAATCTGCGACCCAAGGCCATCGACTTTGACGCTAGCTAGGCCATTGCGGTAAGTAAGAAACATTTCAGAGCTACCGTGGTGTATAAATGATAAGGGGGTTGATCTGCGATTGTACTACCATTGGTTATTATTAGTAATCAATCGCAGGTTGGCTTTTTTATTGTTTCATAGTTTAAAAAGTAGCTTTTTGTAATCCTGTACTAAAATATCAACTTTGTAGTTTTCATTATAGATGTCAAAATGACATACCTGTTCACTGATCCTTCTAGCTTACAATAACAAACTGAGTCAAACATTTTTAATTATCAAATCAATAGGCAATAGCTAATTACATTGTTGATGGTACAATCTAAGATGTACAGTTGAAAATCCACAGCCAACTTTGTACTAAAGATCCCAAGAAGAAAAAATACGAATATTGAGTTACAGCACGGCAGTGGAATTTGTTCACCACTACAGTAACTTCAAAATAATTGTTTAAAGGGATTAAATATGAAGTTTACTAGAAATTTTATACATAATAAATATTGTAACCATATAGTAACAAGATCAATAAAGGGTTAAAGAACCGCTATTAATGTGACCGTGCAGTACGGATCGATGTAACGGCTAATTGCTGAAACTTTTGGCGCCTATAGTATAGGCAACCTAAGTAACACAATATTTTTGAAATTGTTAAAATACTTTTCGAACGTAATGGCAGCTACATTTGTCTAATTTCAGTTTTATATCAAACGATTAATATTAAATTAAAATGTTTACATTAAATGCCATATACCAGTACATATATGCATGATTGTATATCTATCTCTTACCATTTACAAGATCTCGATGCTGTGCATTCGTATCTCGGGAATAGTCTATGGTTATTCACAAAAGTTATAACACTTGTAGCAACCTCTTTCTTTAAATAAATAAACTACCCATTTTATCGTGTAACATGTAGGTAGGCAACACAATTAGCACGCTCATAGTTTTCACAGATACTCTTAATTGTGTTAGTTTGTTATGAACATGGTATGAGGAGTGAAACCAAACATTTTCCAAATTTAAAAAATAAATTTTAAAATTACAAGTTATTTGTGAAAAATGATGACTTGTTGCTATACGATAAAATGAACTGCCTGTATATTTAGCATTTAGGTTTCCCCATTAAACGGAGATTTAGAAGATACATACTGGTACGGCTGCTATGCGGTTATCCATAACTAGTGCAAGAAAAAGACCGCCGACTACATTTGTTTCCTAACGTTTCTTATATATTTAGTTACTGTATAATACAGAAAGATCAAAAATAAACTTGATCGCGGGAGCCATTGAAAACAATATAATTTTCTTAATGTGTAAACCATGCTAAAGTCTACACATTATCCTTTTTCTGTGACGTAACAATTTTTCCCTTTATTTAACTAAACTCGTTCTCGACTGGTAAAAGCTACTTACTTCGCTTAATACTTAAATAACTATTAGAGCCTCTCTTACATTAAAGATTAGGTATATATCAAATTTTTTCTGAAGTCTACTACCTGTGATCTAAACGATATTTTTGAATTTCACTGTAATATCAGACATACGTTTCAAACGCTTTGTTTTGTTATTTCTGACGTCACAGAAAAAGAGTAATGTGTAGGCTTTAGCATGCTTCTTGTTGACATAGAACCCATCCACAGGTTATTTTAATGTTACCTATCAATTTAAAGTAGTGATGGGCACTATCGAATGATTTCTACTATCGAATATTTACTAAATAACTAGTACCAACTATCGAATGAATATATTCTAATATTTTTATTCGTTTTCCCTATATGCGCCATTTGCTTAAGAATACTTATTAAATAACTGCTCTTAACGTCTTAACTATTCAATGCATTTACTCGAATATCATATTCGCTTTAAAATTCAGAATATCTTTAAAGGCGTATAATAATAAGATAATAATTGATAATACTAATTGCGATGTGTGAAATTGTAGATCCAATGTCTAATTTGCTTTAGAGTTCCTGTACAATAGGTTAGTTTAAGTGATACCTATATAATTCACGGTGCGCTCCATCTGTTTTAGAATAGACAATGCGGCATGTATGGGTGGCCGTCGATTCATTTAATATTTTGGGTCTTCGTTTTGGCAACCAAATAACCTGTAGTTTACTGCAAAAGTGCTGTACATCGCAATTCGATAGGTAGCAACCGGCGAAAACCGAATGAATAATTCATTCAAACCGAATGAACAATTCATTCAAACCGAATGAATAATTCAGTCGTTCCATTCGGCTTGAAATTTCAGTTGTTTCCCGATGGTGTAAATGACGAATGAATAAAACTATTCATTCATTTTACCTATCGAATAATTCGAATAATCGATTACTATCGAACTATTCGATAGTTTTCATTCATTCGTTCTCATCACTAATTTAAAGTATAAATCTGGTTTAAATTACATATTCGTGTAGTTTATGGGACTATGTTAGTCACATGAACTAATAATACAGTTAATTGTGGTTCAAATGTAGTTTTATGAAGTGCAGTGTAGACGGTCGTCATATATTTTAAGGACTCTCGCGACCAGGTTTAATTTTGATCTCCCTGTATTACATATTGTTACCTTTTTACGTTCTCGGGCTACTCAAAAATTATACGACGCTTCTTGAACATAGCATTTATTTCCAACGATTTATCTTAACTATTTACAAAGCAACTATTAAAACGGAACACGAATTATTTATAAATACAGGAACTATTTCTAACAACAGATATACTTTATTTATTTCCTTACGACTTAACATTAATGATTTATATGGTTAGATTTATTTGTTATTCACGCGTTATTTATTTCACTAGAGTTATGTACACACGGGTTCATTTATATTGCAGTTTATGCGCTTCGAGTTTGGATGAGAACTGGATGAGAACTGCCCGCTATTCCCGCTCGCGAGTATTTATATCCCACGAATGAGTCATTCTAGAAACGTCCAGACCTTACTCGAAGCTCCCGACAAAGGCATGACGCATCGCCGTATTAGTCAGAAAGTTATTGCAAAGTAAACACTGTCTTCCTCATAAAAATTAACATATATTTAACATAAGCTACATGTTTCGGCTTATATATTAAACCATCTTCAGGCTAATGTCAAAAGTGGTTTAATATATAAGCCGAAACATGTAGCTTATGTTAAATATATGTTAATTTTTATGAGGAAGACAGTGTTTACTTTGCAATAATTTACTGAATCACCTCATTGTGAGAATGGACCAGATCCTGAATATTTAGTCAGCAAGGCCGCTGACGTCACGCTTCTGCAGCTGGCTCTAAGGTTGCTTTTCGAATGTGACCATCTGTCTGCACGCGTCGGGTGCATCAACCCCATATCGCCCTCGAACGCTGACTCATGCGTGGTTCGGCCCCCAAGATCGTTACAATATTATATTTTGAGTAATATTTTTTAGTTTGTATGCATTCTTTTACTATTTTACATCAGAAGTTGCAGCACTATAACAAATGCTTCTATTTACTTTGTGTAGATGGAATTGAGAAAATGAGTTTGTCGTCATCTAGGGACAGTGAAACGTGAAGATCTAAAGAAATCTAGATAGGTGAATTTTACTTCCTTTTACGATAAAGGAAGTATTGGGTTCACCCCAAATATTCGAAATTCAGTTTTCATCAGATCTTCACGTTTTAGAGTCCCCTGAACTCAAAAAACATGTTTTTGTTCATTGGTCTGCCTGTGTGTCTGTGTGTGTGTGTGTGTGTGTGTGTGTGTGGCTGTGAACAGAATATCTCAAAAACGAAAAGAGGTATGGCATTGAAACTTCATATGTAAGTTTTGTGTATTATCTAGATGCTACAGCAAGCTTTTGAAGAAAATCGCATAACAGGAAGTAGGTGTTTTTTTATTTTTCCAAAAACGGCTCTAACGATGTATTTCAAACATTAAATTTTTATTACATTTTTAACGTGTATTGATGTAAGATAGGTGATTTTCCAGTTGAATACTTCTAAAATGGGTTTTGTTTGCTTTTTTTCTATTTTTTTATTAACTCCTATGTTAAATGGAACACCCAGTATGTTATTAAATTTTTGAATTCAGCTTAAAATTTTAGAGAAAATTTGTCTTTTTAACTAACGCTCAATTTTGTAACTTTTTTGTAGAATTTGTAATTGTTGAAAATTTTTGGCAATTGTACAAACTTAAAAATCAAAGTTTTGGCTAATTATAAGATCACTGTAAAAGGAAGTTGTGTCAGTGTATCACACCAGATTTTTTCACTATTACAATTTCTCCTCTTTTAGACGAGGGAAAAAAATTAAGAAAAGCTAAAGTACTGTAATTCATTAACACCTATCCATCAAAGTATAAATATCAAATCTGTATAAAGTGGTTTTACGTCATATACTCGTACTTTCAGTTTAAACAACTAGTATTTCCTAGCACTATGGAATCTGATGAGTAGAATATATTTATGTATATTAAACTAGGTAACCTTTAACCTTACCTTAGCCTTACGTATACTTTTCATATCTGAAACGCACAGTATTTGTCCATGACCGTGTATGGAAAATTATTTCGAAGATTAAAATATAACTAAGTAACAAGAAGCTGAAGTAAATTTGAGACTACATAAACGTAGTTACCATTACATTCTAATTGTAGATTGCTAGCAATTTCAAAATATTCTGTCATGTAGGTTGCCTATACGTTAAGGGAGGAAATTGAAAGCAATAATTATCATCGATCCACTACAGCAATTACCGATATTTTATACATTCAAATATTTATTACATACAGGGAGTTTATTATAACGCGCAATAAGTGTAAATGCGTTTATTTTAAAATGCAATATGGAAACGTTACTGATTATGTAAAAACATAATATATTGTACGGGAGAAGGAATTCTGTTGATCAAATGGTATAAAGGCTTCAGTTTACATGTGGGTTATTACATGCCCTGTTGTTCTTTCAGATGCTTCTTTTTCAATAAAATTACGGTTCACATATTGCATTTTAAAATAAACGCATTTACACGTGGCGTTGCGTACTCTTAGAAACCAATAGTAACAATCAAATGCTTATGGAAACGGGAATGCCACATTGCGCGTTATAATAAATTCACTGTATATGAAAATTCTAATCAACTTCACATTTGACTTTCTAACAATGGCATTTGAAGTTACTGCAGTGTGGTAGAAATAAACAAATTGCTAAGAGGTAGTGCTATAATACAACGCACAGTAAGAATTCTTTTTTATTACCTCTGTGAGTCTGTTCCGCATATAATTGACATTTTTACTAGATCGACTTTTCTATAGAGAATCAAATATAAATTTCCATACCTCTGTAGTTAGTCTGATATATTCCATCAATGCTGTTTTAATCCATCCTTTTTTGTATCGTTAGAGTTAACCACAAATACGCATCTGTAGTCTTGGCGGTGCACGAATTGTAAATGTTCTCTAACCCACTCGTCTTTTATGCAAAGAGATTTTTGTAACTTTGTCGATTCTTTTGAAATAAGACAGTTTGCCGATGTTTCGGATGGATTTGATTCAACTTTGTCAATATCGAAGTATCTTGGAAACTTAGTAGGTTTTCTTCAGTTGCAACAGATGTGGGGATGGGCGCATTGGTCAGGGATGTTTATGTTGATTGTTCATGATGTAGAAAGCAAAGATTTTTCGGTCTTGTTATGATTTATTTTTATTATTTCTAAGAATTATGATAAAATTGCAATGATGCTTATGGTCCTGCTGTGGTTCGAATTCCACCGTTGCAAACCACATTAAAACAAGATGTCTCATACACCTTAGTATTTTAATAATTATTTACCCTGTCCGGATTGCTAGCTGTGAATATAAAACACCCTCAATTACCTCAGTCGTAGTTGTAAACGATCACTACTTCCCAAAAAAAGAGGAAACTGGTCCAACCCTGTAGTGTTATTGGACTGAAATTAACTTCAGATATCATACATAGGAAAGCTCATTTGTTTATAAATATATTGACTTTAAAGCACATGTAAAGGCATAACAGATAAAATAGAATTTAAAAGAACCTAGAACAGCTTATGTGCGAAATAGCTTGAGCTACTCGCATGTCCATTTAAATACATACATCAAACAGCTAAAAAAATAATTGTCTTTAAAAACACAAACGTAAAAAAATGTTAAAACGCCTAAAGCCGGTACTTATTTAAATCCGACCCTGTTTATATACGCATGCTTTAAATCCGGACGTGATTTGCACACATGCCGCATTGTTTCACATTCGCAAAAGCTTCTCATCGTTGAACAAGAACCTTGTAGCGTAACTGCAAAACATTTCTTGTAGATCAGATTATTTGTAAATCTCTGGAAGTATGTGTACTTACTGCTGCATCACATACTGGCTTGCCCTCGAATTGCATCATTCAATCTTGGAAGGCGGAATGTGCAGAAAATTACCGCACTTAAGTGGTGCGGGAAAGTACCACATTCTTGTACCTCGTTTGGGCGCCAATCGGCCGGCCGACGTCACTTTTTCGTCACGAATACACAGTGAAAATACGTTTACTATGAATGTAAACTCAGGCTTGCTGCGTTTTTAAATTGTGCAACACACTCTAAATATTGCGCTTCTAATCAACACGCTGTACGCGATCTCTTACAATGCACTCAAGAGTCGCACGTATGGGTAACTCCAGCTAAGACTGATCCGTGATTGCTTGTTCTTCATGAAATCAGCTTGAGTTGAATATTCTTTCACCTCGCGAGCAGATGAGTAGCTATACACACAAATTACTAAACTTTTATAGATACGTTAGACTTTACGCCCATGTTAACTTTTGTCGACGTTCACAACGCCTCTGGTATTTGGAAGCGCAACTAAACAACGAGCGGCAAATTTGAACTTTATAAAGAACAAAATGCTGTGTGCTTATACTAATGCTATGGTCAAACTCAAAAATCGCAGATAAAAATACAGATGTTTTTTATTTAAAATTTTGCTTCTCGTTTTGATTTTTTGTCTGACTTTTACAATATGTTGTTCCTATCTAGTGAAATGTCCAAGGTTACATATAGATATGTTTAAAAAATATACTCTTACATCAAAATAGACATGAAGTGTTTAGTTCTTCTGATTATTATTGAGATGAAACTTTTGTTTTTGATGGATTTCCACATAATTACCATATCTTGAAATATTGACACACATTATCCTTAAATCGCGTGAAAGAGTAAGCCCTATTTCTCCAAAATTTTTATTTTGAAAGGTGAGAGCCAGGTTACTTCTTTAAATAGAGAAAGCTCAAAGGCTTCTGGTTATTCATTATTTGAGGAGACTTCCAAAATGCGTTTTGTCCGAAAATTAAAATTTTTAGTTAGAGATGGGGTTGCATTCTATATTTAAAGGCGTATTTTTTAACATTATCCTGGACATTCAAAACCCATTCTGTCCTACTTAAAATGTACTGCAAAAGTGGCTTGGACATTCAATATGCATTTTGTCCTATACGTAATGACATTCAAAATGCGTTTTGTCCAAATATTATGGACATAATGCATTTTGAATGTACCAGCACATGGTGTCATCATTGAATAACCTGTTACTGCCATTTATTTTGATACTTTTAATACTTTCTCAGTGTTTAATACATTATATTTAGCTAGTGTTAATTGGGGGAAATGGAAAATCTAATATTAATTTACTACAAAAATTCGCCTTTTTTACGTCATTTCCAAACAAAATGCATTTTGTCACCTCTGAACGATCAAAAAGTATTTTGGCACCTCCAATTTTGCTGTTATTACAGAAAAAGAAATCACTTATGCCCGGTTGCACCAACATCGCAGGTTAAATTACTTAACTCAAGCTAGCTAACTCTCATTAAAATTTTAATATGGATTAAATTGAGAAGTGTTGCACCAACATGTTTTAAACTCAGGTTAACTAACTTGAGATTTGATGTGACAACATTGCATTATCTAAACCTTAGCCGCTTCTGATTGGTTAATTCGTGACTTTGACATTGACAGTTCTCAGTGTCCTCACATTTGAATTCTGGGGGTATTTACAATTTATTATAAATATGGAAAAACGTGAGAGATCGTCTAATTTCACTGAAGGCGAGAAAGGACTGCTATTGGAAATTGTACGGAAGTATTTTCATGTGCTGGAAAATAAAAAAAACCGATGGTACAACAGTGAAAAAGAAGGCAAAGGCATGGAAAAATGTGGCGGAATTGTTTAACGCTTCTTCTAATAATGTTTAAAAACTATTCTTTCCCACACAACAAATGCTCTTTCAATTACATTTCTTGTATGTATATGAGCTGAATTATATGGCTGTTCTGCTGCAGAAGTTGGATTCAGAAGTGGTGTTAATAAATAACTTCTGCAGCCATAACCGCTGTTACCCAAAAACCAACAATTGATATACTCTCTAGTTTCAAATTTTGCTCGAAGGGAACACGAATTAAAAATTGTACTGTCATGTACTGAACCAGCGAGCTACAATATCCATAATTTTTAAATTTGCATCGCATGTTATCTGAGTATTTATCGAAAACCATCCTTTTCTATTTCGGTATAGTTCAGCATTTTCTCCACCTGGCAATGCAATTTTTATATGGATACAATAAATTGCACCAATTACTCTAGGAAATCTGTGAAATTCAAAAAATGTTGCCATTGCAGATCTGCTAGCCTCTACAGAATCTGCCACACATATAAATTCTTGTGCCTTAGATGCAATTAATTCTGTTATTCGTGGAATTATTCTGCATACAGTAGATTTGTTCACATTTATATGATGAGCCAAAACTGCAGTGACTATATAGTCACTGTAGCCAAAACTTGCTGAAAGCTAGCAGTGGCATAAAATCGTAATGTTATTCAAAGCTAATTTAACGGTGTCACAGGTATGTTTCGATTACTGTTGTGTTTTAAATTATTAATTTCAAACATATTCAAAATGTCTTGCACAACAGTTTTACTAAACCGATATCTCATTTTAAAATCCACATCGTCATACGTCATACATATCCATGGGATTATCTCTCTTCCGATATATTATGGGCCTTGGTATCAAATTAACTAATTCCAGGAGTTCTTCTACAGTACCACCAGAATCACTGCTATCTGTTGATTCACAATCGGAAAACATTTCGATTAACCAGATAGAAGATTGCTGAATTATATACATAAATTAATTTGTCTACTAACTACTATAGAATATGATAAATACATACTCGGACGTATTTCATAATAAAATTAATAATAAATGGCCTGAATTTATATTTGCTGATAACTGTACAGCTAAAATAGAAATATGAACTGTCAAAGTATCACTCTTTAACCTGGAATGAAATTTTAACCGCAGAAATTTCAGTAGTTAGATAATACAAGTTTGCTAACTACTGATTAGGGCTAATAATAATGGTTGGTGCAACTGAAAACACGCTAACTACAGTTTAGTTAATATGAGTTACTTAACTCACTATTAACCAAGGTTGGTGCAACCGGGCATTAATGTTTGGCCGTTTGTCATTATTATTAATGTTGTGTGACCTATTAAGTGACACATGTCAATTTGTTGCAATATACACTATTTTTTCACAGTAAACTTTCTTCTTTCCTGAAAATTATGAAAAATGGACAAAACGCATTTTGGAAGTCTCCTCATTTAGTATTCTAAATTTTGTCCTTCCACACAGTATCATAAGCTGCACTGAGGGTTATAAAAACTAATCCAGTCTTAAGACGATTTTGAAAACCGGCCTCAATATGAGTAATATGAGTAGTCAGCGTCAAAACTTGATCACAGCAGTTTCTATTTATCGTGAATAGAACTTGCTCAGACGGAAGTAGATCTTCTAAAACCAGATATATACTTTGGTAGACTGATTTTCCAAAAGCTTGGAGCGAATGGTATAGTTACGTCACAACACAAGCCCCTCTTTAAATTCAATGCCCCTTACCTATGCAATAGGTATCTACACAATCCAGAAATAAGTCTGCGGAAACTCTTAAATACACACGAAGTTACAGCAAAAATGTGTGTAACAACGATTAGCAGACTTCAGCAGCAGTTTTGTCAAAAGTATCGTTCAGGCGCAGGCGATAAAAAGCGCTGCTGCTGAAATCTGTGGTTTGGAAGCGAAATCTACAGCATAGACATCAACACAACAAAACCCTCACATTTAGCTGAAACCTATATAAGGTTTAGTGATTTGTGGCTATACACACGCAAATTTAAGCTAATGTACGTACTCGTAGGCTCCGCGCACCTTTAATTATGATAAAATACACTGGTTATATCTAATTAATAAGTAGAAACCATAGAAATACAAGTAAGTTATATTGCTATGGTTTTAAGCTCTACCAATTAACGCTGTTAGCATTGCCAAATAAATGGACATTTCATGAAAGCTCAGAGTGAGATATTTTATATAACTTCAAAGCTAAAACTTGAATTTGCCAGAATGAATACATTTGGAATGAAATGACAGTAATTGCAGAATAACTAATTAATGAACGCAATAAGCAAAGCTCAATTTGAACAGGGATCTAAGTTGAATGTAAGTTCAGTTAATTGATTAGGTTTGTGCTAAAGTAAATGCCAAGCCGAATGAAATTTAATTATTACAAGATGGATCGCAAACGCAAGGGAATGAAGCGTAGAATTCAGGTACAGTTTAATAGTGAAATCCAGTCACGGTTTTATAAGAAAGGTAATTGAAAGATAGATAAGCTTATGAACATGCAACGAGCAGATAAGAATGAAGGCATTAAAGCATTTGAAGGAAACCGTAAGAATCAAAAGGCAAGGGTTATATAAAGTGCAGAAAAGGACACAGCATATGAACTTAAAAATGTGTGGAAAATAAAACAGTGACTTCAAAGGAAGCCAGTGCAGAAAATGCGCGATGTAAATACTCTAATCAGTGCAGTGACATGCGAATATTTATACGCAAATTAAAAAGACGTGCAGTGACAAATAGACACGCAAAATTAGTATAAATGTAGACAATTATTTTAGATGTAATATTAGTGTACAAAATCCTAGTTTTAAGTAGAATTTATTGTTAAAAGTCAATATTTTGAACCATGTTAATATCCGTAATTAATTTGAAACTAACTAGCTTTTGTTTATAACAAAGGGAGGAAGACAAATAAATAAATTAATGGCTTGACGTGTAAAATTGTGCTCTGTATTAAAATTAAAATTTTTGATATTAAAAATAAAAATACATGTCTGAAACTTTACCAGTGTGTGAGCAAATTGTTGTGTCCATGTGGTATTATTTTTATCAAAATCCGCAAAGAAAAATTGTTGAGGTCTCCGATGTTGTGTGACATATCCTCGATCCGAAGCAGCCTTAGTTCCGACAGCTACGAGGAGGTCTACCAGTCCAGCCAGCCTATTGGGGAAGACACCAGTGCCATTCAGCGTGCCCCAACAGCAGGATCGGGCCCATAGCAGCCCTACAACGAGGTCAGCGTAGGCTACGAACCCTCCGACTTGAGAACGACTAGTGCAGGTACTGTTCATTCTAAAACTAATTAAGTGAGTGCCGGGAAATTAATGCATGCATAAGAAGAGCAATACTCAATGCAATCCAGGCAAGTTCCATCGCCGTACGAGTGACTCTAGTCTGACAGGAAGCTCAAAATCCATTATTTGAGGTTATCCGTTAGTGTGATCCACACCTACGCCAAAATACACAATTGGGAGATAGAAGCGGGCCCCATAAACAAATGCTAGAAACCAATGAAGATTAATGCAGCGAAAACCAACTAATTTAAATAGTTACCAATAGAACTGTGATCGATTTCACTTGTTTTGTTTATTCAATTTGAGGCGATCTTGCAAACGGCGTCCATCTTGGCTTATACTTGATTCAATTTCAGTTTCGATTGTGCGCAGTTAAGCGTATGGGAAGACAGATCCGTATTTAATAATTTTAATAAATTATGCATTCAGGGTGGACCCAACCGAGATGAGTCTGTGCTTTATCGATTTGAGCTAGAGTATTATTGGATTAATTGCTGATAAATAAAATATTATAAAGGGCATACAACTATTTATTTTATCTATCAATTTACAAGTAACTTTTAATCAACCTAAGATTTGATAACACGAAAAATATTTGCGTGGTACCCTTATTTAAAAATTAATTTAATAACATAATACAACACTAATTAGACATACCATTGCAATATATTTAAACCTAAATATAAACACTACAGACAAGGGATACCGAGGGGCCGCATTAAACTCGAGAAGCTTTGATTACTATTAGTTTCACTTTCTATTATAACTATAGATTTTTAATTTTTCCTTTCTTTGCGAACCAATATGAAAGCGGTTCATGTCGGTGCAATACCAATTTTTGCATATACATGGACGACTTAAAGTGACTAAGATCTCAAACTGAACTAAACTATGTTACGGTATTAAAACAACTTTACGACACCCACCCAAGGTGAGCATCGCACCACGGAATCAGTCCTGGAAAACTGGCACACTTGCCCTGAGATTTGCTAGAAACAGGCTAAAGGCCACGGCTGGAACGCTCAGAGAGTCGGCCGTGAGTCACACGATACGTTCTGGGCAAGCGTGTTGAGGCATATATATCGGGTACGTCAAAATTATGAGGGCGCCACCTAGCCTGTCTTAACTCGAATAACCGGGCCTGGGCGGTTAAACGGGAGCGAAGTATTCAAGATACTCCGTCGATAAGAATTCTCATGAGCTGCAAGCTCAAATAACAATTTCGTGATCGCAAATACTGGAATGGTAATATTGGGACTCTTTGGGCTGAGACTGCGCAACCACTGGACCTACCTGCACGCTCTGATCTTTCACGTCTCGCCGTACACCAATCTTTACACTGCAAAAGGCGCTATCTGAAACAAAGCATGCACAGGTCGAACAGGAATAATACGTCCCTTAATTAAATATGCGTCTATTGGTTAATAACTACATCTGGGTAGCAAATCGTGCCGCCAAGCTTATGTTACTGCTTACGTTAAGCACCAGCTGATGGACGCGCTATGCTGGTAAACAACACACTATGGGTGGCCGGCCGCAGTGGGCTCGACACGTTACATATTAGAGTACAGTTTAGAAATACGCACTCCGGAAAAGGGCGCGTTAGTGCGCGATAACAGACGCCGACCTGCAAAGGCAGCGGGGCAGCGTGACTGCAATATTTGACCAGAAAGAGGGGCTAACATAGCCTCACTAAGGCATGCGAATTTGGAATAGTTGCCAGTCCCTGCTACGTCGCCCACGCAGTCGTTGGCTGCGGTTAACACCTGGGAAGCAAAGCACAAAGCCCTCGCAAACATAAACAAAGAGCTCGAACAGATTAGGGCGCGCCAGGCTCAGCACGGCGAGGCGTTGATTCTATTTAGGTATTAACCGGTACAATATAGCGAAGCTCGCGCACATGAAATTACTGAATTAAAAGTTCGCACAAACGTAACACGAAAACATAGGCGCAGAGTTCTTTAGCTATTTTAGGCGATGAGACGCGAAACTCGCGCACATGAACTTACTAGTAGGCTACCAAAGTAGCGTCGTGAAGCATGGTGGCCTCAAACCGGCATTAAAAGCCGCGACAAGCAAGCAAGGGGCATGCATCCGCCCACACAAAGTTGAGCGCAAAAGCACCGCAAATGGCGGGAACGCCGCGAAACGGCACACTCTGCGACTTCTTCGATCAACGGCCTGACTTGAACTCCTCAAGCAAGCAGTGTTCCGGCCCCTGCAGTGGCGTGAGCCAAACGGCATTGCCACGTGACTCTCGGCAGCCAATGGCGATGCGCTCCATAAAACAAATTAATTCCGGTAACAAAGACAGCCAATGGCGAGGCGCCTCAACGGCGTGATTTCTAGAAGGTTCGGAATTCTTGCGAGCGATAACACCCGGCTGCCAAAGTACCAGCAAAGGGGTGCTCCAACTGACGAGAAATACTGCGTTTGGGGCCAAATATGTGCAAAATCATTATTATGGAATTAGGCGATGGAGCCAAATAAGTAACTAAAAGGGTTTAGCATACGGGCACGCTGCCCTAAAGCCTAGGTGGCTAATTAAAATACCAAAATGACCTGACAACTAGTAAAAAAATAGGAATTCGCATTGTAAAACTGACACATGCATCTGCAGATGTAGCTGTTAGCTTGTGATATAATTTTTAGTAAGAAATTTATAATTTGGTTACCTAATTTATTCTTAAATGAATAGCCAACTCTTGTTCTCGTTCGTGTAATCGAGAGCAAGATCGTGAATAGATTTTTCAAGATTTATTAGAACGAGAACAAGAGGGACCACTTCTCGATCTTGCAAAACACTAGTGTATACTGGAAGTGGAGAGGGAAACGCATATGACGAAATAAAACCGCATAATAACTTTAAGAATGGATTCTAAAATCTAGTAGTAATAGATATTAACGATACAAGTTTGATTATGAGCATATTAACGAAACGAGTTTGGTTGCCAAAACGAGGCGGAGAGCCGAGTTTTGCGGCA
Organism: Agriotes lineatus; assembly: GCA_940337035.1. Taxonomy (NCBI): domain Eukaryota; kingdom Metazoa; phylum Arthropoda; class Insecta; order Coleoptera; family Elateridae; genus Agriotes; species Agriotes lineatus. Next base: position 57,281,074 of record OW679198.1, read on the forward strand.
ATCAAATGAGTCTCCTTAAGTGCCATAAGCAAACGTGTATTGTTCAATATATTATCTTCATCAATAAATTCGATTCAATGATTTTTTTAATAAAAAGAGTGTGGTAATATCCATTACCGCACCGAGTGCGGTAATATCTATCCATTGCCGCACTGAGTGAGGTAATGAAGTTCTTAACGTTACTAAAATTAGTTTGGTTAAGAGTCTATAACAACACCGATGAAGATAAAACTTGTTTATTCATTCATAAACGACAAAAATTATATAGATGAGTAATTTAATTGCATTACCAATTACATGCTAGTATTTTTGTAAAAAAGGTATTAAATGAAGCACGTATTTAATAAGAAATTTTCCAGCTGGCGATGGTCGCTGCATTGTTGATAAAGCTCGCAGGAACTGGTGTCCTTATTGCCGTTTACAACGCTGTTTTGCAGTACATATGAACACAGCAGGTAAAACAGTTTTGATTTTCAATTCTGAAAATTATATCAAACATTCTATTGTTTAGCTGTTCAAGAGGAACGAGGACCTAGAAAACCAAAAACTCAGCAACCACTCGTTCAAAAGTCAACGAGCGCCTTCACGAGAGTTACTCACACTCAAATTCAAAGACATCCCCAAATGTTGTTCTACGCCGCAGTAGATCCTCTCCTAAAGTCTAATCTGAATACTCATCATGAGCTTGCGGCGCAAATTCTTTTGATCGCTATAAAGCAGGCAAGAAGCAGCTCTGGCTTTGGAATACTAAATCGAAGCTCTCAAGATGGAATTCTGACGTACTTGTGGGCACCTCTTTTTCTTCTTAAAGCAGCATATTGGCCTTCTGTAAATTTGCCTCTACTGCCCAATATGCAGACCACCTTCAAGAAGCTCAAAGATTTGAAAATGGATTACCTGGAACAAGAAATTTTGGAGAACATTCTTTTGTGTAGAGGAGACTTGATTTGTGATGCTGGACAAGCTAGTCTAGCCGATAATATGCACGAAAGGGCGTTGCAAACTTTAGTGGTAAATGCGTTTTATTTATTTATTTATTGTATAGGGGCTGCAAAAGTAATTACCACAAAATAGCAGCTACATTATCAATACATAAATTACATTTTACCTACTAGGTTATTAAACATTTAGTCGTTTAGCAATAGTTTTAGAGATAAATTCTTGAAACGGTTCCTATTATTTCGAAATGCATGAATAGTCTTTAATCGATTGTCTGTATCGAACATATTATTGAGGGGTGAAATTAAATTAAAATTTGTTCTTAAAAACGCTTTAAAAACAATTAAGTTTTTGCGTAGGCTATACCTACTTATATTTAGATGATTTAAAGGAAGTAAATGTGGTCTATTACAGATTTTTATATTATCATAAGAATTATAATAACGTGCAGCAACCTTCTGTCTCAGGCAGTTAGCATTTTGAAATATTTATAAGAAGATACACCTTACTTACCCTTACCCTGTAAGGAAAAAACCTCTACAGAAGATTTTTCAAGAAAGCAATAAAATATCACTTCAAAAATCTCTTCCCAAAAAAATTGCATGGCTTGAATCAGAGTTAAAATATTTCCCCACTGGATCGACGCATGCTGAGAGAAGAGCTGAGGAAGATGAATGAAATAGATCATCATTGCAGGTTAGAATGTGCAAGGCTTTGTTACACATCCTAGCAAGTTAAACATTATTGAACATGAAGTTGGAAACATAGACATCGTCGAACTCTGTGTAACCATTTGGAAAGGGAGAGCTCATTGTGCTCAACAAACCCGATCATGTAACGAACCCAATGCGCGGGGTGGTAATAATAGTCCTGCTCAAAAATGGTAGTGGGTAGTATTGGGTTTCAATTCAGTTAATGACAGAATTCTGACAAGAATAAATGTAAAACCTTGCATACTAAACATCAGTTTTGGCCTCTTAACGTGTAAACAACACATTCATACATAGCTGACGTCCACCGTAACTATGATTTCACAGTTACTCACTATTTTACGAATCCCGGTGCTATAGGCGGATCCACAGACTTCCTAAGGGGGGTTAACTGATCTTTGTAGAGTGAACAGTAAGGCTAAACAGTTAGGTAGGTACTGCCTACTCTGGGACCGTACTAGCTAGATATTTAGAATAAAAGAGGTAACAAATAAACATTTATTTTTTAGAACAATGTATATATTTTTTTCGATTTCAACAAATAAAAACAAGTTAAATTAATACTATAAGTATTTAAAAAAGGGGCAATGAACCGCTATTTTAGCTATGTTTATATGCTATACAAAAATAACAAAAAAGTAAACCTTACACTATTTAAAAGAAGATAGCAATAAACTGCTCTACCTATGCTAAAATAAATAAAATATATACAGGGTCCGGCAAGGAGAGGGGGGGGGGTAGAAGATATTTCTAAAACTATGAGAGTTGCATAAATATTGTGTCTATAAAAGTTGTAGGTACGAAGGTGGTGCACATTGCTAAAATAGTTTTGGTTATACAGGGTGGCTCAAAAAAAGAACAAATCAAACTTACTTTTTTTAAATGGAATGTCCTATATTTAGATAACTTGAAAGTTTTGCATTGAAATATTTATTATTTTGATATCGAGATATGGATTTAACGTCAACTGTTTTGGATATATTAACAATTTTATTCACAAAATGCTTAATTTCAGGCTGCTACTGTAACAGTGAACAATTGAATGATGGAAAACGTAAAATTATGCTGTTCGTGAACTACATTTCGAGTGGAAAATGGTGGTTCTGGGTATTACTGATATACACGGTGCTCAACATTTGCAAATTTAATTATTTCGGATTCTTTTCAAATGGAAGGCCCTGTACATTTTTTGAAAAGCCCTTGTAATGAGCTTTCTTTTGGTATGTTACTTCATACATCTAAATCCAACTGTTTTTCACATATGCTTCACTTGATGAAAACCTGACAGAAAACTCTTTTTTTTATATGCGAATAGATAAGCCAAGTGTATTTATCCAAATAACATTAAAATGCCTGTTAAATACTCTCCTATGTATTTTTTTCCGAGAAAGGAAATACAAACATTTTCGAATGTTCTCCAATAATTCTTTTTCTTTAAATCAGAAAGACTCTCAAGAAGTCGATCAGTGCTGCCAAAATAAGCTCCGATGTCGTTTGACAAACTTCCAATCGTCCTATTATCAGCAGCGGTTTCAGTTTCTGTTGAGAAATCATCTGCTTTCTCTGGATTTTGAAATTCTAGCGTCTTGTTCTGACTAACACGAAGGGTAGTGGTTTTTGTATAAAGACGTCTAATGTTTTTTATTTTTAGAATGTGGAGCCATTCAAAAAAATTTAATAAAACAAAGTGAATAAATTTGAAATAACTATTTATAAAACCAGTTCGAACATGCCTTAGTTTAAGTAATGCATGGAATTTTTCTCAAAAGTAGCTCAAAATCGCATTTCCTAACAAAATGTTTTCTAATTTGGTAAAATCGGTTCTTTAAACCTTAAAGTTATAAAAAATAAATACTTCACAACCAGTTGTGAAATAGCTATTTATGTATCAAGTAAAATTAAAGTGTTTTTCACATTAGGCTCCAACCTTAACTAACTAGTTGTACAATTTAAAACAAACAATGCAAACATTATATTAACGAAATTGCAAAATACGTCGGTCACTACACACCAGGTGAAGTTCACTGTTTTGTCTAGTGGTGACTGGTAGACACTAGACAGGTCACAGAACCGACATCGACGAGAGAAAAAAGCCCCAGCAACGCTGGGGGTGAGAGCAAATTTGCGCTTGTTGGACTTAAAAAGAAATGAAGAATATGGAAGAAACATTCGGAAAATTCAAATTTAAATTACGGGCGGATGCTATACTTGTGCGTTTTGTTTATAATTAATTATAATTGACTTTTTTATTCAAATACAATTTTAAAAGGCCCAAGGGGCTGTCAATTGACCCCATTGACACCCCCTTGCATTCGCCAGTGCCCGGTGCGGTAAAATAGTTAGAAAATTGTTAGCTTTCAGAGACTCTTAAACAAAACATTTGCTTTGTAGAAATAAAGAGCATTTGTAGAAACGCTAGTTACGTAATTCCTCGTTCAGTTGAGTTTTGGAGAAATAAAGCAAATTAATATATACGACTTTGACCTGACGATTCAAAGCGTTTTGGTGCACCACCGTCTACAACATTTAGTGAAAGCAGGTTGCTTGATAGTCTGGTGATTTTAATATTTGGAAGTAAAATCTGGAATGTAGAGAAAAGGTTAAATGAAAATATTACGACAAAAATGTAGTTAATACTATATACTCGTGCGTTAAGCATTTTACAGCGCTCGGTTTCAATAAAACACTCCGCTTCGCATCGTGTTTCAAAAATTAAAATAGTGTGCTGTAAAATACAACTTACCGCACTCATAATGTAAATAACTATTATATTTATGTGCCCTCCATTCGCACGAAGCGAGAGATCAATAACTTCCACCAACAACTGGAATTAATTGTGCGCGAAACAGGTAACAAAGAAATGAAATTTATAATAAGCGATTTTAACGGAAAAATTGACCGAACTGAAGATAATAACCAGGTAAGATATCTGGTTCAAAAATTTGGATTAGGTGAAAGAAATAAATCTGGAGTAAAAGTTTTCAATTTCTGTATTTCTATATAATTTCTCAGCCGGGATCCATAGCTCAGTGGTTAAGCATTCTGTCTACTGATCTAAGAGTCGACAGTTCGATCCTCAGATCCCGATGACGTTTTTAAAAATAAAAAAATAGGTGAAAGGATGGCCCAGCGAGCATATGCAGGCGGCCGGCCCAGGTTCGATTCCCGGTCGACTTTAGACGGATTTTAAAAATTGTACGCTCTCCGGCTACCACGCTAATACCTGTGGTAGTCGGTAACTCCTAGCAAGGGAACTCTTCCTCAATGTCGACGGGCAAGGCTAGTCACCTACCCGACTTAAGAGTTAATAGGGCTCACAGAACCACAATTGTGTGGAATAAACAGGCCACTGGCCTAATACAGTGTGTTTCACTTTACATGGAAGCACCCCTGTATTTTCTTTGTTTTTGTATGAATCGATTTGAATTTTTTACCAGTTGTACAACTCACCAAGAGGCATCTATTCATGTCCTTGAACGCTAATGATGTTATTAGCCTGGCCTACCACGATGAAGAACGTGGGTCGTATTGTCAATATTTTGCGTCGCGTTAGAGTTACAGCAAAAAGTTATTAAGAAAAGTTGTTTAAAATCAAAAGAATACCCCAGATACCGATTTTCGTTTAATAATTCAAATTTTTAATTTTTATCCATAAATTTGTCAAAGTCCCAAATTTCAACTTTGAATTTGGTATCAAATGGTGCCATGGAGAAACAGCATTTTTATTATTGTTGCAAACGTCATTAGCTATTAATAATGGCTGAATTACGTTTAACTGTAGCTGAGAAAGTAGAAATAATTAGAATTACTGGTGAAAATGCAAGATCCAACAGAGAAGTAGCTAGAATATTTAATGGAAGGCATCCAGGGCGTGCACCTATTTATCCTGACACAAATTAAAAAGTTGATTAATTTTTTAAACAGTTCCAGGTTAAATAGGTGCACGCCCTGGATGCCTTCCATTAAATATTCTAGCTACTTCTCTATTGGATCTTGAATTTTCACCAGTAATTCTAATTATTTCTACTTTCTCAGCTACAGTTAAACTTAATTCAGCCATTATTAATAGCTAATGACGTTTGCAACACTAATAAAAATTCTGTTTCTCCATGGCACCATTTGATACCAAATTAAAAGTTGAAATTTAGGACTTTGACAAATTTATGGATAAAAATAAAAAATTCGAATTATTAAACAAAAATCGGTATCTGGGGTATTCTTTTGATTCTAAACAATTTTTATTAATAACTTTTTGCTGTAACTCTAACGCGATGCAAAATATTGACAATACGACCCATGTTCTTCATCGTAGTAGGCCAGGCTAATAACGTCATTTGCGTCCAAGGACATAAATAGATGCCTCCTGGTAAGTTGTACAACCGATAAAAAATTCAAATCGATTGATACAAAAACAAATAAAATACAGTTGTGCTTCCATGAAAAGTGAAACACACTGTATAAGAGGAAGAAGAAGAAGAAGAAAAAATGCGGATAAAAACCTCTTCAGAATGCCATCATTCGGAAGCGATGTAAAGCCGTGGATCCCATGCTACTACGATGTGTAGCATGTAAAAAATCCCTTGCTAGGGTTGGAACTCTTTAGTCTCAGCAAAATTATAAGTAAAACTAAAGTACCTGGTACTCTGCACGCCTAGACCTTATCCATGGTGTCCAAGGGTCTAGAAGGCCTAGTTGATATACATGAGTCTCCTTATAACTGATACTAACTACTGCTCCCCGTTGTAAGTACACAGTTTGTTTTCTTATATTGCTAGACTCTAGCCATGTATCTGAACAATCATGGCGGCAAGAGGTGTGATTTGTGGGAATTGTCGAGAAAAAGTGGATCGTTACAACGATACCGTATATGTTAACATAATACTGGCGAATGTGAGTCATCTTATCACATAAAATGTGCTGTTGCAGCTGAAGAACGTTTGTTGCAATGAAAATCGATAAATCTATTAACCAGTGAATTTGTAAAACATGCAGTACGAAGATAACCCCAAATACAGTGCCAAATGATAAGGAAATGGCTAGCGAGCAAGTTGCGTTGCATACGCACACGGATTTAAATCAAATAAATAGCATATTGGCAGAAATATGCAAGAAGTTAGATATAAGAGGTCTGTAAATTAAGTAATGAGATTGATTTTTTTCAATCTTCTTATTCGTATAGAATTACAATTCAATATTGTCTCCCTCAAAATAACTTCCTTGGGAAGCCACACAGCACCGGAGACGATTCTTCCAATCCTCATAGCAGTGCTAGAACTCGGATACTGGAATATCCTTCAGCTGGTCGGTTACAGCCGTTTCAATGTTTTCAACTGTCCCAAAATGACGTCCCTTAAGGTGAGTTCAATCTCGGGAAGAGGAAAAAGTTACAAGGACTTGTCGCCAGTAATGACATGTTCCAGAAATCGATCCCAAAACGTCATGGCACCTTCCCCTCCTGATGTCCTTTTGGTCCTGGGAAAGGTTTTTTGCAACCATTTCTGCGCAGATGTTTTTCATCCCCAATTCATTGGTCAAAATCTGACGAACGGTGGTGTGTGTCAAATTCAACTCTTCCCCGATCATTCTGACTGTCAACCGACGATCTGTACGAGCAAGATCCTGGATTGTGTCGATATTTTCATTGGTTCTTGAAGACGAAGGCCTTCCGCTACGTGGTTCATCTTCAATCGACCCTCTTCCTTCTGAAAATGCCTTAAACCACCGAAAAACCTGGGCCCTTGACAAAACACTGTCTCCGTAGGCCCGCTGAAGTTTTGCAAACGTTTCTGTTGCACTGTGACCAAGTCTGAAGCAAAAATTGATGTCACTCATTTTTAGAACCCACTAGAAAAAACTATTTCACGAAAAAATTCGCTACGGACAACCACATGACTCGAGTGAGTTCAAACTCGTGCTGAAGGCGTATCACATGTTCACCTACCACTCCTCCAAGTCCCACATCGCCAGTGTTGCCAGATCGAACGATACGTTGCCATACCTCGTATTTGTGTTATCACATGATATTACCAATCCATCCGTCAGGGTTGTAGATATATCTGAACGAATGAATTTCATGCAAAGTAATATTTTATCTCTAAAACCAAAAAATTACAAATCAAGAACTGAAAGTTATCAAGGTCGAAAATACCATTTCCCGATATGATCTAAAATTCACTGAAGTGGAAGCACCTAAGAAAACGGAAATACGACTCTTAAACCTACAAAGAAATCCTATGAATTAATATTCTTAAAACAAGAATATTAAGAATCACGGTTTAATCGAGAACAGTATCGGAACTTAGAAATAGTAGAAATTATGGCCAGAAAATTAGATGTCTTCTTCTCTTCCTCTCTAGCCGTTCTCCATCCTTTGGATGTAGGCCTCTTTCTTATTTTTCCAAACAGTTCTATCCTGGTCTTTCTGATGCTAGTTGAGCCCTGCATGTCGCTTGATGTCGTTATACCACCTTTGTGGTGGTCTTCCTATATTGCTTTTTTCTTCCCACGGTCTCCATCTTGTTATTTTGCCACTCAATTTATCAGTATCCGGCGACGTGACCTGCCCATTGCCATTTCAAAGAGCATATTCGCTGAACTATATCTGTTACGTGGGTTCTTGGTCTTATCAACTGATTTGTTTTGTAGTCTTTTAGTGATATACCTAATATCCTTCTTTCTATAGCTCGTTGGTGCATTTGTAGTTTGTTAAGTGTTTTCTCATGTTATACCCATGTTTCGCATCCATATGTTGTCACGGGAAGGATACATTCGTTGTAAATTCTCGTTTTCAATGATATATGTAATTTCATTTTCATGACATAGTTCAGTTTTCCATAAGCTGTCCAGCTTAGTCTCATTCTTCTCTTTATTTCCCCGTCCCGACCTTCCTTGGTGAGTGTTATGGTCTGTCCTTAGTATATATACGAGTCGACTATTTCGATATGTTGACCATCAACGGTCAGTGCTTTTGTAATTGGTAATTGGTTTGTCATAATCTTTATTTTATAGGTATTCATTTCGACTTCGACTTTCTTTGCTTGTGTTTTTAGTTCTGATAACATTTCTTTCAATTGCATTTCATCATGTGCGAAAATTACAATATCGTCGGCAAATCTTAGGTTATTAAGTGTTTTGCCTTATATCATGACACCTTTTTCTTTCCACTGGAGGTTCTTGAACATGTCTTCCAGCACCAGAGTGAACAACTTCGGCGATATTATATCTCCCTGTCTGAGTCCTAAGTATTTCGATTTTATTAGTTATATCATAAAGTTTTATTTTCATAATTGCTTCTTACCCCGTCCAACAAATCTCAGCTATGAAAGGCCAAGGAGGTGAGAAAAGCAACCCGATAAAATATATTTCGACGCAAAAAGGAACAGTGCACATAAAGAAAGATGAAAATTCACCAGTGATTAAATTGCACTCTGAAGTCGATTTGGCTAAAGTGTGTAGTTGTACTCGAGCGATAATGTCAATTTAGCCTTTACAATTTATTATAAAAACGTAAGGAGGTTAAATACTAAACTTGTAATATTTTGTTTTAATTTATTATGCAGTACTGTGATTTTTATTTTGTTTAATAACAGACTTTTTACTTTTTAGGCCCAAACTGCTTCAAATCAAGGAAGACTAGAAAAGCTTCTTTTGGCGATTCCGTTATTATTCACCCCATCATCAGGAGCCTTATGTGCACTACTATTTCGATCTATAATTGGACCTATTCCTATGGAAACTGTAATTTTAACTATTTAAGATAATCCTAAACACTGTAGCATCACTTCTTTGTCATTTGGTGCATAAATAAAGTTGTTGAAATGGTATAACTTCATAGACAGTATAAATCTACGTTCAATTACAATTTCTTATTTAAGCGTAACCAATTCACTACATCCTATGGTATACTGGAATATAATAGTAAATGACTATAATCAGATGGGTCCTTGGTTAGATATAATTTTATTTAATGCAAAAATAATTTTTAAATAGGACGACGGATCCTACAAAAACTATCATTCATTGCTTATCGCTTACCTAATTCTATACCACTAGCACTCAAAATTTTGTGGAAAGACGCTTAATCGAAATTCACCATTATTTAATAAAAAGGCAAAATGTATAATGAGTAGCAAAACTTGTAATGAAGAAAATGTCAATTCAGACTGTTTTCTTGAAACAATTATAATCTGATGAGAACTACGAAAAAACGCAACAGTAATAAACAAATCCACAATTTTAGAAATCGGTAAAATATGTTACAGGTTAAACGCTCGTTAATACGTAAAAATGCAAAGCTCACCCTAATCACTCTTCAAATATCCTGCAACAGATAGTTGACCGACTCTTGCTCAGGGAGATAGGGTGGTTAGAACGTTACACGGCGTTAATTAGGGCGAGGTGCTGTCACACTGAGGATCGTTATAATTGAGATGAAACTGGGGAAAGGACGCCACACGTTTTGATAATCAGGGCTGAAACAAAATTTCTCAGCAACCCCCTTTAGAAAATCAAAATCCAGGGGAGTTTGTGGTACTTCAGCGCTCCAGCGATACGGCCCCAAATGTTTCGGAACGTACCTAGTTGGTTTTCTTAGCTCTCGCCGGACCACCTTACATAAATCATCACAATAGAGTACGCAACACATACAATTGTCGATAAACACATGCAGATATCATAAAGGAAACAGTTAAACATGCAAATGCGTCTATTGAATATTAAATAATCAAATATATTTTAAACAATAATGAACAAAGTGGGTTAGTATAGTTAAATTAACTCAAATAGCCACATATGAAACAACTGAAACTTGCACGTGTTGGTAAATGGATATTAAACACTTAAATGGCTTGGGCGTTCTGAACGCGCTACGCTGTTCTAATTATAGACACAACAACGCAAATCTAGGCCGCTGTTACCTGGATTGAATTAAATTATTACCATAAAAGCGTCACGTCATACAATATCAAAAGGCATATTAGCGATTCACAATACTAAATATAGTTCGCAATACCTGTTCGGTGGTCGACAAAGCCTTCATTCGGAGCAGCTGGAAAAGCCTTGCAAGGAACGCTAGAAGTGGCTAAGAAGAATGGACAGCGTTGCTTGCTGGTAGCAGCAATAGCAAACTGTCCCTAACAAAGGGCGTTTACGACAGAGAGATGATTCCTTTGGCGATGGAGGAAATTACAGGAGGAATTGCCCATTTGATGATGGCGGCTACAGAAAAATGAATCATCGCTCGCGGCGAGTAATGGAGGCGGCGTCTAAGAATCTGAATGTCCGAGTACCGTATCGTTTTGAGTTTCGCGGAATTTTACATCGACTTACATTCAAAGGAATATCTCGTGTCGTTTCGTTATCTACCGTTTCGTGACCATCTTGCAGAGCAACGCTCGTTATCGTCGAAGTCCTGGAGAAAACCTTTTAACTGCCGTTATCCATTTTTGATCGTACCGCCGATGTAGCCCTGAAAGGTCTACCGTAACATGGTGTAGTTCGGCAACATATTACGCAACGTTCGGAGTCTGCTAATTTCCCTTATTTTAGCATTTTCTGGCAATTGAACTGCTTTTCAGATAAATTAAATTTACACTTTCATTATTTTGTATAGCCTGTGTAAGTTACCACTAATTTAAAAAGTACTATGATAAGATTTTGTACATGTAAATTATCGTCAACGTTGTATGTGTTTTATTAAATAAGTTGTTTATCGTATCATAAGTTGTGGGGCATTATCGTTGGTAACACAAAAACATTTTCAGAGCCCTGGATCATGCATCTGTTAGCTTGGTTTATCATGCGCAGGTAGATATTTTTTAGGCAATATTTGAAACTCTTAGTTGCGGTCACAGCTGATCTTCTTAAATGTAATGTTATGAATGTTATCTTAATACATTCTTGAAATTTACAATGTGATTTTATTTTATAAAGCGCAGTGCAGTTCCGCGTATTTTGAAGTCTATTAAGCATTTTTAGAGATTACGAAAGCAGGTAGGTTTCCAATCTCGTAGCTGAGCCGTGGTGCAACCTCCAACTCCATCACTGGCACGCAACTCACCATGGCAATGGCTTAAAATAACACATTTATTGTGGTATTTTCCAAGTAAAATAGTTATTTTGACTGTTCAGTTTACTTGTCATATGTCAGAAGTTCACCAACAATAACACTAGATTTCGCATTTAATAGCCAGCCCAAATGAATTGCGATGGTTATTGTAGCTACTATAACCAAATTGCAGAAAATATTGTACTAGTAGTGAATTTACTATTTTAAATACACTAAAATCTTAATTGGAGATATTTAAAAAAATACTTTTTCAAAAAATTAAAAGTACAATTTGAAAAGCTTATGTTATTGCAATCCGCACGGAGATGGTTTTGATGGGTTTGAGTTACTGAATAGTAATCCAAATAGTATTCGTATGTTATTTTTCGAGTGTTTGTTATGTTATTTTTTCAATTTTAAGCGCTTCCGAGGATTTTAGACTAGTACGTTCCTGTGCATCATCAAATAATTTGCGGATGCAAACTAGTGAACACATTCCTGTGAAAACGTGTGTTGTTATTCCATTGTACTTGTGCCAGAACGACAGCTGCTATACCTTTAATTGCTTTGACCTTTCGTGTTCCGATCTGAAGGAGTTAAAGGATTTAATCTCAACGCTCGCTTCAGGGAACATCATCAGTTAAAAACTTCCCGAGTTATTGCCGTGGCAGCGTTTCCTGCCAAACCGCAAAATCCGTTGCCCATTATAAAATTTTCCATGTTCCAAGAACAACAGAAGTCGAGTGGCTAAGAAGGGATGGAAAGACGCGCACGCCGTTGGAGTCGTCACTTGTTAGCAAAATATTATATGATTAAGATTATGATGATGTAAGTGTCGCACCAGGCGCCCACTTGGGAAACTTGTGTACCGACTACCAAAGAACACCAAACGAGAATTCGTGAATAAAAAATCGCCTCGGGACATTTATTGGGGGTCATTCTTGGGATGAGGCGATTATTTTCGTATCGATTGTAGTGGCCGTTAGTCTGTTCTTTGTGGATATACACATTTCGGATTAAACCTTGCTGATCTCCTGTAAATTAAACAATAGCCTAATCTATAAACCCGAGGGGCTTGACGACGTTGCGTTTGTTGGAGCTGAACGAAAATAAATTCTCAAAGCGAAGGTTGGTTCACCTCTCACGTACGGACCTGGTATACGTTTTAAAAGCTCTTAAAAATTAGTTTTAACGTGGATCTGTTACGACTGCCAAAGCTGAAATTGGGTGACAGAAACCCTCTTGCCGCATCTCCCTTTGGTGGTCAACTTTCCTGGGTTTAAAGGTACTCATTTCTAATTATATACTAAAGTATTGGCCGAAATACTAATATCCCAATAATGTCCTAAAATTAAGAGGTGTAATTAAGTACATAATTAGCAACTACCTTGGTTTAACGTGATTGTATGTTGTAGTGATTATTTTGAACTTTGTAATGCATTATTTTGTTCACGTCTAATAAGATTGGTGTCCTTTGTAAGAAGGTAACTGGATATACTTTTGCTCTGTTGTTTACTTGAGTTACAAATTTTGTAAATTGATTTATGCTTGCCGCATTTATATTTACACTGTATACTCTTTGCTTTGCATTCCCAGTCATCTAAAGTCTTAATAAACCTCATTTGTAAGCTAAATATTTGGGTTTCTTTAAGTAAAAGTGCCAGTTATTTACGATAAATAGTAAGAAAACAGGTTGAATTCAAAAGTTGTTTGGACAATTGTTAAGAGGTTGTAAAGGAAAATTCAGCTTCAGTGGTTAAAGCAATTAAGTCGTCAGTTGACAAGCAGTTAAACCTCCACGTACGTATTTTGCATCAGACCAGCTGCTCCGACCGTGTACGAAGTGGATCCATCGAGCTAAGGGTTGAATTTGACTGTGGCGCCTTGGCGTTTTATCGTAAGTTATACTGTTTCAATACAGCACCGGAATTTACGAGTAACGTGAACCACACCTTGCCGCTAGCTAACTGTGCATGATCGGAGGCTTTACTACCGTTGCCTTTCGACGCAAACTAACCATAGGTAAATGCGGTCCGGTATTGTCGTAGAATTCTGTTTATATCGTAACCTGGTATCAATCATGTCCAGTGTTCTGCAGCTCGTCTTATTTCTACCCAATCGCAATGAACATCCGTGATACCCTAAAAATAATCGGCATAACTTTGACTACTTATACACTTACAGTGTTACATATGCATATTTTTACACACATTTTAAATATTTCCCAGATGGGAAGCAAAGAGTAGTTTGCGGATATAATTCAACAACCATGTATTTTCCCCGTATTTTTTAGTGAACATTGATATAAAACAACAAATTATTAAAATCGCTAGCAAGAGATATAGCTACTTGTTTTAATAAAATTGGTAATATTGAAACATACTGCTCTTTACTTATTTGGGCATGCACTCCTGAATGTTATTTTTTAATGCAGATTAAGTCGTTATTACCTGTGTTAATACTACATTAAATTTTAAGTGAATAATAAATATTCGAAGAATAAACCATTAATTTTACAGTCTATTAGTATTGTAGAGCATATACGGTCTAGTTGTAGTATTAGTTTGATGAACACATATGGTAATGTACATATGTGATTGCAGTAAAGTGTAAGGTAAGCTTTTAAACAAGAGTCAATTAAGTTTTATGAGAACATAAACTGTGTATTACGATTATTGATATAACGAGTTATTTCATTACACCAGCCAGAAGATATACACGCTTTCATGTTGTCATACGTAGTTTTACATATTTTTTTTATTTTACCCATATTGCTGTGGCATTTGGTATACTGTAACGTTTTCAATCCTGTCGATTATGTAAGTACTCAATACTAGCAGATTGCATATTCTAAATAAAAACTACAATTGTATTTGTTCAGCAATACGCAGTACATCGTATCGAAAGATGTAACGAAGCAGCATTTTTTCCAATCGCCATTAACTATACGGACTTTAAAATAAAAAGACAAAATGGTGTCAATATAACGCTTACGGGAAAAATTGAAGTTTTGAAACCAGTTGAAATTGATTTTCGGGTAAGCAGGTGATTGTACTGTCTTGAATAGTACTTTTCGTTATCTCTATTTTCTAGTTAAATGTGCATGGGTTATATTGTACCGGTCCCGAAGATCGCACTTGCATGCATAGCTTTGTTAAAAAGTTTGGGTACATCTGCGACAAGCTCCAAGAAGCAGACCAACCTTGGTATGCATTTGTACATCACAAATTTAGATGTCCCATTTCTCCCGGAAATTATAGCATGAGGACGGCGATCATCGATATTAATGCTTTGAGCTACTTGCCCTTGTCTGAAGGTTATTGGATAATAAAGGTGAGATTAGAGTATTAGTATGTTTTATGTGATCCCAATTTGAAAAAGTTACTTGTTTAAACTCTTAATTATATAGCAAATTGTACCAGCGAGGTCCTTTTTTTAAATATGTGTTTGGCCTCTTATTTAAATTCACTTGGTATTATCCAGCCTTTAGGTGAAGTTCGTAGATACAAACATACCAATGTTTGGGATTAATATTGCCGAGTCACTATCGGACTAAATATTTAAAAAATGAGCAATTATTTTCGTTCGTGATTCAAACGTGGAATTACATTTACATAGAAATGGCTTAAAAATATAAGTCAGAGGTCGTGTCACACTTTGAGAATGCATGTAAAATAAAGTATGGTTTTCTCAAATTTCATGTTAGTAGACATTTCGGGAAGAGTACATCTTTGTGGACCTTTCCTTTGCCTGGTCTGAGGAAGAATTTTTTTATAAACAGGCGGGTCAGCTATTAGAACGACAAGAACATCAACATCTCCAACAGCAACAGCTGTATTAATAGATAACTGCTCGAGTGCTGTTTCAATAATCAAAATGTCAGCATCATCTGGAGCATGTTTAACGTGGAAATTATTAGCTTAAAATTTCTCTAGCATCTGATTTTATTGTTGCTGCTCCTTGGAAGAACAGAGGCTTTAGCCTCCCAGCCGCCAACAGCTTAGATGGCGTTAAAAAGAAGTATATAATTGAAAATATGTTTCAACATCTATCCTACCCTTATAATATAATGAGGTTTAATTAACGAGAACTGGAGGTAGCTATTCGATACCACTTAAAGCATGTAAAACAAGATCCAAGAAGTATGTCAACATAACATATGTTATGTGTCAACACACTCGCTGGTTTCAATGCAACTGTTGGGGGCAAATCAAAATATAGCCCAATTTTATATGGTCTTATTTATAAACACTGTGCTCCCGAAATGTAATAACGTATGAGAGTAAAGACAACCTGCTCGCCTATAAAACAAATGTCCAATATTTCATATTGAAAATAAGTGCCAGCTGGCAAGGACGATCTTGTATTCTTGAGGTACGTATTTAGATATTATATGGATTGTAGTTGGAGCTTGTTTATGTATTTTGAGTGATTTCGGTTGTTTCATGCATTTTTCTACAAAAAATAGCGGAGAATAACATAGCTAAGTATTCTCAATATTAATTTATTAAAAGCCTACCGTTAGCTGAAAAGGTTTAAATAAAAAAGGCAGATTAAATTTCAACCTCAAAATAAAGTTGGAACTCGCAATTTTATTTTGATGTGGACATTTACAAGAAAAACAAATGGATTTATGGATCTGATGCATGCTCTAATTTTTCCATTACTAAATAAATGAACCTGTTTCTTTTTTTAACATTTATGTACATTTTGTGGTGAGTTTAAATACTTTATGTTCTGCGCATATGATATTTTTAGATTATTAAAAATAAAAATTATTGCTACATTTTAATTACAGCATCGACGGCATGTAAGTCATTATTATCTTTTGCTTAGTTATTGTTAAAAATTAAGAGCCTTCAAAATGCAGTTATCACTAGCTGCTACTGTGTTAGACAAGAATTTATTTTAGTTAATTGTTACATTCATCATCTCATTACACAGAACGTCACCAGATGATGAGTACATATGAGGATCGACGAAGTTGTTCCATCGCTTTTATGCTTATGCTGTTATTATAAGAACCACTCTGATTGTATTCGAACCGAAAAGTAGTTGCACAGAATTAATAAAGCCGCACAGCTAAATGAGTCATACTTATGCCTGCAACAAAACTCCTCTATCGACAACATAAATAACACTTTCAAAATCAGGGTGTGCTGACGATATAATGCTGTCACCGAGAAGTGACGTCAGTAAAATGTGACATTATGATGCTGGATTGAAAATGTGGAACTTCATTGTCATGGCATCTAATAGTATATTATTTTATTAGGATTCAAAGTGGCACTTTATTTGACAAGTAATCACAAAGCAACCACTAATAGAGGAGTTTCTTAAATGCACCTGTCAAATAATTGTTAGGGACTGGCCCACCCGTCGGAGGGCGCTAGTGTCGCCACTCGGCAAGGTTGTGAACCAAACTATAATTAATTATGGGTCGGTATGTGAAGAAGTGTTGTTTCAAATTGTGTTGATTTAGTGTAGGAGACACAAATTTCCCAACGGCATAGAAAAACCTACTAATATGAGCGTTTTCTGAATGCATCTATCAAATTAAATAATTGTTAGAGATTGGCCCACCCGTCAGGAGGCGCTGGTGTCACCTGTCCGCTTTTTGAAAAGTGCGTAAATAGTAAACTCATACGTCAAACTGACACCGACAAATCATTTAAAATGCGTGAAAAGCATTTTGAACCAAAGTAAATTGTTGCAATTGAGCACGACTATTGTAAGACTGACAATACTTATTAAACAATATTGCTATTTGAATTACTTAAAATATATTTGTTATTCGCAAATATTTTGTTTGAATTTTCCATAATTATTGTAAATTTCAGAACCTATAAAGATTTTGCATATTCCGATTTATGCGGTTCAAAACTTTAAAATCGAGATTCTGGTAAGGCAAATTATGTATATGCAAAATTTGTATTGCTGTTGACGGCATATCCTTGATTAATCCAAATATCGCAGTAATGGCGTATTTAAATTTTGCCGCCTTGCTGGAATAGTTTCTGGCCCACCCGTTGTAGGGCGCTGAAACTTTTATACAAGCTTACTATGGGAGAAATCGCTATATTAGTGGTTGCTTTGTGCAAGTAATTATGTTTATCCGCAAACGTCACAAAAATGACAACTTATTTGTCTTTATTGACAAGGTAAAAGTGTCACTTTATCTGCCTAAGCAGACAAAATAGCGACTTTTGCGTACTTTATCTGCCTAAGCACACAAAATGATTGCTCTCTTTCTTTCTTTCTATGTTTGTTCGCCATCTCCTCCGAAGATACTGGACCGATTAAATTGTATGATGGCTTAAAATTTTGCTAATTTTTAGAATTAGTTCGTAGGCCGGTTTTTATTTTCAAAAAAGTACGAAAAAGTTTTAATTTAAATAAACCTTTAAGCAGCGGATCGGAGCATTTGTCGCCGTGGGTTATGGTGTGACAGCTGCTGTGGCCGTGTGCTATTAGCACGGGTGATTCAGTATGTTCATATATCATTACAGTTGCGCGTTATCTGAACAACAGAGGTTGGCGCAGGGGTACAGTGCTAGCCTGAAACTTACCTGAATACGTTTGCGGATAAAATAGTATATGTTATTCGGAGTAAAAGTGACTTTATGTGGCTTAGCTGAATTATTTGCCTCACTAACGTTCGGCTAAATAAACTTCAGCTTCGCCACATAAAGTATCACTTTTACTCCTAATAACATAATCTACTATTGTATTTGCGAGGCAAACAGAACCACTTTTAATCCGAATAATACACACTATTTTTATGCAACAAAAAATATACAAAATATTCAACATTTTGAATGATTGACTGCTTTTGACGTTTCTCATTTAAAAAATCAAAGTAAGTTCGACTTGGTCGACTGTGGATGCAGTTGTCATAATGTTTTTTTATTTTTGTACACTGGTCTGGTAGATAATATCTACCAGTTTAGCAACGTACCCGATGGGTAGGTGCTATGGCTTATCCCGGTAGCACTTAACGACACCTTTGACAACATCCGATAGCACTTAGTAAAGTTTTTCGTTAGACTGATGCAAATCCTAACCTCAACTTTGACATAGACAGTGTTACCAATAGTGTTGCCAGCTCCGTTATTCTAAATATCGGGACCTAAATGAAAAAAAATCGGGACTGGGACGAGAAAATCGGGACGTAGAAAAAATGCATAAATATGGTTACACAATATTTTATTTCAAAACTACAAACTTCACTGAGGTTAATAAAACCCTAAGATTTAAACAAAAATATATTATTATTTTCAAAAGGAAGTTGCCAAGTAAAGAATCAACGATATTAATTATTTTTATTTAATACAACTATAAATTATTTTTGATTAGTTAAACGGGGATAAATAAGTCAAATTTAAAATAATTACAGATTTTTAGTTGATAAATAAAAATCATTTTGTCAAAAACGTTTGTTTAATATGTAATTAAAATTTAGACGTTTCGCCAGTTTTGTTGGTACATCAGTAATACATTGCAAATTGAAAGTTTATAAACAGATTAATATTATAATGATTTACATTGCTGAAATATAAAGAAATTTTAGGTTAGCGAAAATGCAACTATATTTCGAATTTAGCATACTTACTTGAGTTTTTTAAAAGTAGAATTATTACGACATGTTTAATTTTAGAAATTTATTAATAGAGCACTTAAGGAACAGTAGTTCTATAATTAAATATAATAATTAATATTTCAAATTGAACGTTTTCACATACTGCATGATGGAAAGTTATATGGGCAAGAATGATAAGAGAATGCAAGGTTGGTTTATTTTATCAGTAATGCGCAGACTAAACGAATTCGAGTTTTGAATATGACAACTTACAGGACTGTTTTAATTATATTTGTGAAACACTAAGGGCCGGTTGCAGAAAGCAATGTTAAGTCTCGTGTTAGCTAACGCGACGTCAAAGTGAACAAAAACGAATCAAATCTCAAATGCTTATGGTAACTAATACATTAGTAAACAAAATTTGATGCGATTTTGTTCACTTTGACGCGATGTTAGCTAACACCAGACTTAACATTGCTTTCTGCAACCGGCCCTAAATTTTTATGATAGATGGTATAAGATATTATAATTTAAATTAAAAATATTAATTTTATTTTCATAGTTTCAAATAGTTTTATCAACTAAAAATCTGCAATTATTTTAAATTTGACCTATTTATCCCCGTTTAACTAATCAAATTTTATAAAAGTCAATAAATTAAACTTATACAATAAATTATTTTTTATAGAACACATATTTTGAGCTTGATTTTGCCGCTTGTAACATTTTCTTTTCTTTTAGGGAAAATCTATAAAACTCTTCACAAGACATCTGAAAATTTACTTTTATTTGAATCTCTGCCTTCACATGTTCTATCGATAATTTATTGCGTCTGTTAGTCCATGTTACATTTTCTTGGGAGAAAACCATTTCAGTCGATGCATTCGACACAAGCATTGATGCTATAAACTGGTATAACTTTAGGAGATAAGGCAGGTTTTGAGTTTTAAAAATGTCATGCCATTTTTCGATAGATTTCTTATTGTTATCGCAATAGCAGCTTTTAAAACGTCTTTGATTTTGTACAAAATACCTACCGCGCTAAATTGGCTACTTAGATGAAAAGGCGGGATTTAGGGCGTCCCTCTCAGGGTGCTGGCGGGACGTGTCCTGAGAGGGCTAAAAATCGGGACATCCCGCCAAAAGCGGGACATCTGGCAACACTAGTTACCAATAATACACTTCAGTACTTCCAAACGTATAACAAGAATCACAGCATTTTTAAAGCAAATAGTTTGGGACAATTCTTAAATAAAATCAAATAAAATTATTCTTGTTCTCGTTCAGTATACACAAAAATATTATACGACACACGGCTGGTTCGCGTGTCTCGTCCTTATGGGCTCTACAGTGATGTACTAGCTCGGCCATAAACTTTAGCTACTGACATAATGTCGTAAATAACTATTTCCGTCAATCGTTTATATATCGACTCATTAATGCATGATTTTGTCTAAAAAATCATGCATTAATAGACCCGTTTTCGCAATGATTTTATATAGGCAACCATACGTACTAAACGTCAAATGTATCTGAAATGTCAAAACTAAAGGTTAAATTATTCCGTGGATTTATTAATATAAATATTTACATTAAAAAACGCTTCGCTCAATATCTTTGTGGCAGTTTGTATTTTATACCTATCGAGTTCTCAATGTATCCTTTGGCAACAGAGGTGGATTTCAAATCGCCAAGTATTTTAATTGCCGCAATGTTGCTCCGGCATCGGCAACCATACGTATTAAACGTCAAATGTATCTGAAATGTCAAAACTAATAAATATTTTTGATGAATTTTAATAAACGTACGATTAACGGAAAAGTCTTGTAACCAACTCTTATGTTAATCGGTGATTAATAATCTCGCTCATTAACGCGTTCGCTCGCTCCACTCGCTCACGCGTTAAAATCTCTCGATTATTAATCACCTTTATTAACACACTTGTTGGTTAAATAACCATTAAATGAGAAACGTCAGATGCAGTCAATCATTTACAATTTTAATATTTTGTACTTTTCTTGTTTGCAGAAGAAATAGTAGCATTATTTGCATTAAAAGTGGTTCTGCTTGACTCGCAATTTGCACTTTTAACCCTAATAAAACAATATACTATTTCGTTCGGCGCATTTTCGCTTCACTGATAAGTGATACAGGTTATGTAAATAACGCTATTGTAAATAGTCTCCCAGCTCTATATCCGATGTTTTCATTACCCTGATCATTTGTAACAACAATTAATCAATGGCGATTGTCGCATTGCGTACTTTGATGCTGCTGTAAACTGTTAAAAGCGAAATTACTCTATCAGCACCGGTGGTGGCCGAAGTTGCTAGAGACCAAGAGATTTGGTTTCAAATGGAGGGTTGCCTCTCACACAACGCGTTGTGGGCAATTTTTAAATGACAGATTCTTCCATGAGGAATTTGTGCAAATTATGCAGTTAATTTGGCTACTAGGTTTCCCTATCTTCCATTAAGTGATTTTCTTCTTTGGCCATATTTGAAATCAAAGATTTACTCTAGACGAGTATTTCAAAATCTAGAAAAACTGAAAAATTGAATTCAAGAGGAGAGTGATCAAATGACTGTCTCAATTGGTAAATGTTAGGCAAAAGTTTTACGACAGGTTGGGTATTGTTTAGCAGGGAATGGTGGGTTATTTGAACATTTAATTTGATGTTCCATTATTATTCTTATAATTTTACATCATTTTGTGTTAAAATAAATAAAATTGTTCCCTATTATGCGTCTTCTAATATTATAATAATCTGAATTATAAAAGTCAGCGGCGATGACAGACATTGGCTTGCTGTTGGCTTGCTTAGATAATTGCATGGCAACACTGATTTTACTAAAAAGGTAGTTTGATCTTCTTGCATTTTTTCACTTCCATTTCCCAATTGTTTATTTACCTTGGATCTTAAATTGTTATACAGTACTTCTAACCCTGATCGGATTATATTTTGTTGTTCAAATCAAGGTTAACACTATTTTTAATACCGTTTTTACAAATTATTAAGACCAATGCTATTTTATACAATTTGCAAAAATTAAACTAGCACATTTCTAGAGAATGTTATAAAATAACTAGCTGGCCCGGCAAACATTGTTCTGCCCAAAAATAAATTCCCTTTCCGTTTCACCACTATACAGTTTTAATTTTATGTCATGTCCATCGTCTTGGACTTAAAAATAAATGTCATTTTCGCAATCAACGTCCCAAAAAACCTCAATAACGACACCCATATCGATTTTTAGGCTTATTTGCACCATTTCACCCCCTAAGGGGTAGCTGACCAGACAGACGTTGTCCTGCCCGGACGTTCGTTTGCCTGCTATTAGCGGTTTCAGCAAACGTTTTTTCAATATTTGCTTTATTTATTTTTTTAAATATTGGGGGTGGTGGGGGGAGGGTTGAAATTTTAGGGTTATGTTCTGATATGCGAGAAATTTTAAAACAATTTTAAAAAAAATTGTTAATAATTTTTTTTTAAATTCCTAGAACCCGATTGCAGCTCTACCTACCGGGTCCAATTGTGAATCTAAACCATCCAGGAACCCACACAAACACACACAAAAAATTTCATCAAAATCGGTTCAGCCGTTTAGGAGGAGTTCAGTCACATACAGACGTACAGAAAAAATATATACAGATTGTCCGGATTGTATTCGGGACATGGGGAAATTAATGAGTGCGACAGGGATAAACAAATAAAATGAGTAGATATGACAGAGATAAAACATATCTAAATTTATCAATATACCAATGGACACTTTCAAAACTTTTCATGGATGGTCATATTTTAAATACATTAAACGCATCTGTCATTAGAACTTTCAAAATGCAGTACACGGTAGCAGAAAAGGTTCAAATTATGAAATGGATTTATGCTGAGAACTCAAACTCAATTAATGAAACTATAAATTTATTTATAACTGCATTTGAAAATCGCCCCATTTTTTCATGTTCAGGCATATCCAGAATTGTTTGTAATTTTGAAGAAACTTTCAATGACACTAATGACAGCTGAGCTTAATTTATTTTTTCTACTCCTGTAACTAAAACGGCATTTAACATACTAACATACACGTCGCTAAGTGACCTTTTAGTCATGCCTTCATAAGCTATGACTAAAGAGCGTCTTAGTCACGAGCTGAAGTTGGCAACGACGTTTTAGTCATGGGGTGAAGTTAGGTTCAAACAGTATTTGCTTTATTAGCCACAGCTAAAACTAAAATCAAGTTAGTTTTCAATTTTGAAAAGTCAACTTTGACGTTTGTCAAGCATAATTTAACCTAACATAATTTTCAAAATCCTAATGAAATAATGTTATATTGTCTAAATTTGCGGTCGTAGAAAAATTATAGTATGCAACTCGTTTTATAAACTTATTAGTCACTCATTTATTAAATACTCGCTCCGCTGAGCTTCGCTCGTGATTAATAAAATTCGTGACTAAAATGACGTTTATAAAACTTGATACATAATATACTATTTTATTATACCTGCATCAGATTCGCCGTTTAAAGCACGCCTGAGCTTTAAAGGTTGTCAAGGAAACGACTGAATGCAACAACAGACATGGACGCGACAAAAACGTAAACAATTCTCGTAACTATAGTAGCAATATTATTATGGCCTCCCGATTTATCACGACAAAAATTATTTCTAAGTTTTTAGTGCGTAATTTATTTCCAGTATTGCAGGTATAATAAAAAATAGCGTAAAGTATTAGTGGATAACTGGTCTTTAAAACAGTTGCTCTATTTCGAGCACTCCGGCTACGCCGTCGTGCTTGAAAACTCGCGCGTGTTTTAAAGACCTTGTTATCCACTCATACTTTAATATACTATTAAAAACTTGTATATACATGAAAAGTTTTGAAGTGTGCATTGGTATATTGATAAATTTGGATATGTTTTTTCTCTGTCATACCTCCTCTTTTTATCTGTTTCTCCCTGTTGCACTCATTAATTTCCCATGTGCATATAAAAATATTTGATATGTTTAAAATGTTATTAATTGCTATTATATTCATAGAGGCTTAAGTTGTGTTCATAGCAATATTTACACTTTAGTTCTAAAATAATTAGGGGAGCAAATAATTGAATATAAAGAATTTCTTATGCAAATCCTTATAATGCGTCGTGCAGATCAACACCCGGTATATGCTTTTGAAAACTTAATATTCTTGAAATTTTCGCAATTTTCTTTTTCATTGCGGCACATCAATATCTGCTGCATATTTGAGATTTCATTTTCTTACCACCAGCTATCCCTATGCAACTGACATGATCTGTTGAATATCTGGGAAAGGATTATGAGATTGAAACCATTCTAATAGCGTGCATCTGCATTGTTTCTATCTATACAAGAGTCTCTTGCATCGACATGGTGTTCTCTTCTGTTGAAAGAAAGTTCATAAAATCTCTCAAGGCATTCAGAAATATTGCTTGTAGGTCATAGTCCAAAAATGTATTTACTTAAAACACTTTCCTTGGTACTTCTTCCATGTGTGAAGCTTTGTCTTCTGTGGAATATCGGTTCAAAGTCATCATCCTATAACATAAAATCGTTGCTCTCTTTCTTTCTTTCTTTCTATGTTTGTTCGCTATCTCCTCTGAAGATACTGGACCGATTAAGTTGTATGATGGCTTAAATGTTTGCTAATTTTTAGACTTAGATCGTAGGCCGGTTTTTATTTTCAAAAAAAGTACGAAAAAGTTTTAATTTAACTGAATCCTCTAAGCAGCGGAGCGTAGCGTCTGTCGCCGTGGGCTACGATGTGACAGCTGCTGTGGCTGTGTGCTGTTAGCTCGGGTGATTCACTGGTTCATATATCATTATAACATCGGCTTATTCAACCAAGCTACGTTGGTCTAGGGGTAGATTGCTCGCCCGCCACGCGGGCGGCCCGGGTTCGATTCCCGGCCCAAGCATCTTTTTTTAAATTTATATTAATGAATCACTCTTAAATTAGGAAACCGATGCGAAGTTCGGGTGACTCACTAGTCATAAATATTATGTTCAAAATAAGTAAAAAATCTTAGTGTTTCTTTTAAGACTGAAACACTCAAATTAATTACTTACGAGTGTAAGTAACATTCATTTGCCAAAAGGAAAACACTATCGCATTTGATTTGATCTCCTAGAGGGAATTTTAACTCGGACAGAAACGCTAAATAAGAGACAGGCTTATCGTTGGGTCATGAATGGGAGGATGGCGACATAATGAAGTGACCCCGATCGGTGGCAATGAAAACGTTACGCACGTAGGCACGCAGGCTCAACATAAGTTTATATATAAGGATTGATCCAAGGAAAGACATCAATGCTTATTTTTCATATTTCAGACACCAATTTAGGTATAGAACTGTATGATTATGGAAAAACGCTTGTTCGTTTAGAAAAACTTTAAGAAATCTTTCTTGTAGAGGATTTTTCAAAGTTTATACTGGTATAGAGGTACACTTATGCGAATTGCTTATTTATTTGGCTTATGGCACCACATTGTGGAATACCCAGAGAGCATTCAAATAGATACGGACGTAAAGTCTTTACGAACCGACAATATTCACGAAAATACAGTTTTTTTTCGTGCGGTGTCACAACTTATCCATGGAAACTTTTGACATTTTATTTAGAACACTGTAAGGTAAGTAAATCCCAAAAATCAGTTTGTTTATTTTTTTCCGGAATAACCCCATTTTTTTACTAATATTTCTGTACTATAAATATAAAACAGCATTTACAAAGTTTTAATTTATCGTTATTGTTATAGGTAACTTCTATTTTAATGTTGGTGGAAACCTCTCCTCGTTTTCACTGTAAAATGATGAATTTTTCAGTGGTGTTTATTTTGTTTTTAGCCATATATTGGGATATCTATTGAGAATCAATGTATAATTCTGTTTGATGATTAATAAATATTTGGAAAAATGTCGAGAAGCTTATTTGACTACCCATCGATGACTAGAATTAGACTTGTATAGTCTGTAGAATAATTAAATTATTAATTTTGTTTTGAAGACTGCCATCGTTTTGCTTTGTTAAGCGGTGCTATGTTTATCAATCAATTTTGACTGATTTACTAATGTGATCTTCGGCATGAAAATGATAACCTATAGTAGGCGTGATGCCATATGTGTGAGGTAGGTACAACTCAAGATAGAGTTTGGCCATCTGTTGATAACTCTTCTTTAGGATGTTCTAAGGAGGTTCAAGGGGGAGGGCGTTAAAGTGGCCTTGCGAAAAAACAGAATGGAGGTTATTTCTTAAAAAAAAAACTAGCTTAAAAATTAGTTTTTCTAACGTAAGCAGACCTATTTCGTACGCCTCTTTTAATACTCTTTGTGTTGATGCTTTGAGGTTCAGGTTTTTTTTTTAATTCTGATACCATCATCTGGGCCGTTTCAAAGAAATCCAGTTCTTATTCTCCATAGGCTATGCACTATGCACTAAAATAAAATTCGCCACCAGATATCTCCAAAACTGTTGTCTGTGCAAATGATTAAAATCGTAGTGCAACGCAGTTAAGCGGACATACATACATAGACAGAAATTAATTTTTGTCCAGTCGTCGTTTGCTCTGCTTGGTCATCTGAAAGAGTCTACAGTGGGACTGAGTATTGTTCTTGTTCCTCCTTTTAATGTGTGGAGGACGTGTAACACTAATTTGGTGCCAGCTTCTTCGTGATCGCACTTCTGTGACATGTTTTTACTATATCTTTCGCAGTGATGTGAAAACCACATTGTAATGCATTTTTGTCTTAAAAAAAAACATAATGGAGAATAAAGGTATAGACAATACTATACAGATTTTTTTTTACTAGAAACGCTTTGTTCTGGAGCTTTTCATTTCTGAGTTATGTTAGAAAAACCATTTGGTGTTTTTACAAGTCCAATTTAGGCGTCACTCAAGACTCTTGTTACAATTTGCGTTTTTTAATTAAATAAACTATACGCGGTTGTAAGAATAGACTGTACTTTAGTTAGCTATAAGCCATTTGTATCATAAATATTTTAAGGTAGAATTTCGTAAGCAAACTGGTATATTAAAATTACAACAAGCAAATATTTAGCCGATGTTTAGAAACGTGCCTTTCTCTGGAAAGCGGAAGATATTTCAATCTCACGAATAGATTAGAATAAATTTAAGCAGGGTTTACTTCGTAAGCCGAAATATTGGAAGAAGGTGTATGGCTAGTATGTGGTCAGAAATGCAACTGTTGCAACAAGATTATAAAAATTACGTGCCGGCGGGAGCAAATTCTTTTAGCAGAATTGTAAAACTTTATTAGCGATAATTTGCGAGGGGTCGAGCTTGACAAATTTTAGTGTGTGAAAACTCAAATTTGTCAAATTCATAGGACTATTATGAATTGTCACGTCCGTATGTACGTGCCAAAAATCCAAAATTTAGACCTGCTCTGATAGGCTTATTTGGAAATTTGTAAACGCCTACCGAGTTTTCTTGGTCTTAGAATTGAGTTAGTTAATAAGATGTTAATAAGTAAAGTTAAGAAGCAACGGTATTAAACTTAAGTGTTCTGTAAACGGCAGAAAAATAAATGCAAGCATTTGTTTAAGTGTTCTTATTAATCTCGCAACAGTAGCTTTGGTTCTCGTGCCCAAGTGTATTTTAACTAAAAGGATTGCCAGTTACCCCGACTTTAGGCGTATTGCGACATTCTTTTAAGATCATCCTAAAGAAGAGTTATCAACATATTGCCAAACTATATCATAACTTCTAATTCTTTGAACTAATAGAAGGATTCACAACTTATTATGTTTATCTACAACTAGCAAACAAAGATAGTTTTATTATTCTGATGCACTTTTTAAATAAATTTGTTGCAAAACTTGCTCCTACCTAGTTAAATGCGTCTTATTGTTGCAGGTATATGGATATTCTGGAAGCGACGTTGTAATGTGTTTGTACTCAGAAATGGAACTTACAGAACTAACACCATCACCAAACTAAACAAGCAGTATAAATAAATTCTATTTTATTAATCTTTGTAAATGACAATTAAAGATTGAAGCATTTAAGGAAAACACAGATGCAGTTTTAGTGTTACTATGTTGAAGCAACGCTTAAGAGTTGATCATATCTAGCAGAGGTGGTTATCATTAACACTAATTACAATGAAATATTAAATAACACAAAAAAACGCAGAAAACAATTAAAAATAGAGGTAACATTTGATACAAATTGACAACCGCTACAGAGGAATTGTTAATTTATCTACAAGTTATTTCTAAAATAAGAGTTTCTTCTTGCATTGGATTTTAATATTAACTGCTTAAGCTATGCTTCATCCTGTTTATGCAAAAAGTATAATAGATTATAAGTAACACTTAAAAAGTTATTAAGCAATTCAGAATTGTACACAACAGAGCGAATTATTACAAACGAAAATGGACATTGCTATTGTACATTTGACAGGTACTATTACACAGATGGGCATTTTCTAAACAATAATAGAATCTAACATTAAAACCACTTCGATTGTTAGTGTCAGTTCGTTTCCAGCGTACTTCCTGTTAGTAAAAAGAAATTCGAGAGAAATGGACTAACAAGATATTAACAACACTTACGTAACGAGTCTTAGAATTGTAATTTAAAGTATGTACAGATATTGCTATAGAATAATGTGCGTAGATTGAGATAAGTCATTTACGATTCACATTAAATCGGATTAGAAAAATTGATATAATCTATTGTAACAACACATAAATACTTTAACAGCTTGCAACAGGAATTAGTCCTCTAGTAACGACTTCTTACGATTGTCTACTTGATTTATTGTGATATTAATCTGACGTGATCCTAAAAAAAGTGTAAACACCCAAACTAGAAATAAAATCTTATTCTAAGTAGGCTACTTTGAAGACACATTCACAGAAGTTTAATTGCTTGAGGGCTGTAATCTCACAATCGCATCACTCCCGTTCGCTTTTGGTTCAGTCAACGAAAACCTGCAGATTCAACCAAAGAAATAAAATAAATTAAATGATTGTCAAATAACTATTATTGATTTATCACGATTGGTTTAGGTACAATAACTAAACTCAGCGGATTAGCGAATCTGCCGATACAGACAGGGTACAATGAAAAGGGGAGATAGTTGTGGGGGTAATTACTCCACCTGAAGCCTCTTCAATTCTCTCCAGATCTGCAGCTCCTAACGAACTTTGTTTGCATAATCTTGGAGTAGCCTGAAAATGCAGCAGGTCAGATTGTAACAATGAGAATGCAAATCTAGCTTACCGAACTATGAGTCGATTCATTGCTAGCTTCTTCGGTTCTGTCTAGGCTAAACTGCCTTCGTAGTAACTTCCCAGCCCTTTCCTTAGGACTTAAACATTTATAATGATTATATGGGGTGCTAAGGTCATCTTCTTCGTGAATCCTGCCGGTCCTGTGCCTTCCTCGGAAACCACTTAGTGAATTCGTGGAAACTGCCAGTAGAGCTGCTGCCACTTCGCTTGCTGATACTGGAGTTCCTAAAGACATGGGAGTCTCGCTAGAAGTGCTCTTCACCATGTGGAAGTCGGCCCTGTGGGAAGCTGCCTCGGAATTTTTCATGAGGCTGGAGAATTTTGAGTGCTCCATTTTCTGCATAAAGGTCGTGTCCACGTGTTGTGGTTTGGCCTGTATCTCAGTGGGGTGTTCCTCGTGGGATGTACGAGGAGCTTCCACGTTGTTGTTGCTGGCTGGGGAAACATCTTCCTTTTGGCTGTGGTTGTTTGTGGGGGATTTGCATATTAAACTTTCGTCCAAGCTAGAAATTTGAAAAAGTTACTGCCTGTCCTTGATTTTGTTGAGGATCGTATGTTAATAACAAACTAAAATTTGTTTTGGAAGAGGAGGTAATGCCAAAATTGTGCATATATTAACTACATGGACTATACTGATTGTAAATGTGTGAATAGGACACCGTTTAGCTATTGTAGAATGAACATTATATAGTTAATGAAAGAACTCCAATAGATCTGCAGTGGAAATTTATTTTGCAGGAGTAAAAATGTGTGTATTTAACAAACCCAAACCTTTGACCTAGTTGCCTATAATTAACTATGAAATCTACCTGACATTGGAATGGTCCTAGTTGCCTGTTGTAACCTGGACATAGTATATCCTGTATTCGAATATATACCTATCCAAATAAACCACAAAATTGAAACCCTAATGAGTTTTCTTTATGTTCTGACATCATTATCTATTATTAACAAATACAAATGAGTTTATATTATGTAATATACTGCTGTATTATTTATATACTGTTATTTAAACAATTTCAAATTGCACTTTTAATATAAGTAAGATAATTACAAGTAGTCAAAAATAGATACTAATAATTGTTTATTTTTTCCAATGAAGTTTCCTGCTAGAAGACATGTTGAAAATAAATTGTCGAACCATATTTTATTATTTGTCTTATAGAATATAAAGGTTAACAATATGTGTTCCTATCAGTAGTCCATAAAAAATTTAAAAATGTGACTTAAAATATAACTAGGAAGTTTATTTATTAGCGAAGATAGAAGAATATAATGTCGAAATAAAGTAATGTATAAATACTTATAAAGATTTTTAAACACAAACCCAATGTATTTCTTGCTCGAATGTTGGATATACAGAGTATTTAAAAGTAAACAGTGGCATTCATTCAACATGGGGACCTCGTAAACAGTAAGGCGTTTTGATATCAATTTGACGTATTTGTCCTTTAACAGGGTACCGACAGATTTAGAGTAAGAGGGGACAACAATCTGTCCGTACCCTGATCGTTGTCCCCTCACACTCTAAAATACTTTAGAGTGAGACTACAATCTGTCCATACCCTGGTAAATGACAAATGTCAAACTGACATCAAGACACCCTAGCAAACAGTAATAGATATCAAGAGATTCAGTTAAATTAGACAACATTTTCAGCATCCTAAGTGCTACTATGATCCATATTTAAATTCTAGATTGTTTTTATACCCACTACATTCAGTTATCATTAAAGACAGCTTAGAGCAATTTTGGCATTATTAAGACACTTTTTATTCATGTTTCACAGCCGAACTAAAATGTTTCACATATTTCAAGGTATTTACATTGTTATAATTTTATTGAGTATTAAAAGTGGCTTAGTTATTATAAGATAGAGCTACTTTTGCTTTTTAATCACATTAGATGTCATAGAAATAATAAAGTTGAATCAATCATAAAGAAATACTCTCTGCTCTTGTAGCACCTTCTTAATATATCAATTTCTCTTATTATACATT
The DNA here is from genome assembly GCA_940337035.1 of Agriotes lineatus. Lineage (NCBI taxonomy): Eukaryota > Metazoa > Arthropoda > Insecta > Coleoptera > Elateridae > Agriotes > Agriotes lineatus. The sequence goes on from OW679198.1 coordinate 57,312,631, forward strand.
GCTAATAGTGTCTTTTCTATATTTCTCCTTCAATTTTTATTAGTTTTTATCATACCCCTTCTTTTACCTACTGCACCTTCCCCACATTTCAGTCCCATACGTTATTAGTTCATTACGCTCACACCATGTTGTTAAATTTTCCTGTTTTTGACGTTTCCGTTTCTGTTGCTGAAACCATCGATCTTATATCTTTCACATAGTCCCCAAATGACGACTTGCGGATTTTCCATTCAACGCCGCCAGCCGAATTACTGTATTCCAAGTTAAACTCAGAATGTTGTTAGTTAAGAAATTCATGTTGTGAAGTATCCCATTCCCTATATGCTGTGATATATTTAAGAATATCCCGGAAACAGGTGTCCAGGTATTTCTTTGTATAGTGCAACGTAACGTCACGAAGCAGGTAAAATTCTTAGAATTATTTTTGGTGGTTTCAAACAGTCGCTGCAATCCGCGATAAGTGTATTTCTGTTATCTCATTCTTGAATTTAATGCTTTGTAATTTATTTCTAAAAATGTAAAGTAACGTATGTAACAAAAATGTTCGGAAAAACTTCCGAGGTGAAGGTATTGCAGTTTTGACTATTTAAGTAAATTTAAATAAAAGATGATTAATTTTTAACAATTAATATAGAAAATTTCTCAAATAGCATAAGATTTAAAGCAAACAAACGTGAGGATAAGGTTTTGGTCTGGTTTGAAATTATTGGAAGCAGGCATTTTATGTCCATATGTCGGATATATGCAGGGTAAGGTGGTGAATGCAAACATTTATATTCAAAGATGTCTTCCGAAAGTGGTCGATTTTATCAATACACGGCATACAAATGATGAAATTATATTTTGGCCTGATTTAGCCTCCTGCCATTACGCTAGAACAACCAGGGATTGACTAGAGGTTCACAACAAACCAAAGTCATCCAAATCTATCCCAGGCGAGCCCCATTGCAAATATTAAGTTGAAAGGTTTCTGATAATGGCTGAGTCCGAAAATCGGGCATTAGACAATCTGACAGCCTAGCATATAATGCGACAGATTAAACAAAAATTGTTGTTTGAATTCGGACTTCTCCCTCTTATCCTTTTATATTAGGCTTGCGCTTGTTTTTCTTCTATGTTATTTGTCCTACTTCAGACGATGAGGTAAGCAAGTTATCCGTCCAACGTTTGAGGAGTCTCCTTAGGTTTCTTCTGTCAGTGGACTTGATTGGTAGACGATCTTGATTATTGTATTGTCTTCTGTTGGTTGGACACAATTCAGCCATTATTCCTTTCGTTTCTTTACAAATTTAATTATATCGCACGTCCAACATTAATTTCGAATATCCGCGTTTCTTACCCTATCTCTGAGGGTGTTCGTTTCTGTTGTTAATAATTTTCTTGTGCGTGTTGTATCGGGTCTTGTTTTTGTACCCACGGGATACAATTGGACGAATTATAGTTTTGTAGGTCGTAGGCTTACTTTCAATGGTCATATATTTGTTATGCAGATTAGGTCACGTAAGTAACCAGTCATTCTGGCTTCTTTCGAAACTTGTTGTCTAACTCTTTAGTGTGGGCTTGTTAAATGCATGTCTAAGTAGTTAAATTTCATAAAATTTGCTATTATGTTACCTTCAATCTTTAGCTTGCAACGAGTTGCTTCCATTGAAGTTGTCGTCACTATTATTTTAGCTGTTGATACCTTCATGTTGTATTGCAGTAACAAAACACTGGAGGAGCTGTTGTAAATCGTATTTTGTTAATTCTATAAGTACTGAATTAATTCTTAAGTAAAAAACGACTTCCGGGATTGGACCGCGTCATTATTGAGGTCGAAGAACTCAACGTTTCGCCCACTTTCGTAAGGGGCTTCATCAGGAGAAAAAATCAAAAGAGCTCGGTAGCTCAACGTATTAACCACGCCAGAAGCGAAACCCTTTGCAAGGGAAGGGGTAGAAGAGCAAGGTAACTCAACGTGTAAACCACGTTAGAGTCTGAGGCACGACTGAGTTTCGCCTCTGACGTGGTTTGCACATTGAGTTACCGTGCTATTCTACCCCTTTCCTTGCAAAGAGTTTCGCCTCTGGCGTGGTTAACACGTTGAGTTACCGTGCACTTTTGCTTTTCTTCCTGATGAAGCCCCTTACGAAAGTGAGCCAAACGTTGAGTTTGTCAGGCCATTTTTATATTTTACCATTATGCTACCTTTTTCGAGTGTTTTCTGTTTAACGTTTACGACTTTGCATGTATATAGGTTTTTTAGGTCATACTTTCACGTTAGTATTCCATCAAATTGTATCTAAAATTCTAAAGATTTGATACGCACGCAACTTTTTCTAGAATGTTCAGCGAAGCCGCTCTGGTCTCTAGCCCTCTTATTTGCAGCTGGGTTTGTTTCGTCATGTTTAAGCCCGCTAGGTTAGATCAAATTGAAAACGCAGCCTATTAGAGCAAGTGAGAGATTTTTCTAAAGAATTTAACTCCGTCGCACTCTTTCGTGCGCAGGCCGCCTTGCCTTGTGTGGCATGCGATTTCACTTGGGAAGATCTGCGTCGGGATGGGCTACAGGTTTTGGCGCGAGAGAGAGCGTCTGGCCCGAAAAACAAAGCGTGGCTTTGGTTTTGGCAGGCAGTCAGTTGCCAGCTGGGGATACAGGCGCTTTTTCTAGCGTCGGTTTTTTGTAGCCACCCGTGCCTTCGGGCACGGCGGCCTGTGCGTGTGCAGAATACCGCGTGTTTTGTTGTTACGGTTTGTCACGGGCCGTCTTGGTGATAAGTGCTGTTTGTTTGGGCGATAGTGTGTGCCCTGGTTTTTTTGAATGACCCCCGTTTCTGCAAATTTCCGTGTGCCGCAACGGCCATCTTTCCGATATCATTCTGATCTAATCTGCAGAGTGGACTAATATTTCGGTCTTGCCAGTTTACCGATCCGTTTTCCCGCGAGGGATTCATACCAGACGCTGCCAATTAGGGGGAATCTTTTGGACCGCACGACGCCCACACTTATGCCTGAAGTCCGTTCGCTGCAGTGGCGAGTTCTCCGACAATCACGACTCACGTCCGGCAAAACCAATCAGGTAGTGTGTGTGTAGTTTGTAACCACTAATTAACTTATAATTTATGTGATATTTGTTGGATTATGGCCGCCCCTTTGCTGAGGCCGCTTGTAAGCTAATTCATTCATTTGTTTGATTATAATTTACGTGCATATTTGCTGAAACACTGCCGCCTTTGCTGAGGCCGCTTGTAAAATAATTAAGCTTTCATTATCCCGTATGTCTGTCTGTAGTATAGTCGATTAGAGTTAAAGCGTCTCCCAGCTGGGTTATAGATTTAGCTCATTTATCATTGTGTGTAACCATTTTATTTACATGTGTTTAGACCAGCGGTTCCCAACCTTTTTTGAGTGGCGACCCACATTTGGTTGTAGACACATTTTATCGACCCACTTTTAGTATGTTAATTTTTTCCTAGAGAGGTTATGTATTTTGTGTGGGGTTGGTGGAGGTGGAAAAAATTACTAAAGCAACTCAACAGTGCAAAAATAAAGAAATTTTATTGTAGGTCTAACTGTAAGTAATACAAAGTTACACTATTAAAACCTACAATAATGTGAGTGAAGTATAGCCATTTTTATAAACTTAATACACTTATGACCAATGTGACTTCTGGCACTGTTTGATCACTAATGTGATTTTTGGCATTGTTTTGACTGAACAAGTGAGTCTATGTCAGGGTCGAATGAAGATACTTTCAGTTTCAAATCACTTTCTACTACCATTTGGTTTCTGTACTTATTTTTTAAATAAACTGACGTTGAGAAAGTACGCTCACACAGGTAAGTCGTGGTAACTGGGTCCCGGGTGGTGTAGCTTGAACAAGCGTCCACGTTCGATCAGTAGAGTTAAGCAATGCTCTTTCTGGTCAGAACTTGGATGGGAGTTCCACGGCTGTTTCTCTCGGCGCCTCGTAGTACGGCTGCCACGGAAATAGTTGGTCCCGAATGTCATAATAACATCATGACAGTCGTTAGTGGGGTTGTAAGTCTCCATAAATGTACAGCGATGCCTATAATTGGCCTAATGGCTGTTGGCTGCTTACGAAATAAATTTAAAAAGAATCCCATCAAAAATCTTAATGCTACTGAATGGGGGAGTGAGGCGAGTCGGGTTGGAACTATTTAACAGGTCATCTAATCGCTATATGGAATATTAGCGCATTTGGTAGATGGTTGTAAGCTATTGTCGCGACCCACCTAAGATCCCTCCGCGACCCACTAGTGGGTCGCGACCCGCCGGTTGGGAACCGCTGGTTTAGACCAAGAGATCGGTTTAATGAACGATGCCTTTTGATTTCTGCCACGTGCTGGTGCATGCTTATTTTCAGATTAAGTTATATTCTGTGTCAGATTTATGTACGGTAGAACATGGGAAGAGTGTTCAAGCGTTGCAGGTAAGTTGGGGACGCTTGCCGCTGCAATGTTGGAAGTCGTGAGGCTGCTCCTATATTCTATTCCCGTTTAGCCAAGGTGTACAGTTGGGAGGTAGGCTCATTTGATTTCCCGGTTTCACTCTCGGTCTATCTTTGCATTTTCGTTTATATCGATGAAACCGGGTGGCGCTCAATTAATTTTGTCATTGTTTACCGTTGCCCGTAGGTAATCTCGTGAAGGACCACCCCTCGCTCCACTGATGGCTAGTCAGCATGTCTTGTTGCGGGCAGGGCAGCGGTCCTAGGTGAGTCATTGTCCCGATTGTGAGAAAGATCGTCCGCACTGGCCGTTTAGCTTTTACGTAATTTTTGTATGAGCCGGCGAGGTGTTGCTAAAGTCGTTTCAGACCGTAACAAGTTCTTCGACCTCAATAATGACACTGTCTAATCCCGGAAGTCGTTTTTTACTTAATGAGAATGGCCGTGAAAGCCTCCGATATCATCTGAATTAATTAATTAGAGTAAGAAAAAACGTCCGAAATAAAGTTATTAATGTGGAGAAAATTAATGTAAAAAAAAAAATTGAAATTATGTGAAATTTCAAGAATGCATGATTTTAATTATTTTTTGAAGAATAAAAAATCACAAGTCGTAAACATGTTTATTAATAGGTTAAACGTTTAAAACACAAAACGTTTCGCAATTTTAGGTTGCTTCATCAGTTATCCGAAATAAATACTTCAAATACCCGGTATCAATTTTTTATTGAAAACTTTTGTTACATACGTTGAAATAAGCAATTTCAAATATAAACCGAAGTAAGTCATATTCGGGATCTGAACAAATTTCTGGTGCCGATGAAAACTGCATCTTGTTTTGTTCCAGTATCTTTAAGGTACAATTATGTTTTAACTATGGAATCGAACATTTCTTCATGGCAAAAGCTACCCACTGCTTCACTGGAGCATTTTTGCTGCGGAGATCTAAATCTGTTTACAATCATAATAGTATGTTATGGCTTGTTCCAACCTATTTGTTAGTTTTTTCTGTTCTTGCGTTTTTGATATAGTAGATTCGAACTACTAACACTCATCAGGCTTTCATCAATTTCCCAGTCTCTTTCGTTTAGTCCTCCGGGTTCGGTTGATTTGTTGTCTTTAAAATATAATTCTGCCTTAGTTATATCTCTTTGATTATTATTAATGATTTTTCCACAAAATGGGGTATCGTTGAAGTTAAAAGCATTTGATAGTAGTTTTCCTATTCTTCTTCTTTTATCAGAATCGAACCGAAACCGAATTAATGTGTAAACCTGGTTTATCAGCCAATCGCGTCTCAGTTTAGTTAACTTTCATCTAATCGGTTTTGATATAATCATATTATTGTGTCACGTTGAACAGGTAGCGTAAGGTAAGACACAACTTAAAATCTTTTTCGTTATACATAGGAGTTTGCCTGTTGTGTTTCTTTATTTCTTTTCGTGTCCATCCTAGCCGATGATTCCCACTTTCCGACTCTTTTTACTCTTACACTCTTAATTCTTATGGCGGTTTTCTTCACATAGTGGAATATCAATCCAAGGTTGTTGGTGATTAGTATGCAAATGTATTGATGCACGCCATTGTGTTGATACAATCTATTTGCAATTCTTAGGTTGTAGAATTTAACTGAATGTTAGATCGTAGCTAAAAATTTCGTAATTTATAAGTTTACAAAACCTTTATTTTTCTTGCTCAGAATTTAGTTTCTATTTGTAGCCCATAACATTAAACATTTTTGGCTTTGAGTCGACAAAAATAGTCGATAAGTAGGATTCACATTTAGGCCTCCGAGTCACCTGTATGCATATGTTTGCGTGTATTCTTGTTATTCTGTCTCATAGCGGATTTGTATTTTATTTTAAATATCAAAATCAACTGAAATATTTATTGAAGGTAAGCACCCCTAGCTATGATTATGCTTAACGTCAATTGCGAAATCCTACAGTCAACAGGCCAGTATTGATTAGTAGGCATAGTGTCAATATAAAATTAAAGGGCCACTTTTAACGGTCACATAACAGTATTAATTTTTACAGACATGAAACCCAAATGAAATATTGTTGAGGCATTAAGGCCATATTTTCGTATAAATGCTTTGCTCCTCCGATTTTTTACCTCTTAAATTTAAAATTTTTCGTTGTGTTGTATTATATTTAGATTTTACAACTTAAAGGCGCCGTCATATATGCGTGTGACCAATAGAAAAATGCAAATATTGCATTTTGGTACTCTTTAGTTTAATTAACTAACATGTAAATATTTTATATATTTATCATCTTAATTAGACTACTATTAATTTCGTTAGGCGTCCAGGGATTCGCCGACAGATACAGCCTTAGAAGGCTATAACCTCGCGTAAACAGACAAGTTAATCAATTTTGTTCGAGTTCTGGGCCAGTCTAGCATTTCAAATCTGCCAACGGTGGAATTACAGGATTATGCAGTAGCCATTAGTAGTCTTAACTGGCTTATAAGCTGCTTTTCATCTTTGAAAATATGAAAAAATAAGTTTGTCATCCCTACAACCTTGTTGATAATGTTGGACGAAACAGTAAATACTACATCTTTTTTATCAGAAAATTAAAGAATGCATAAAATGAAGACGAAAGTAATATTTGTACTTACCCGTGGCTCTCCCTGTTAGCATGAAATTGAACAAAAGCCAGTTAATAGTTCTTATAATACATCATAAAACAAAGAAAAGCTAATGTCGTAAATTACAGCTCCAGATCTTTTCATACCTAAACGTCAGAAAGTTTAAAGCGTAGGAAACCCGAGTATGAAATATGCATTTGAACTCAATATTGCTGAATTGCCAAGATTTTATTTTCAGCAGGAGTATTTCAACATGCAATTTATACTGCACTGTACTGAAAATTCTACAAGTTCGATTCATTTATGCATTGAACTCATATAGACAGGAAGACTTGCACTCAATGTAACAATGAGGAAAATGAAAGGCGGCAATTCTTTACCATGGAAACATAAATAGCATTTAAAATACCCTTATTACAATATCTCTTTTTGCTTTAACAAAACCATAAAAATATATCTCAGCTTATATATGCATAATTTTCTTCATAAAACTTTGAGAAGTCAGTTACACGTCGATTCTGTACAATAACATACTGACACGAGTTATGTTGTTACTCCCAAAGCATACAACAATCAGACTGATTAAAATATTATTTAATAATAATTCTATCTTTTCAATTTTAAATCATGGCTACAGAAACATTTCTTATAGCTACACGAATAAAAATCAAGATAATTTTTTAAAATAATTTTGATTAAGAAATTTCTTATTGCGGAAATTTGAAATGGCCAGGCTTGACAATATCTGCAAATGTTTCAGCATTTCTAAAAATAACTCATAATACACCCAGATTAACCTGGTCATCATATACGCACGGACGTACGAGCTCATTAATGTGTGTTCTAGACCATTTAATAAATTTGCTTTTGTTCATTAATCCTCAAAGCTGGAACCCGAAAAGTTTTTAATTAAACTGCAGCTTTAATTTGCGACATTTTGTGAAGACTCTCGACATTAATTAAGTTATATGTTAAGCGACGTTGAAAAACGCCGGTTACATAAACAGATGCGATATGTTTTTTGGTACTGACTACACGTCAACTGGGCTGTTGTATAAAATAAATAGGTTCTGAATAGCGGAGTAAAATTATAAGTTATTAGCGTTAAAAATGAAAATTTTCAGGTTTATTAACCTTAATTACTTGTTTTATAATATCAAATATTTGCCATAATTATGTATAAAATATTATTTGAGAGGGGTCATGTGTATTATTAACACATAACTGTAATATTTTAAAATAAAAGCAAATATGTTAGGCACTCAGATGCCGAATGCGATCAACTTTAATAACCATTTACCGAAGACGCAAGTTTTCAAATTGGGTGTCTCACAGGGATCTATTTTGGGTCCCTTTCTATTCTCAATATTTATAAATGACTTACAACACAAGTTTATGACAGTGACACCATACTGTATGCAGATGATAACAACCTTGTGAGCACTGACAGTGAGATCGTTTCTTCAAAAAATAAAAATCTCGTTACTGTAAAGGATGCTGAGGCTTGGTTCAGTAAAACTCGCTTACGTATAAGTCCAAATAAAGCCGTAAATATTTACACTTAGAAAGTATAGACAAATCAAGATGAAGTAAGCACTAAATTTCTCGTTTTGGAATTTGATAAAGCGTTACAATAGAATGTACTTTGTGAAAATGTAGCAATAAGGCTGCGTAAATATATATTTTTTATTGGAAGTCTGACCAGCTCTGTGTCAATGATAATATTGAGAATCGTTTTATTTTGCTCTAATCTATCCGATTCCGCGACACTGACGAGTTTCGTGGCTCTAAGCATTCACACTTTACCTTGTCAGTATCTTCTGATCTGCTACTAAAGCTAATCTGCTCAATCTAACTACTCACCAGCAGGTTCACGACCACGATACTAGACACAAATCAAACTTATACCCCAACCCTATAAGGTTGTATAAATCTCAAACGGGGACCAAATATTACGGCATACATTTTTTTTTAATATAATACCTAAAGCAATACGAACTCTTCCTATAATACAATTCAAAACGACTATGAAACAGTATTACGTATTTGCCAAAGAATGCCTTCTCTTCGCTTGAAGAGTTTTTAACTACAATTGCAGCGATATGTTCCTGTTTTTGTTTTCATTTACTAGCCTTATACCGAGGCTATTAAATTTTTTTTACTTGTGTAAAACATAAATAAACACTACAAACTATGCATTAATTCGCCCAACTGCCGAGTTCGCCCAATTTTAGCAATTGAGCAAATTAGGCATCTGAGTCTGGCATATACCAAAAGAACTACTTTTTTTTAGATTGCCAGTAGTGATTTGTGTCAAATAATTTTGTTCTTTATAAACATTTTTTAGCTCCAGTCAAATTTGTGTAATCTCAGTAGTCAACTTTGAAGCTAAAAGTATCGGAAAAGATATACATCGTGTGTCAGGAGTAAGTATCGTAAACTGGAAAGGTGGTAGATTTTCACAAAATAATAAAAAAAGTTAAAAACATTTTCTTTCTAAACCTCTCCCCTTTGGGTCCTACAGGGTGATAAAGGGAGTTTAAATCATACATATTTTATTAAAAATAATTCCACAGGATAGAGGTATCGATTTCAAAATAAGCACACATTAGTTACTACTACTAACAAATTACTATACTTAAGTTCGCCAAATTGTAATAATACAGAGGATTAGCATCAGGGGATTAAGAATCAATTTACTCTTCTCCATTCAATTTCCCTCAAAAAAGTACTCTCTATTTAACTTGATAAGAGGTCCCTTATTCGAGATTTTTGAATGTTTGTGCTATTCTCTTACGAGAAAAATAATATCTTGTATAGGTAAAAAATTTAAAGAAAAATTTAGCGAAGTTCGAAGTATTGAACTGTGGACATAAAAGATGGTGACGTTTTATTCAACAATTCGATACTTCTAATTTCCCTAAATTATTCTTGACATTTTGCTACCTACACCAAGATGTTATTGTTCTCCTGATTCTACGTTTCTGAATTATTACAATTTAGCAATTTAAGTATAGTAACTGCTCAGTAAAAGTAACTATTATGTACTTATTTTGGAATAGATATCTCTATTCTGGAATTCTTTAAAAATTAAAATTGCATTGCCTAAACTCTCTTTCAGCCTACCCAGTAGAATACACAGGAGGAGGTTTAGAGAGAAATTGGATTTAACGATGTTATTATTTTGCGACATTCTATCACTCTTCAATTTAGAGTACTTATTTCCGAAATTCTCTATATGACATTTCCAAAAAGATCTATAAACCCTATTTGGAAATATATATTGACAAAGTGTACTTAAAACATGTAGAGAAAGATAGCTAGCTATAGTGTTAATGTTCGCAAAAAAATATTAGAATTCGTCCTTGCTTTGAAGAAGAATGAACTATTAGAATAGACATGCAATAAAAAGTTAAAAAATCTGGTGTGATACACTCACACAACTTCCTTTTACAGTGTTCTTATAATTAGTCAAAAATTTCATTTTTAATTTTTAGCCATTTGTCAAAAATTTTCAAAAATTACAAATTCTACAAAAACGGTACAAAATAGAGTGTTAGTTGAAGAGACAAATTTTCTCTAGAATTTTAAGGTGAATTCAAAAATGGAATAATATACCGGGTGTTTTATTTAAAATGGGAGTTAATAAAAAAAATAGCAAAAAAAACAAAAGAAACCCACTTTAGAAGTATTCAACTGGAAAATCACCTATTTCACATCAATACACATTAAAAATGTAGTAAAAATGTAAAGTTTAAAAAAATCGTTAGAGCCGAAAAAATCGAAAAAAAACTGAAAAATCACAAGAGTAAACACCTACTTCCGGTTATGCGATTTTCTTCAAAAGCTTGCTGTCTCATCTACATAGTACACAAAACTTATATATGAAGTTTCAATGCCATACCTCTTTTCGTTTTTGAGATATTCTGTTCACAGACAGACACACACACACACAGACACACACACAGACAGACCAATGAAAAAAAATATGTTTTTTGGGATCAGGGGACTCTAAAACGTGAAGATCCGTTCAAAACTCAATTTCGAATTTTTGGGGTGAATCCAATACTTCCTTTATAGTAAAAGGAAGTAAAAAGAAGTTTGCCTAGGTATGTCTTTGACATTTCATATTTTTCCATTTGAAACTTGGTTAGTCGTATTAATTTGTTATTCTATTTCTCATTGAAATATGGTATTGTTATAAATTTGTTTGATAGGATTTGTGTTCTTCTTTTTATTTACCAACTCTTTCTACTCTACTCTTGGACATAGGACTTCGCTTGCTTTTTTCATTCTGCTCTGAAAGTAATCGTTTTCATTTTATAAGTCGAGACTGGAAGGATGCAGGTGTTAATAACATTCCTTTTGAGTAACGGCTACATTTGTTAGCTATACTAATTGCGCAGTTTTTTCTTGGATAATTAGTCAAAATAACATTATCAACACATTTTTTTAAATTTCGCCCGGACGAAGCTCTTACAGTAAAGCAAAATTTGATGATTGTTAAAGAAAATTGTTCATAATGAGGTTTTGACTAATTACCCATGAAAAAAGACCTTAATTGATGCCTTTTAAGATGAATTGCAGCGGTTTTTGACGACTGCACCTTGTTACGATTCAATTGCGCATTCATTTGATTTCGAAGTCTGTAGTACTACTTCCATATTGTTACGCATCTATTCGATTCTGATGTCTATGGTACTCGGTTCATATTTAGCACGCTTGTGCCACGCCTACTTTTGGCTTGCAGCGTAGAGATTAAAAGGTCGTAATTGCCAGCTCAGCTTCTTTTCCGACTCGCGTTAGGCATTCAGTTTGATTTTGTGTATTGGTCGCCCGCGGCTGTTCTTCGAATTTGCTTTCTGGGGCCATAATTCTACGCTGCTGGTTTATTTATTCGCACGTGCTTTGAATATCTCGAAGTGAGTAAGGGAGCTTTCTTCAGTCTGCATTTAATTTCACCTGTATTCTATCGTGGACAATGTTTCCCTTATAGCAGTTGGTGAAGAGTCGCTACAGCAGTTTGCTGAAGGGTTAGCTTCCTTAGCTTCTGGGTGTCGAAGTCGCCTAGGGCGTCATCTCAACCCGTACTTATTTCCAGTCATCGTCGCTTCACACCTGTGGCGGGCAATCCTGTTGCTTTAAGCCTCGTTCGGGCATTTTGACGTTTGGATCGACCTTGGGAGTATACAGTTTGCTCCGCGAGCTAGGTTCCTGGAAGCACACTAGTGTATCGCCTTGCAAACCGTGCCTGATTTTAATGTGTGCTATAAATATTGTGCCGCTGTGTCGTAACTTATGAGTATGTATTAAGATGTATCTCTTAGACTGTGTGAGTTTTTGTGAGGTGCCTCGTAATTTGTCAACCTATAATTTTATATATGCATTGATAATAATTATATATTATGATATTTGCATTCTGGTGTTATTTATTTGTTACTGCCACCTGTACTTGAGTTGAGCCTTTCTTTGAGATTATTTTGTGTACTCCAGTTTATAAATTCTCTTTGAATTCCTGGATACACTTGTCGTTTTTTGATAAAAATGCGTTGACGCCCTATATTCGAGTATTTTAAAGAACTGTACACGCCGTCTCCATTGAGCTAGTTTCGGGCGGCAATTGTATCCAAGTAGTCACTAGTCTGTTTATTTTTATGATAGATTACCCAACGGAAGATTTATTGTGATAACAACCTAATTAGCTTTCTTGTAGCTGCTCAAGAAATTTTTTGAGCTATATTGGCAGTCTGATTTTTTCCCAGCTTAAGTTGCGACCCGTCGACAGCTTCGATTTCTTCTTCTTCGATTTTGAAAACAATAGCCCTGACGCCACATTTTTCGTTTTCTGTTGATTCATTATCAACCCGTATTATTCTCGTATTATTCTGACGCTGTTTTAAGATGTATTAACACTTCCCTCCATTTCGCAGAGTCATCGCTTATCAGGACAGTGTCATCTGCGAAGCAGTGATGGCTGAGGTATACGCCCCTTGCCGTATTCTTCTTCTGATTGGTATGTGGCTATTGCTTCTTATACCTTGAAGCGATTAGCATTGTCCATCGCGTGGAAGATTGCCCATAGTTCTGTGGAAACAAATGCTTATCTATAGCCGATGAAGACTATGTATATGAGTACTTTGTATTTGTTATATTTTTCTATCGTAACTGTAAGTTTTCGGAAACCGGGTTGTTCGGAAGGCTGGCAACTTTGAATTTCTCTGTTAAGCGATTATTAATGATCTTAGTATAAATAGTTCGTGGGGGTGTGGTAGTAAACTTATTGGAAGTAGTTATCTATATTTAGCTTGTTTCCTTTCTTGTAGGTTTGTACTAGGGTGCCTTGATATTAATTTGACGTATTTGTCCTTTCCAGAGTATAGACAGATCGCTGCCCTCTCTCCCTCTAAAGCCATTTAGAGGGAGAGGCTACAACGATCTGTCGGTGCCCTGATCGTTGTCCCCTCTCACTCTAAAGTGGTTTAGAGAGGGTGGAGACAATGATCTGTCCGTACCCTGGAAAGAACAAATACGTAAAATTGACATTAAGGCACTCTAGTTAGTACGACTTAGGCGTTTTTCCAAATTTAGAGAATTTTACCTCCGAAAAGGCACTTGCTATTGAGTTTAGTGTAATTGATTCGTCAATTTTCAACATCTGGCATGTTATCTTCTATTCTGCTGAGGCTCGACCGCTGGGATAAGGCGTTTTTCATCCATCCGATAGCAATTTCGGGTAGGTAATTTCTCAGAATCTAGGTTTCTAATGTATCTAGCTATGCTGGTAGCGGGTTAGCTGAGGAGTACAGGTTTCTATAGCGGTCTTCTATGATTGCTATAATCACTTTTTTTGCTCGTTTTACTTTTACTGTTTTCAAATTGGTGTATTCTAGGTCGACCGGCCTATGACATGGGCTTTTGAGATTTTCATGTTTTTGTTGATTGCAACTATTGTGATTACTAATTCTGTGTTGTAGTTTCGTACATCTTGCCAGACCTTCTTCAGAACTATTTTGCTTAGCTTAGCATTGTTTGGTGATGTCTCATCTATATCTTCTTTTATCTTTATGCTTTCGCATCTCTTTGCCTTGATTTTGTCTATGCTGCGCACAGCTTCTTGATTGTGGTTTGCTGGTCATTTTTTATTTTCTTTTGAAAGTCATTTATATCCACTGTGTTCAACATGTTGATAGACGAGTCTTCCATTTAGTTCCTCTTGATACTTGTGCAGGTTATTTTTGCATGGTCGCTACTAATATAAAATTTATTTAACATAAAGATAACCTTTACGATATATTTCTTGTTCAATATTACGTAGTCGACTTCGTTTTTGGTTTTAGAATCGGGGTTCCTCTGGTAATGGCAATCAATTCTGGCGTTTTTTAAATCTCCACAGCATCGAATCATTTTGTACAATCTAAAAATCTCATCCATAAGGGTATGTTGTATTTACTTGCCTTCTTCGTTAGAATTTGGAAGGTCTGTAGAGTTTCTATTGTACTCTAACCTTTTTTAAAATCAGTTTGCTCCACTAGCGTACAGAAGTCAATTTTCGCTGTCTACTATTAAATATTTTTGAAATAAGCTTGTACACTTGACAGAATGCTAATGCGCCTGTATTTTTCACAATTATCAGTATCAACTGAGGAACGCATTTAAAAACTGTGAATTTGCAAAAACGAGTTTTATATATATCACATTTCTACAAGGTTTAGCGGCGAAATCACATAGTGCAGATAGATTTTTCGTAACTCGACATTTGAAATAATTTGGTGGAAAAAAGTTGACGAATATAAAGAAAAATGAGTTTAAAATAAATGCTTAAAGTAACCTATGAAATATACTCCCCATTGCATTTCTTTTCATGAGTATAGTTGGCGTAACACGTTGAACTTAATTAAGTGTAAATAAAGCATTTATTTTATATCCCTTACTTTTTTCCATCAGTGTCCATCTATGAGTTTTAAAGTCTTGACAACTGCAGAGTAATAACAACCTCGTTCTTCTAATAACAGTGTCTGTAGTTGTTTAAATGCGTTTTAATGGTGCTTTTGAGAAAAGAAGGTTATGCAAACGAATAGTGGACTGATTTACGAAATTTTTTCCATAGATTCGAAAACTCGTGGGTCTGATACGGATTTTGTTATATATGAGAACACACTTACATCTCTCTAGACAGAGTTTTTAGGAAGATTTAAACTATAGGTAACGTTAAACGATTGCATTATTTGCTCAGTATATAGCTGCCCATTTATAATAATTATAAAAACATTAAACAACTGGAAATAGTTTCTAGAGAATTCGTAGAAAAAAATAAAAATTTTCTAATCAATGTTCCTTTTGTACATATCGACTGCCATTTTTTAACATATCTGTTAACGCTTCTTTTTCTGCTTTTTCATTTGTTTCAATCCATCGTTTATTTCATCAATTTCTATTGATCATATCTATTCATCCAGCCCGTTCGTTTATATCACATTGAGGTTTTGTCTAATATAACCCTTTTTTTAAATCAAATTTACAATTTTAACTAGATAGTATTTATTATTTGCTTGGTTTTCATATTTATTAGTAGCTTCAGCGTACTTATGCGAACGTTTTGTCCGTCCGTCCGTCCGTCCGTCCGTCCGTCCGTCCGTCTGTCTGTCTGGATCGCCTGTAACTTTCTAACGGCTACAGATATCGAAATTTTGAAAGGGGGCAAAGTTGTTGCTAAGGTCCCGAGCACCTTCATGCGCTATTTGGTTTTGGCGAAAGGTCAACCTGTTTTCGCAGTGCTGAAGCTACTCTTTAGACCTGTACTTGAGCAGTTTATTTTCTAGCTTTGTGGTATTAAATATGTTCTGTGGAAGTTTTGTTTTGCTTTTCTAATGTTGTGTTTTGCCATTCTCTTTTATTTTTGGCATGCGCTACACTGATTCTCTTATTCTCAAAACTTAATTATCTTCATTATTTAACGTCTGCTTGCTTCATTTCATTTTTAGTGTTTTGGCATGCTATATTTTTTGCCTCCTGCTTTTAGTACCTCTGTGATGTTTTTGTTTACGCCGATTATGTCTTCTAGTATGGGACTTTAATCACTTCCACTTATAATTTGCTCCATGTGTAACCGACATTCTACTTCTGCTATTTCTTTCACCTAGCCCACCTATTGACACAATTGCATATTATGTAAATAGAGCTGTAAGATATATATTACGCGAGAGTTAAAAAAAATTACGTAGCGGTGAGTGCGATAATAATTGCTTTATAGCTCGAGGCTCGTACTATAATTTTTCTACGACCACGCCCATACCATTAAATAGAAAAGACATATTTGATTAATTGTCAAATCAGTACTATCACAGCATCTTAAAAACAAGGCGGTTCCAGTCACAGCCGTTCCTCTCTGCACCACTTCGTACAAAATAAAACTGTAAAAAAATACGTAACCAAAAACGATTGTTCCTACCAACATAATAAGTCATTAAATCCCTAATCCTGCGATTGATCCATATTACACACGTCTGTGCGTAAGACCATGCATACACAGTTTATGAGTTGTACAATTTTGACCATTTAAATAGTAGGTCAAACGTCTTTATTTAAGGTCGTTACTGAATCTATTTTCAATGGACTATGGAGCAACAGCCAGAGAATAAAAAAGAAATGATAAGAGCCAGAACAAAAATGAAAGATGTGGTGGAACATGGAGAAAACAACAATAAAAAAGGTAGAGTATCAATTCTGAAGTTATTATCCAAAATGCGTCAAAAATGTTTGAAACAAGTGGCAGGTTTGAAGGATGATAATAGCATTCTGTGTTGTAGGTGTGAAGTAACTAAGGATATCAACAGCCTTTAAATTGTTTTACGAGTTATCCCTAAACCCTGATCACAACAAACAAACAAACAAACCTGTTATGAGATGACAACTGGTACTAATTTGTCAGACATAAAATTTCAAATTATTAAACTATTTATGTACACGCCTTTTCAAACAGTGGTGACACTTTATGTAGATATAATAAACGAAGGTAATATTTATACTTTTATATTTTTGAGTTATCTATTGCAGCCAGTAAACATTTATCAAGGAATCTGAATAGTTTGTTATAGATTCTGGCTTAATTAAAGTCATCATTACTATTTCGCAAGTACGAAGTTTCTGTAAATAACTTTCGTGAAAAACTTTCAAATCCCAATGCTTTGGACGTCTCAAGTAAGGCTGTTAAAAGTAATAGTATACATTTTTAAACAAAATTTAAAAATTCAGAATTAACAAAAATACTGTTTTTGTTGTATCAAAGCTTATATAAATATGTTTTCTTAATATTGCAAAAGTCTATTTCAATCCCTATTAAAGGGTTTGAAGCATTAAAAAATATTTGGTATTTTATAATTTCTTATTTTTTTTATTAGAACTAGAGACCTGCGCGGGTCCAATATATAGGACCCGCACCCGACCCGCAAACCGCAATTTCTGAAATTTTAAACCCGCACCCGACCCGCGAACCGCAATTTTCAAATTTTTATACCCGCACCCGATCCGCGACCAGCCGTTTCAAACCCGCACCCGACCCGCGACCCGCAAGTTTTGCACTTTCAAGCCGCACTTGACCCCTAATTTGAATAGTAGACCAGCAACTTCCTTCCTATAGAATGTATACACAATAGAAAACGTTATTTTCACACTTCGGCGGTCAAATTATTATTAAGTATAATTTTTTTATACACAAACAAAATTTATGTTGAAGAAATGAAGTTATACCCGACCCGCGATCCGCAGTTTCAAATCCGCACCCGACCCGCTACCCGCAATATTGATATAAATCCTACCCGCAACCCGACCCGCAATGCGGGTAACCCGCGGGTACCCGCGGGTACCCGACCCGATGCAGGACTCTAATTAGAACTAATCTATGCCAACATGATTAAGGTTAAACATTGAAAATATGTAAATTTTTTCAAAAAGACTGAAAGATGTTCTCCCTGTGTTGTTTTGTAATTACTGTAGATATCTGTTTACGTTTTCATGTTTATGCGATATTTAAGTCGTGTTTAAGAGAAATACAATCATAAAAAGTGTCATTCATTGTCAATTATAAAAAAAGCTGTTGAGATTATTTATATAAACAGAAAATGTCACATTTTTATAAAACTATTTCTGGATATCTGTAAATAAGAAGTCTAAGTACCAGCTGGCGTAGAACAAAAAAAGCATTTTTTGTATATTTATATAAAGAATTAAAAAAATATAATCAATGAGATTTGAGTATTCAATAAAATGTTAAAATTTAAACAAATTCAGCAACTAAATAATGATTATCTATGTCGCAATATGAACTATATAAAAATAATAGAAAACTGTAAACAATAATCTAAATTTTTTTTCAATTAAACGTAGGTAAAACTATCAAAAGTATTTTCCAAGACTTTTATCTAGATAATAGACATTGTCCATATTTTATTTCTACGTAGAACGTGTTAGACGGTCAACAAGCCCTGACGTCACCAAACTCGACTGCGCGCTAAATGTTTCATTTTAAATATCTTTCAATTATACAGGGTGTCTCTCGACGTTCTCCCGGCACTTAAGGACTATCTGCTTGAGATCATTTCAAGCAAAACAGATTATATGAACATGTGTCCTATTCTCAGTATTGGATTGGTCGAGGTGGGCCACACAATTGGCCGGCCAGATCTCCAGATCTAAATCCTCGAATTACAACATATGGGGTTGGATGAAGGAGTTGGTCCAGAAGAGAAAGTAGAAATATGCGAGGCTTTAATCCAGCGAATTTTGAACGCTGCAGCAGCACAAATAAAGGGCAGTCATGCTAAGGTAATGAATGGAACGCGTGGTATTCACAGGCGTGCGGCTAAATGAATTGAAGTAGAAAATGAAATTTTTGAACATCTATGACTACGTTCTTTTTAGTCTGCTGTCATTTATTTTGTTATTTTTGATGTCACAGAAATAAAAGTGTGAAATGTGTATAGCTCAATAAATACTGAGAATGGGACACATGTTCATATGAACTTTTTTGCTTGAAATGATCTCAAGAACATGCTCCTTAAGTGCTGGGAGAACTTTGCGAGACACTCTGTATAACTGTAATCAATATCTTTGATTGATAAAAATGAAACTCAAGAGAAACCTGGAAGTTAGAGTAAACAAAGCTGAGATTGATCACATGTGCAAATCCTTGTTAGTCAATGTTCTTTAAGAAAATTATTTCTAATACTGTAATAACTAAACTTTATCAAGACAAACTTAATTATAGGAACTAAACGAAAAATATATTAACAATTGTAGCTGTAAATAATGAAACGATACAATTTGAGGACTAGTATGAGCAAATACTTGTAAACTTTATGGATGACCTATACCAGGTGCTTCCAAAAGATTTGATAAAAGTTGATGGAATATTCTACATACCAAAATAAAGAACTATATTATGTACGCAGGGCGGCGAGCACTTCAAGGCGTTGGTCCCGGTTATCATATCGGTAACGCTCATTATAAAGCACCTCTATAATACGAGCATTCTTGTCATATATTGAATCACATCACAAAAGCGGCAAATTAAAAAAATTAGTTACTTTTCAGAAAATGGAAATACGTTAATGTGTATACATTTGATGCAAAGCATAAAAGGCAAAAATACACAGGAAAACGAAGACAGCTGGCAACTCAAACACGAGGTTAGAAGCTAGAACAGCGAAAATAGATAATATAACCCACAGCGATTGAAAGGTTTGACATTGTAGGGTTATGTTTTGGTTGCATCATGGCCACCAACATGTAAACGCGAAAGTACTGTAATGCAGAATTTTATGCAATTTGTGTGACATGCGACAACCTTGAAACCTGGCTTTCTAGCACAAGCCACACGGTAATTTAAGTGTGATTACATACAACTATAATCGTAATAATGAAAGTACTTCATTACAAAATAGTATGTTAACTTTGTCCTGTTGCTTAGTTATTGTACAATCGCGCCAAAAAAAAAAAAACGGGACACTTTTTTTGACCTAACTCTCAAAATGCGAAACCAATGGCTGACACTGACAATTCTAATTAATAAATGTTATCAAAAGTCATTATTCAGATCTAAAAAATTACTTTTGATGACATTTATTAATTAGAATTGTCAGTGTCAGCACTTGTTTTCGCATTTTGAAAATTGGGTCAAAACAAGTGTCCCGATTTTTTGGCCGCGACTGTATTTTGCACTGATAGTATTGTACGTGGGCTCATTATTACGAGAAGTTTAACAATATTAGAACAAGCCGAATAGATCATGGCCTGTCCGATCTCCTTATCTATATCTAAAGTACGTTTTTTTCCTATAAAAATTTTCAAGGTCAAAGAATTTAGGGTTTACGTTGGTATAACTTGGATTCCTTTAAAAAATATATGTTGGTAAAATTTGTTTTAGTAACTTTATAGAACTAAAAATTGGTGGGAAATTTAAAATCTGGCATTAAAGTTCTATGTACATCAAAAGCTCTTGCTAATCTTTCGTAAACTTCTTCTTCTGGTGTGTTAAGATGCAGATCCAACAGTTCCCCTGCACACTTTAGAAATGCTTTTTTACATTTAATTTTAAAAGACTCCATTTTTTACGCGTATTCAGTTTCAAAAAAGAAAAACTGACAATTTAATTTTAAATGTCAAAGTGACAAAAGTCGTTTACAGAAAAACCTGACGAAAATAAATTTTCTAATAATTTTAGCAAAGCAGTTTTGCCAATTATATTTTGACCTTGAAAATTTTTATAGGAAAAAAACGTACTTTACTTGATTTTTATCTATGAGAACATCTGAAGAGTCCTTTATTTACTACAATTCAGTATGTAATATACGATGTTGTCTGGAAGATGTGTAATTGAGATTAATTTGACAAGAAATTTAAAGAGCTTGAAATTTTAAACGCGTGGGAAATTCTACGATTGATTCTGTTCAGTTCTCAAAGTAATGGATGGCGCTGAACTGACGAATCTTAGACCGAAATTATTTTGTTTGTGCTTAAAGTAAAGTCATTTCCAATATCTTTATAGACAATAATTTAAAACAATATTTTTATAAATTTTTGTTAAATTTTCTGGAAACAAACTGTACATATATCTGCTTACCCTAAACTCAATAAAACGAATATATTGTAGATCATCAAGCTACATGATTGTTATGGCGTGTGTTATACAAAAGCGATAGGTTACACAAACCTAAAAGTTAGTCACTTACTCGATAGATGGAGGCACAGGTAGATGCTTGACGAATCCCGCTTTCCCGAGCAGCCAATACGTGGGCATTTTGCCCTTTCCCTTGATTTCGGTGGGACCTCTATATTCAAGCTGGTAGCCCCCAGCACGCTCTAACCGCTCCTTTGTGGCCTCTGATAAATGAATACGCCAGGCTGCTCCTGAAAAGCATTCACTTTTATTATTGTCTGCGCCTGCTTTGCACCCCAACTTTCTGATTTTCAAATCGCTGTCGCGTACCTGTAGATTCCATTCGAGACGCGGTATTGACAGTGTCCCCGAAGAGACAATACCTCGGCATTGTCAGGCCCACTACGCCCGAACAACAAGGACCGCTGTGGAGGCCTATTCTTAACCTCAATGGCGTCCCCGGAAGGTGGCGGATGCGAAATCTTCCGCTTTGGTGGAGCAGGTCCAGTGCCATTGTTGCGACCTGAAAGATCAAATCATCAACTTAGAATTACTTCTGATGCGTCTCTATTATCATTTTCCAACCCCGAAAACGAATGCAAATCAGGTTACGAGGACTGTGCCTCTTGTGCAACTAGGTCATGGATACTGTACCCCATAATCTAGTTGCTTATTGTTGTTGATGTTCAAAATTACCAGTGATCTAATACAAAGTTTCCTAACTGGCAGCTAAGCGTCACTGATTTATTGAGAAGCAATTTTAATCTACTTAAAAGCAGTAGAATTTTCCTTAAATCGAAATATAGGTGGAGATGAAAGAGCAGGAACAACCCACTCTGATCCAATAGCTGAAATGGTGGATTGAATATATTGTTGCTGATGCTGCCAATGTTACTGTTGTCAGCATTTTTACTAATCGCTAAAAAATCTCTTTTCGAGATTTATTCAGCTCTTCACGTTTCGGGGCCTTAGATGACGAAAAAAAGATTTTCTCAATTCCCTCTGTCGGTCTGTCTGTCTGTCAAAAACTATATGTTAGAGAAAAACGATATTGTGCATGCGGATTATATACCTTCCTAGCATAAAACCGAGAAAATTTCGGTAAAATATAGACAGAGTGGGTACCTTCAAAAAAATTAAATTCTGTGTATTTTTACTTTAATTCGAGAACCATTACTTAAATAAAAGTAATATTTTATATACTATAGCTAAGGTTTTTACCCTTGACGAAAAAGGATGTCCTGATGTTTTCCCGAAATTTTTTCTGTAGGTGGTAAATGTTATTCTGATCAAAAATTGTTATATAGACATGGTTCTTTTCGACTTCTTAATTTTCAATTTCAAAATATCTCTAAATATATCAATATTGTGCTCATTTATCATCGTTAGCATGGATGGTTTCACTTAGATGGTGCTCCAGCTCATTATGGCAGATTGATGAAAGACTGGTTAAACATCCATTAAAACCAGCATTGATTGGCCGTGGTGGCCATCTCGCTCGCCAAATATTACACTTTTGGATTTTCATATCTGAAATCGAAAGTATACAGAACACCGGTGGGCACCCGACACGAATTATTAGAACGTATAGAAATACTTTCAATGTGTTAAAGAATAACGTCGAAATGCTAAATCGTCTGTAAGAAGCCATAGTGATGCTCTGTCAGAAATAGATAGAAATTGGCGGAGGTCTTTCTGAACATTTAGTATAACGTTTTTGTTTTTTTTTACGTTCCCATTAAAATTATTACTTTCTGTTCCGTTAATGTTTTGTTTGTTTTGTTACATCAATACATGTTCGTATTTCTTTTGCAACATACTGTAATTTGTTATGGAGTTGAAAACATATAACATTTTTTCATCAGAATAACATTTACTATCTACAGACTGATCACCTTAAAAAAATTAAATGTTTTTTATCGTTGCTTTAACTGAGAAGTGGATGAAAGAGATAATTTACAGGCTTTAGCCTTGGCCAAAATGGGACCTAGCAGGTACAGAATAAAAATTTAAAAAAGGGGTCAACAATAAATGCTTTGTATTTAAAGCAGCCGCATCTCAGTAATGCGAGAGGCCTCCATGGCCGAGTGCCAAGACGGACGGTTAACTTGCGGGCTACCGCCAACTGCTGAAATCGCATTCGCAGCCTCTGAACTTCAAATCCCACCGCCGGTAATGTTTTTTAACATTGAAAATGTTTACCGAATTGGATGTGTGACGCCAGTACGGGGCTTCAGAAGCGATTTGTGTGACACTTGGAAAATACGCAGTTTTCGCGAATTTTTGCAAGCTGTATGTACGTATTGCATGTGAATGTTGTTGGTATCATTTTGAAGATCTCGTCAAGAGAGAATTTTCTGAAGAGGTTATCAAAATGTAAGATTCGAGGGGCCGAAAATACGGGGGTTACAACGATGTTTTGCACACGAAGGTGTTCGGTGCTGCTATATCGTATACTTTTTAAAAGATTCAAATATGATTTGGGGCTAGTTGGCAAGAGGATGAACCAACGCTCATTGTACTGGCTGTTTTTGGGATCTGCGATGAACAGGGACGAAGTTACAGGCGTATGAAGCTGATGTGCGTTTGTAGCAAATTGGATGTTCGCATAAACAGGGGGAAAGAAAAAAATGTCGAATTTTGCTGTTGGCAGTATGTGGACGAATCTGTGGGGTTTTAAGACTTTTGCGGCTCAGGTGGATGTGGGCATTGCAAAATGGGGAAAACCCGTTATAATTATCAGAAAAACCTTAAAATCAGTGTTTGTGTGAAATTCGCTGTTTGAAGACTTTCTACTGGTCGATTGTATTTTTTAGAAGAATGCGGGATGTGGGAATTTTGCGACCTAGGTGGATTTGGGGGTTACAAAATGAGGAAACTTAAAAATCAATATTTGTGTGAAATTTGCTGTTTGGAGATTTTCTACTGGTCGATTGTTTTTTTAAAGAAAATTCTGGTGGATTGGTTGCAAAATGGAGAAAACCTTAAAATCAATATTTGCGTGAAATACACTGTTGGGAGACTTCCTACTGGTAGATCATATATTTTAAGAGAATTCAGGGTTGTGAGGGCAGGTAGTACACTTTTTCCCATATTACCTCAATTCACTTGTTGGTACAGTCGTAGATAGCCACTGGCAGGGTTGGGATGTAGTGTCAGCTGTTTGTATTAAAACTTAACAAGAGATTGTAATAGAATATAATAAAAAAAATTGGTTTGGACTTTAAAAATATAAATACATATAGATATGTATATGTAGGAAAAATGCAAAGTTACTTAGTTTAGACAATGTAAAAGCTCCCCAATCAACAAATCCTTCTAAAATGTATTTATTCAACAATTAACACAAAACTAAAGATACGTATCGGCTAAACAACTCCAACATCTATTCGCATCTAATCCCCTTTTTACCCTGCCCCGTTTCTCCTAATAAAAGCGGTAACATCTTTACTCCAGTTATATTTGCTATTAGAGCATGTTAAGGAGTAGACAAAATAAACTATAAACAATAATATGTGCAGCCACCGAGCGGATGGCTTGTAATTCTTAGAACTTCTTCAAAACAATTTGCACAAGATGCGGAGAAGGTTCAAAATTGTAGTACGTAACGATCTGCTATGCAGTAGAACTTCGCAGGTATTTTTGCCATTATGACTTTATTAAATGTTTTTTCTTAATACGTTATAGAAGTTGTCGGATTTATAACTACTCGGGGAATTACTGGTGTTACTTTTTATTGTTTTTATGTCTACAAGCAGCATAACGTTCGCTTATCTTAAATACAGTAGTGGCAGATTTTAGAAATAGTAACATTGGAAGCTACTGATCGAATTTGCATGTATTTATTGGAGTTAGGTATTGTATTTCGGAGACCAAAGTTTATACGCATTTATATTAATAAACAAGCGCACTTATCGCCTCGGGATGCATCATGCCATATGTTCGGGGAATTACTGGCATCCTACGTATTTCTTAAACAAGGATGTGTCGTACACGTAAAACATCCTTATTTTATTCTAATTTTGGTTGTTGTGCTGTGCGGACGTCGCTCGTTTGTGTATTTTAGATTTTGCAAATTTTATGCCAGACTTGAAAATTAGCAAAGTTTATTTTCAATGCATTAACGAAGGTTGGTAAATTGCAACTTCTGTAAATTTGGTATTTAAAAATTGATGTACCTAATTCGTATTGCTAAGTGATTCCTTTTATTGTTTCAGTATTATTACGAACGTGAAGGTGTTTTCACTCTTATTTTTCTCTGATTTTTAAAATTGTTTAAACGTCTTATACAGTTACATACACACCCCATTTCTAACTGCAAGAACTCTAAACTATTGCAGAGAACCTTGTTGTTTCTGTTGCTGTTGACATAGTTACACCAACGTTTGAAGATGCATAATTACATTGAGGAAATTTAGAAAATACCGTTAGCGAATAATTGATGGGCGAATTGAAAGTATTTCGGAAAATCTATTAGAGCAACCGTTAACAAAACTTAATTCAGATAGATGGAGGTACCGCTATTTCCAAAGATGCGCATTTGATAGCCTACGTTCGTTCTGCGATAATATAACGATTCGGGAGGGCTTACTTTTCTGCAAACACATTCGGGAAGGAACAACTGCTGAGAATGTATTCCAAATGTGGAGTGAAAAACTATATCGTTGTTTGTGTACATGGTGCAAAGACGATGGCCGGTAAATAAGTAAGCCTGCAAGCATTTACGCGCAGGGAGAATCCCAAGTTTGAATCATTACATATCTAGCTTCAAAGGGCCAGGACTCAGTTTAATCGATTATTCTATCCGTCGTTTGATTAAACGAAAACAATTGCTTTAATAGGATAGAATATTTTCTGTAAAGCACGACCATGTGGCAAGGAATCATTCGAAATGATTAATTGATTGCGAATCTCAGTGGTTACTTCGTGGAAGCTGATTCCATAGACGTCAACAAATTTGTTGACGAACTTGTCGTAAAGGAACTGGCTTATCTAAATTATATTTAAAAAATTAAATATGTATGCTAAATACCCAACTTCAAGAAATGAATACTTTTATATAGAATGAATACTTTTTCGACAAAAAAAAAAATAAGTACAAAAAGTTTGTAAATTTAAATGCTTCTATTAATAGATGCAAACCATGTAAAACAGATGTCGATACTGTAAATGCATCAAAAATGATTTAAGAACATTAAATTGCACTTCTTTGAAAACGGTAGTTTGTTGATCAAATACGAGAGGATAAAGAACCCGTTCGGGTTTATTTCCTAAAATCTAAAATAAAAAACAAAGAATAAGGGCGAAATATTTATTTAATAACAAACATAGATAGCAATACTTTCCGTCGATGTAAATTGGCAATAAGAAAGCTACGCATTTTGTTGCCATTTTCTACATCTTATCTTGACGAAATTGAATTTTTGGCAGTGGCTTCTATAAAATCAAAATATTGAAATTAATTCAGCTTTGTACGTAAACGTATGATAGCAGGTAGTGGTTTTGAAACAAATTTGGAAAACTTATTCAGTTTTAAATGACGCCCTTCACCGGTATAAAGAGAGCTGTATGTATGAGATAATTTCCTATCTGTCTAATTTTAGATTTGTGCTGCTTTCTTTTTGAACATTTATTTCTTACACTTTTCTATTATGGATAATAGTGACCAGCCAGAGCGAGAGACAAGAAATAAGAAAAAAATAATCACCCAGTAAAGTATGAAAAGATACATTGGGTGATAGTGCTCTGTCGTATAAGTGAAGTTTGCAATCGTGAACATGTAAATCATGTCTACATTAAGCTTAAATATCGTCGACTAGCAGACGACTTGGTAGACATTACAGTTATCTTCGAAGGTGTAACATTAAAACGTTTGAAGATACAAGATCATTTTCAAGATGAGTACACAGAATGCTGTATGCAGATGAAATACACTGGCGAGAAAAATTTTAGACTTTTAGACGAGGGAAATAAAATGTATATAAGCAACAAAGAACAACAGTAAAGTTGAAGAGCAGCGTAACAGAAGCAGTAGATATAAAACGTAAGACAGGGATGTATTATATCTTCTTTATTATTTAATATATATTTAAGAACTCCTTAGAAAATCTAGAGGAGGGAGTGAAGGTCAAAGTGGAATTAATGAACAATCTACCCTACGTCAATGATACGGCAGTAGAAACAAACAGCTCATCAAAAGAACTACTTATATGGATAAGATAGTCGCGGTAACTAACGAATAGGATATATGGATAATGAACACTAGAAAACACATTTTTTGGACACCTTTACAAAATGATAAATACGACATTTTCTACTGACGATGCAGGGAATAGTAGAAGGTAGCAGATGCATGGGCGAAGAAGTATTTCATGCGGGCACGGAAGATTGAAGAAGAAACATGCTTGTCATATTTGTCACTAAGATCTAGTAATGGAAAATCTACAAGAAGAAAAATAAGGGATCTAAAGTTTCTAAACCATCGAAAACTACGATCAGTGAACAAGCGGTCAAAACCAACTAAATATTTTTTTATAAATCTAACCGACGAACTCTGTGAAAAAAATCTGGTGTGATACACTCACACAACTTCCTTTTACAGTGATTTTACAATTAGTCAAAAATTGCATTTTTAATTTTTAACCATTTGTTAAAAATTTTCAAAAATTACAAATTCTACAAAAACGGTACAAAATCGAGTGTTAGTTGAAGAGACAAATTTTCTCTAGGAATTTTAAGGTGAATTCAAAAATGTAATAATATACCGGGTGTTTTATTTAAAATAGGAGTTAATAAAAAAAATAGAAAAAAAAACAAAAGAAACCCACTTTAGAAGTATTCAACTGAAAAATCACCTATCTCACATCAATACACATTAAAAATGTAAGAAAAGTGTAAAGTTTAAAAAAAATCGTTAGAGCCGTTTTTGAAAAAATCGAAAAAAACTGAAAAATCACAAGAGTAAACACCTACTTCCGGTTATGCGATTTTCTTCAAAAGCTTGCTGCCTCATCTACATAGTACACAAAACTTATATATGAAGTTTCAACGCCATACCTCTTTTCGTTTTTGAGATATTCTGTTCACAGACACACACACAGACACACACACACACAGACAGACCAATGAAAAAAAATATGTTTTTTGGGATCAGGGGACTCTAAAACGTGAAGATCCGTTGAAAACTCAATTTCAAATTTTTGGGGTGAATCCAATACTTCCTTTACAGTAAAAGGAAGTAAAAAACAATTTGAATTAATTAAAGGAACATATAATGTATGTGCGCATATGTTAACAATAACCTCTGCAAACAATTTGAGAATTAGTAATTAAGATATACGAACTGTAAATAATTTAGAAACAGGTAAGTGTTGGGGTATCAGCTACCAAAATGTAATTAGAAACACTTATAAAAAACTATTCATATGTACTATCCAAGATTTAAAAAAATGGACAGTTAATATGTTCTGTTGTGGATCCTACTTCTTCAATAAGTATAGTTGCTAGGCATTTCTAACTTCAGTGTCAACTTGCTTGGATGTTGCTATAATCCCAGTTTTTGATCTTGAATAGTACAAGCTATCTAAAAAAATACTATCAATCAAGAACCTTTAGTTTATGAATTAAACAACAATTAAGGTAAGAAGAGTAAATTGGTACTAAAAAAGATCAAATACATAAGATATATTTTATTAAGTAATGATATAACATCATGTTACCTACTCTAAAATTGACGTTTGCACATCAAAATAAAAGCTTGTAGATGTGTTTACTTATCGGGTGATCACTGCTCAAATACATTTAATATTTAGTTTGTTGTGGTTTCATATAAACAATAAACATACTGTAAATTCATTCGTAACCAACCAGCCCGATCCGAAATTGATTTGGACTTTTCAGAGAATTGCTCAAAATTATGTTTCTTTTAAATAATTTCTCCAATATTTCAATGGAATAAAGCATATTTTGACTAGAAATTTTGTACCATAATAAATAATTGAACTGTTTTATTACATAATAATTCACCATGTATTTTTGTAGGATATTCAAAAACGGCATCCCCATATTGAGCAAGACATCTTAGCTTTATTGTATGGTTATATTAAATGCCTTCAATACAACCGACCATAAACCTATTACGTTTAGAACGCGCCTCTTTAAACTTCGCACATCCGTGCACGCAGTTTAGGTTATTTCGGAATCTGTAGTACATACTTTGAATTCCGCGCGCTCTCCGCCCGGTTGGACATTGGCCTTATCGACACAAGAAGCGACATAAACTGGCTTTTGTTCACGGCGTCCAATGATGTGACAGCGAACAGTTTTAGCGCCTTAAATTGTCCAGTGGTTTTGCGGGCATGTAGTATATGGTTGGTGGAATTTGCCCTCACTGATGTTCGCGACTTATGCAACCCTGGAGATTTCCTGAAAAATTCCTTCTCACCTCAATTCTTGCGAATTAAAGCTCTTTGTTGATCCACTTCTTCACGTAACCCAAAACCAATTTGGGATAAGTCAATTGAAGCATTTCTCGTGTCGTGTTTAAAATATTTCGTTGTTCTATTGTGGGCTCATTATACCCACGTGTTCGGAGCTCCTGTTATTTTCTATTCTCACCTTGAGGGAGCCGATATTGACCTGATATGGGCTCTGTAAAACACCTGCCAGTTCCGAACTTCGTATGAGCTGTGTGTGGCTCTATCTCACACAATTCTGTGCCAGTTACGCGACTTTTCTAGTAGGCGGAAAGGGCCTGAACAAAGGAATTAAGTAACAGGTTTTGGTTTTTCCTTTATGTTAAATTATTTAATACTGTGGACAGTAATTCGGTGCTGAGTGCTCACTCGATTGCTACCGTACCTACCGAATTCCGTCAGAATCTCGGAGGCTGTATATGGAACGCTAGCCGATATCTACAGTTAGCTTCACGAACTTCGTGCCTGAATGCACTCAAGGTTTTTCCATTTACGGGACAAACACCTGTGTAAACTGTTGTAAGGTATATTTGTACCTTTTAATTTGTGTTATAAGTTAATTTTCTCGCAAGCCGAGTTTGTATTATCAAGCGCACCTTAAATTTTGACCTGGATTTATTACTCTACGTTAACATATGCTTAGCGAATAATCACTTGTACTTTGTACGATATAATACTGAATTTGTAATTATTATACTGTGATATTGAGCAATATTTATGCTACGGGGTTTACGAATTCTCTGTGATACCTGGATGCAATTTTCGTTTATGAAAAGATTCGTTTGCGCTCATTTTGGCTTTTTGATTATTAGTTAATACTTAAAGAACTGCAAACCATCCCCCTGAATTAGTCCGGCCGGGGATTCTATCCAAGTATTCATTGATATTATGTTTTTGAGAGATTTAGCCAACGAATCATTTGATGCTAACAAGTCAGTAATATTTATACTGAAAAAGCCTTGGATGTCGGGTGCAGCTCATTACATCTTATGGTAATTAGCTGCAAAAATAAATTTTTGTTGTAAGCTAGAAAAATCTATGTCTATTGCACAGATTTGATTTGTCTCCAAGTTACTGCGATGATTTTTGTCCAAGTCACTTCAATAAAATATATTGTACCATATACAGATTGTCCGAAATCCGTTTGGAACATAGGAAATTAGTGAGTGTGATAAGGAAGGCCTAAAAAAAATGAGTAGCAAAAACAAAGATAGAATGCAATCATGCTAGGTTAATTTTTAAACTAAAATTAAGTCAATGAAACAAACAAAACGGTTCTGTCAAATATTTTATCTGTCATTAAGAGTATAAAGTGACTTTTAAATATACTATTGTTTACTATTCACATAATTATTTTAATAATTTAAACCTCACTTTATACTCTTAATGACAGATAAAATAGTTGACAGGAGCGTTTGTTTGTTTCATTGACTTAATTTTAGTTTAAAAATTTACCTAGCCATTATTACATTCTATCTTTGTCTTGCTACTCATTTTGTTTATGTCTTCCTTGTCGCACTCATTAATTTCTTATATTCCAAACGGATTTCGGACAATCTGTATAAATAAATCATTTTGAATGTTCAATTCCCCATAACAGGAGATTTGTAAGCAACCTTATGGCTAACCTTTTTGAGAAGCTAAAGCAATTTTATTAGTAGATTATTCGAGAGAGGTTATCACAGGAAATTACATTCACCTATAACAATGCAACAGTTGAAGGTAAGTAAAATGGGGAAAGTCGGCACGGCAGGTGCTCCTCGATTGAGACTACTATAAATATCCATGAAACCGATTCAGGATTATGTATTTGAATACCCCATCATCCTCCCTATTTTGTAATTTCGCACTACGCGATTTCTTCTTGCTGTCAAATTTAAAAGCGTACTTAAGAAAGAAAAATGTAGATCATAACGTGTGTATCAAACGAAAAGCGGTCCGACATACAATTGTTTATTTTGAAGATAAAATATCTCATTTAGAATAATAATGGAAAATTGCATTTCAGTACAATGAGACTACATAGAAAAATAATTCTGTAAAAAGACTGCACAACCCTCGTATTAGTATTTTTTATTTGAGGAGACGGACCAAAACAGTGTTATCGTCCCATTAAAGTCATCTCAAATGCAATTTGCATGCTGTAGTATAAAATTTTCTGTTGTTCGTACCGCATTACTTGGAATTACAGTTCGTTACTGACAGTTATTGCGTCACAAAAAGAATAAAGTCCGACTAATAAGTTCGTGTTTTTCCTTCTACGTTCACTAAGCCAGAGCTTGCAGTTCGTTGGCGAAGATCTTTGCGTTGGTGGAACATCTTCAAACAGGAAGTATTTTTAATTCTGTTTGAGCATCTCGGAAGACATACCTACGTTTGAAACTAATAATGATGTAACAATGCAGCTATCTGAATCGGTATTATTGGCGAACATAATATTTTCGGTACCATCACAGTGTTATTATTAGTCAACTTAGTTAAAATCGCCTAAGGAGCTTTTGGCCCTTCCACTAATGGACCGTTAAATGCTTCTAATGAAAACTATGCTGCATAGCTATAAGCCTACGGGCGATATTAAGCAAGTTGAAATATTGCTGGTACACTAGAGACCATGTTTACGTGCTTGTAATTAACAAAAAGTCATACTATGACATTTGTAATTCATAATTTCTGTTAAACTTTAAATTTGAAAACAAAATGTTTCAACGTTTATTTAAAGATTGAAATCACCAGTTGCTTATTTAAAATTTGATCAAAACTTCTAATTTTTATTTCATTATGTTTAAAAAAAATAAATACCTTTATATGACATTATTTGTTTTTATTTAACAAGAATTGACAAACAAATATACACTTCCTTACGATTGCCAAGAAAATTTACACATTTAGTATGTTGTTGCTACAAAAAATAGTATTGATATAAAATTGTACAAGAAACGAAAATATAAAACTTTGTAAAATAATGGAATAAATATCTAACAATTGTTTATTATAAAATAATATTTATATTAGTTCATTAAAGTTCCAAACTTCCAGTCAATAATTTTAAACTAAAGATTGCCTCTTTGAATGTAAAGTGTCTCCAATAGTTGTTGAACTTTCTGTTATTGAACACCTTCTTTACCATGAATATCCGGGCGAAGTACAATCCTATTTTAACCAAAAATTTGTTTCTACCTTGTTTACTTTTATGTATACACATTGACCAGCATACTTGGCATCGTAGTATTTACCTAGAACCAAGAACCTTCTCAATTTATCTATCGCTGTCTAAGTTTGGTGTTTCCCTATTTTTTCTACTTCATTATTGGGAAATGTCGTTTTCAGCAGCTACAGGTTTATCGTCGAATGTTTTATCTTTACTTTCCAGAGTTACAGCAATATCACTGTTGGAACTGGAGGTTTCTGTAACTAGATTTTTCTTTCGTAGTCTGTTTCTTTAAATTGTTTATTTGGACAAAGATGTTTACTTGACTGCGTTTCCCAGAGTTTATTTTCTTCTTGGGGCGTGTCTCATATCATGTCTAATATTCGAAGTTTGTAAATGTTATGTTCATGTTAGTAGTTTCTTCAACTGTATCGATAGGCAAAGATTCATTTAAATATTTGTGAGATTTTGATCGGATGCGTGTGCCCTTGCTAACAATTTATGGAATTTCCCCCTTTCGTCCCTTTCTTCTTCTCTAGATAAAGGAAAACTTACACTTCCTTCAAACCGCTTGCTTTTGCTCTGGACAAACACCCAGCTAACTTATTCTGAATAAAATTGACGAAGGGTAGATAGCTAACAGTTCTTAAAGATTCGTACACCTCAACGTCCAAAGGCGTCGTTCTTCCAAGCTCTTCTTGGATGACCTCTCTTCCGTCTATACGGTGGGACCCACATCCATACTTTCTTTGGCCATCGTCGATCGGTCATCCTTTGCACATGCCTGTACCATCTCAAACGTTTAACTTCGATAGTCTTTATTATATCAATAGATAATGTATCAATCACCATTCTTTCCCTACTTTCAGTACTCTGTCCAATCTTGTCGATCCACAGCATCGTCGCCAATAATCCATTTCCATAGATTTCACATACATATATACATAATCTGTAACCCCTTCTACCGTTTACCAGTGTCGGGGTGCCGGGCGCACCGAGCCGCTGAGGGTGTGTGCATTTTTAAATTCGGCGGAGGTACTTGAGATAGTCGAGCTTGTCTAAGCTAGAACACTACACCGGGTTCCAGATGTTTACCCATCCCAGTACTGACCAAGTAGACTAGAGCTTAACTTTTACAAGTGGCGTGAGATACGCAACACCACTCAGCCGTACTGCCGGCCTCTATAGATTTCAATTTATATTTATTTATTTTACTAATCTCCCATAGCTCCGCTCCATAAGTGCTTATACTCTCTACGAGTGTCTTGTACATCATTGTTTTTGTCTTTTTAGATATTCTGTTGTTTCATAAAACGCTATGAAGTTGTCTTATTGAAGTTCTACCCTGTCCTATCCTATTTCGTATTTCACTGTCACTTCCTCCAACATCAGTTTTGTTTACCCCTAAATATTTGTATGTCTTGCAGTTTTTAATGGTTTCCGTTCCTAACACTAAATCTTATATCAATATATTCAGTTTTTGATGTATTTATGGTTAAACCCCAGTTTATGTAGTCTTCGTTTAATTTTATTAGCATGTAATCAATATCCATTCTACAGCCATAATCACCTGATTATGGTGATTATGACCAAAATACTTCATGTGGTTATTTATTGCCATTTCTATCAACTCTGAAATATGGAAATTTGTGTAACATAGTCACTTTACTTTCTTCTAGATGGGTAGTTTCTTTAACGAAACCTTTTTCGGACCAGTCAAGGAGTTGAATTGCCTCCATCCAACCGGATGGAGAACAATTGTGTGGAACGTTGTCAGAGCCATTAATACACCATGTTGAATACAAGTGCATTCAATTGTAACTAATAAACATTGACAGGAAATTACCTATTGCATTGCAACACATTAGTAGTGTATAGACTAACTTAGTTCACTTCCTACCAGCTTATTAGTGTTACAACTTGCTTTTTTGCAGATAACTTTTTGCACAACAGCATTAGTTTGCACACCAATTTTGTCTGTATTAAATGTTGTCGAGGTTTGTTTTGCAGGCTTAAAAGTGTTATTACACTATTTAGTTTCTCAAATACTTTCTGCATTACTTTATTGGTCCAGGATGAAGCATGGTTTCGGGGTAAATTTTGAGCTATTCAACGATTTTCAAACATTAAACACCAATCCATACCAGGCATCTATTGCTAAATGCCACTGACCTATTTAATCCGTGTAGATAGACATATTTAATTTAACTAGATACTACATAAGCGTCTCCTCTTCTTTATTTGTTAGGACCATTCGATGACAAACTTTCTTAAGTTTGTATTCCTATTCACTAATTTGGCACTGGGATCCTTTTGTACTAAAATATTTGTATACTTCTTACGACCCACCAAAATGGTTTCGAATCCTGGATTCAACATTGAATGATTCGAATTATTCCCAGCTCTGGTATATAGGTACATACGAACATTTTCTAGTAAAGGCTGAAGTATATAGGTATACCATTTTTATACAATAGAGCTCAATTAATGCAAAAAGAAAGGTAGACACAAATGGTAGGTACAGTGTAAGTAATTTTTGTACATATTCAACCTAGCACGGAAAATACGATATAGAAGAACTATGGTACAGCACAGTAAAGATGTGAAGATCTTAAAAAAATTAAGAGTCATGAAGTTGAATAAGAGGAATTGGGAACTGTAGCAAAGATAAATAGAAAGTGCTATGGTGGACAATGGAAATATAAAACATCACAAGTGGTTGGCTATAGCAGATATAGAAGTTCGAAAAGCAGATAATATAACAAACAAAACAAAAAGATAACTGGTTAAATCATCAGTAGAGAGTAGCAGCATAGTTATGCGAATCAGAGGTACGGACGAAAAAAATAACAAAAATAAGCGCTGTTACAATGGTATTTTGGCGAAGCTGCTGCACGAAAACGTTACTTCATGGAATACGAGATGAAAGAATTTGAAAAGACATGCAAGTTAATTCAATCTTATGTGAAGAAATGTAACAACGGAAATTGCTACGGTACGCGCATATGCGCAGGATGGAAAATACTAGAGCAGCTGTAAACGTTTGGAAGTAGAAACCAAATAGCAAAAAAAAAAGAGGAAGGTCTACATTATAATGGAACCAGCAAAGAAAAGTAGCGATGAAGAAGAAGAATCTAGAAGAGAATGCCGTTCTTGAGAGGAGGTTATGGCGTAAATTCTCCAGTTTTTCTTTATCGATTACTGGGGTCAGCACCTGTCTTAAAATTAAGAAATTTTACAATTGTATGATTTGATGACATTAAATAACTTATTTAAACAAATGACAAGTAAAAGAAGTTACAGACAGCATCCTGTAACAAGGAAGTTTGTGTCATTCCGGTTAGGTGCTGTTGAAATTTGGCACATTATTCTGTAGCAGTGTAGCAGTAAAGTATGTGCCATTTCCGTTATACAGGGTGATTTATGACGTCGGGGCGATTCTTATGAGTAATTCAAATCAAAACTTCAAATAAACATGTGTCCGAAAATTCTTCCTAAGGGTGTTACGCCATTTTGTAACCTTCAGCAACAAATCTGACTATTTAAGCTTTCTGTACAAACTATCTCTATTTCAAATTTGATTCCAACATTTTTAATTTTTATCACAAAAACTCACAGACGCAAGATCACTTCTTGTTCATTTGAATCCGAATACCCTGTATATCGACGCGGCTGCCCCGCTCCGATCATCTTGGCCCACCCTTTATCACCGTTTGCGCGCGTTAATCCAGTTATTTCCGCCTAATTTTACGCCTCGTGATTGGTTAAGGCTCCGCGTGGGTACGCAGTTGTTAGAGCATCGCATGTTTTGCAAGCACAGGAGAGTCGGCTGAAAGCTATCGAGTGGGACGCACGTTTTTGGTGGAGTGTCTTCTTCCTGGGGTTTTCCAAGGGCCGTGTCCAGCGATGTCGTTATGAAGTGTTTCTTTCACTCCCACTAGCTTTGGGAATTTGCTAGCAGGACGCGCAGAGTGCCCCCAGTCGCTGAGCATGTTGCTGAGGTCTTGGCCGCCATTGTTCTAAACCGAGACGCTTCGGTCTTTTGTAATCCATGGCTGGCACTTGCTCTGTGGTGGAACCAAATTTGTATTAGAGCCGTTGTAAAACCTGGTATTTCGGCCATTCCTACTGAAGTAATTAAACAATGCTCTGGGCGCGGCTTCATTAAGTGAGAACGCTGTTGTGAGCAGCGGCATATCGAGCGCTCGCATGCTCGAATTAATCAGCTGTGCAGTGCGTGACCTATTTACACGAGTTTGCCGTTGTGGGCGATGGACTTTGGTCGCGTTTACCTGTAATCAAGTTTTGCTTGTATCTGAACTAACATTAACCATTACGGTATTATAAATTTATGTGTTTCGACCGCTTTCTTTTAATATTAGACCTGTGCTCTGGGTACGTCCAGTTGAGCGATATAATCACTGCCAATTCATGGGGCTACGGCCACCTTCACCTATAAGTAACCATTTGTTCTATGCTTGGCTTCGCCTCGCAATATTGTCGTTGTAAAGTAATGGGCTCCAGCCCTCTCTAATATTCATATTTAGCCGATAATGAGCGGCAGTTCGCTTAACGGTCGACCAAGGCCGACTGTTTGGGGCATTGCCTCCTTTTGTTGCGTTTGTGCGCTCTAATTATATTGCGACGAACTCCAGCTGGAGCCCTCGTTTAAGCCCTAGGATTAGTAAGGCGACGCATTCGTTGCCTGATTGTTTGTAACGTCATTTAATAGACAACTATGTGATCAATAGACTTATTATTGTGTACAACATCTGTATGCTCTTTCCAGATTAAACCGCTAGTGTCAAGATCGATGTACGACATTTGAGTGGTGGAGTGCGCAGGTAGGTTTGGCAGCGCCCCCGCAGTGGCATTACTTACCCGAATTAGTAACGCAAGCACCTATTTCTCGAATTTGTAATGTGCGCTCGATATTTCTGGGGTACTTTCATGAAGTAGTACCCAGTGTACTTCCCGTCCCGTCTAACCGTCCAGGTCCGGTTACACGAGTATACTTAGAGATAAACTTGGTGGCGCCCTCTTATTTTTGATTTACCCCGTTCATGTCACGCCACGCTTGCCCAGTGACGTACCGTTTGAACCATGCCCAACTCCCTGAGCGCTTCAGCCGAGGCATTTAACTTGTTTTAACGAATCTCAGGGCGAGCGTGCCATCCTTTCCCGGACTTAACCAGTCGTGCGATACTCACCTCGCGTGGGTGTCGCTAAGTCATTTTAATACCGTAACAAGGGAACTACAGCTTCTCAAAGTTTACTACAATATTGAATTTGTACAACTCAAAGACAATGTTTAGGTACTAATTTAAAGAAAGAACAGGAGTTCCTGTTTTTCTAAGTCTTTGAAAGGCTTTAGCGAACGTTTTGTAATTCGGTTACCGTCTATCTGGAAATCGGCACTGATATTTTCTTGAAGCTTCAAATGACTTTCCGTCACAAACTCCATAAATAGAAATTATATCAGCATAGTCATGTAGTGTGAACAGGTCAATAATTAACTTAATGTTGATGTCAGAGAACGGAAATATGACAGATATATTTTTTGTTTTCACATGTAACAAATGAAATAAGAAATAAACCTGGGGCGATTGCTTTGATTGATTCATTGCGGTTACACGTAATAAAATTTGAAGTGCTGTAGCTCCCTTAGAAAGCATTTTCGGGCACATGTTTATTTGAAGTTTTAAACTTGAATTACTCACAGGAATCACCCAGTGAAGTTTTTCCCCGGCGTCATAAATCGCCCTGTATGGCGCTGAAGGAATTAAGCCCGATCGGGGACAAAGTAAGTACGATAGGTGACGATGCAGTGTCATGGACGGATGCAGCTTCACTGGTTTTTATATATGTGATAGAAAAATTCTGGGTTATAGTGAAAGGTATTTCGAAATATTAAAATACAGTAAAGGCAGACAGTATTTTTTTAACAGTTTGGATAAGAGCAGCAAAGTTGCAAATTGCGTAGCTTATATCAACAATTGAATCATTTTTCCAAAAATTAAATTTGCGAAGAAAAAGTTTAGAGCAAAGCAGAATAGCCGAAAGACGCAGTTTTACACGAATATGTTGAGACTATTTCTTTCTCAGCTCTTTCTAATAAAGAAAGCGTGGTCTAATGGGTGAAGCATGTTATGTGAAAAATATGTTTTTATAATTACATTTGGTTGCTTTTGTAACCCGGTAGGTTTCTTAACGACATGTCTTTATGCAAACAGATTTTTCGCCGACGCGGTCGGCAGTAGTTTTTAATCACAACTCGTTCAGCGCAAACCGATAATTGAGAGCTCTGTAATTAAGTTAAGCCCGATGTGACTAATTTTCCATTCGATCAGAACCAATTACTAAAATTTAAACTGTAGGGTATTAACAGTGCTCACAAGTATACACAAATACCCCATAAATTGGCCGTTGTACTCAGGAAATACAGCGTAAAGCAAGCGATCAAACACGGAGTAACCGCCATGAAATGATGATGAATTATGGAGGCAAACTTGGGCGTCTGAGGGCATAATGAAAATAAGTTTCTCTTCGCAGTTTTAATGCTGTGTACAGGCGAACAAAAAATTGCACTGCTTGTTTGCAAAACTTCACTGGGGAGAACTTAAGTCGCTTTGGCTTAGAAAATATTTATGTTCGTTTACCTAACACATAAATACAGAATGTGTAAATTATGTCAGCCCTTATATGGAATGATCACTTAAATTTTATTTTCTCTCTTTTAGATGTGTGAAAAAGAGGTTAATGCTACAAGAAGGGAGAGTTGTGGTAAGCTTGGTGTTGATTTAAATTAATGTTAATAAATGTTGCTAAATGTTGATTACAAGGCACCCTTTTCCATTTAAATGTGGACATAATTTTGACATGTCCTGTCTATTTTACGATCAGGCAGAAGAAATGACTTATAAAACTAGAAAACAAACTACGTGTTACGTAGTAAATCGTGCAGGATCAAATTTAATAACACTCCAGCCACCTTATTATTCACTGTCAATACCTACGTTCTAATTGACTTGACTTCCCCGACAAAGTAATGATATATTAAGTTTGCAAACTTGAATATTGCATTGCTTGTTTAGCGGTGCTTTAATGAGAACGGCTACCTGGTAAACATTTAATGGTTTGCTAATTTATATTCCTCTTTTACCGATGAGAAATAAATAATAGAAGCGCACTTTTGTGTAATTGGATGACATTTTCAGAAAAAAAAATGCTATTTGAATACTCAAGCAAACATTTCTAATGTTAATTGCATTAATTGCACTTTTGTCATAAGTACTGTCACTTGTTGAGATTACGTTTTTTTATAGCAATAGTACAAAATAAAGACCGTCATAATGGCAGTAAATAGCAGCTTTCCTTAATTACGGCTGTAATCATTAACTGAAAATACGACCCCTTTGCAATGAAAACAATTTTTTTAAACAAAAATAATATATTAGTTGTGAATTTGACAATCTGCATTGCTAACATGTAAAAGTTCTTGAAATAATTTTTGTAATATTAGTAACTGTCATCTAAAAACAGTTGTGTACTCCCACATGTTATTACACAAATCTGGATGCTTCCTCATACTAGAGGATCCATGTCACACCGATAGATATTTGCCACCCGAATAACTCGCTCGCAAGCCGAGTAGCGCAGATGGGTAAGCGCTTGCCTTGCATTAAGCAAGTCCTCGGTTCGAATACCGCGACGGCCGGAATTTTCCGCAGCCTTGCGATTTGAACCGGGCTCGGTGAGACCATTCACAGTTGGGCACCAAATTAACTGTGCTCTACTCAGAACCACAGACCTAAGATATAGAGTAACAAGGTCAACATAACACACACGCACACCTCACACAATGGTTGTTGCGCAAGCACCAAAGGCGCGCTCCAACTCTGTATCCCGAATCCGGGGCAAGTTGAGCATTGTACCGCCAAATGCAAGCACATATAGCACCAGCCTCTACACCGCAAGGTAAAACGAGGTTATCGATTATACATACATACATAACTCGCTCGCAACTTTCTAACGGCCCTCGCTTAAAGCTTCGTGCCGGCATACCCGTCAGGTTACCCAACTCTGTAGTTTAGTGGTTAGCACGTCTACTTAGCATTCGGGAGATCGGGGGTTCGATTCCCACGACCGTCTGCTCTGATTTCGGATTTTAGGTGGTTTTCCTGAGTCAACAGAGTACTTTCTCTGAGGCAAACGCTGTGACAGTATTTCTCCACCTTTCCTGGCCTTTCTTCCATTCTCCACCCCTCCATTCTCTCACCAATCCTACAACTTCCGTTCTTGGCTGAAGAGGGACGCAAGGTCACTATAGCAGCCCCCCTCCAGTTGGGGAATTGAAAATACCTTAAACCTTTATCTTACCCGTCAGAAAGCAGAGATCTCGGTCAAGATTATTACTGTTACGACTCAAGCGTTCTAAACTGGTTCAACCAGCTAGTCTGTTAGGTTTGTTAATTATCCGGCTATTATTGTTGTCTGTGTCTTGTACTATATTTTGTGCCAAGGTATTTGCCGAACTCAATCCCGGAATAGTCTTGTAAAGTCTCAGAAACTTGAAAAACAAATTTCTTAATGGTTATTAATCGAAAAGCAGACGTTTAGTTGTCATTTACAGAAATGATTAAGAAATAGTCTGCCGATTAAAAAACAACTAAGTCACTTCTTCACGAACAACACCATCTGCCCATAAAATAGTATAGCATAGTAAATACCGATTAAATTTGTATGAAAATTAAATAAAAACCACTCAAATAACCTGAAATAGCTGTTTATGTTACAAATAGGAAATTAAGGACTTTTTGCCGACCCGCAGTTTATGGCCAAGCGAGAGCAGCAGATAAATAAGGCCAGTGTAAAAGTCCGCTTTTGTGGGAGTTACATACAAAAATGTTTATTCTACTGCTTTGGAAGCTGTTTTCTAATTTTATAAAATGATCAACCGTTTAATTACGCAAATCGGGAAAAGTCGAGGAGGTCATGATCATACCGCAAAATGGAAGTCTCTATTTTGATTTCGACTAATGGAAACGCTTCTTAGTTTTTGTTGCTATGGTAAAGCTGATAATTATATGCACTCCAATGTACGAAAATATGCGCATATATATGCATACATTTTGTTGAGTATATGCACCCAAAGTTATAATATATGCACAATATATGCTCTATTTTTTTAATAATAAGTAGAAGTATTCTATATAATGTAAAAATTTTAATTATTTTGAATGAGTATATTTATTTCTCTAATTTTTATTCAACGACCTCATTCATTTTAACGTTTGGCGATATAAACATGGACTGCCAACGCCAACTTCAAGTTGTAAGTCAACATAAAAATGAGATTTCCGCTAACCCCGCCAGACTATTATTCACCCAACACTCGAAGTTCGACTCTTGAAATGGAATCTATGTTGGCTGATTCCTTATACATTGCTTCTATGGGAAAAGTGAAAGCTGCTGACAGTCTATGTTTATAGAGTCAATGATTTTAACAGGGTCTTCTCCTTTCCTCTAATGATTCTATTAATAAATCTAATAAAATAGTAAATTTTACAAAAAAGTCTCAAAAAGTTCATACATTACAAATTATCGCTAAATATAACCAAATATGCAAAATCCAGGAAGTATGCTCAAAAACGTATAAATATCCAAAATGAAACTTGACTTAAACGATTGGTTTTCACATAATTAGTATACATATGCAAAGCGTTTTGCCTGCATATCAATTATACAAAATATGCATTTGCCATATAATATCAGCTTTAGTTATTACTGCCGAAAAGTAAGAGTTTCTCGAATAAAAAAGTGGGAGTTTTCGAAGTCTGAAACAGGTTGGCAATTTATCTCTACCTTGTCAACCAGAACGATCACGAGTGCTCAAGTCTTGTCTGGAAGATTTGTATTTTATGAGCTTTGGTTGCTTAGCAATTAAACGAGAACAGATTGACCAAAAGACAAGAGCGCACAGCGGTCAAGTTTAATTGTCTTCTAGCAATCAATGAAAATAAAAAAAGAAAAATCTTGTTAGACAAGAGTGTTGTACGAAAGATTGTCGGTTGGAGAATTAAACGAATAAGCTATAAAAAAATGTGAAGTTATACGTCGAATTTTACATTTGTCGTTATGACGAACAATGACGTAGCGGCTTGTCTCTGAAGTGTGAGAATTTCGTTATAAGAAATAATTGGCACAAAACATGATTAGTCCACAAGAGGTGAAAATTTGTTGAGAATTTTGTCGCTCACAGGCAAATTATTGTGTTTAAATTTCTCGAAACCAAAACTGCGTTCAAAATTTGAGCAGTGTTTGTTGAGAGAAATTTGCAATAATTAGCATGTTATTTAAAAAAAAATCTCTTAAAAATGTTACCTTGGGTGGTATTTGGAAAGATTATTCAACAACATGGGTACATGACTTTTACAGTGTTCGATAGCACACATTTTTAACGTTTTCCACTATTAAATCAATACTGGAGCTTACAGCACGATTATTATGAGTTTTTAGAACGACGTCGATTTGAAAACTTCAGTTTGACCTTTTGGTAAAATGTTAATCAAAGGCTACTCACTAAATTGAAATCATTGAAACCAGTCGGGCTCGCGTCAAAATAATGCGACATTAGGTGTTTTCAAATACAGTTAATTTTGATAGGCCGTTTCTGACAAATTGAACAATTTTCATTGGTTCGTGCATTATAGTGTTGAATAATCAAGGGTAATAACACAAAAGGTAAAAATTCTATTAAAATTTGCCTTGAGTGATATTTGGAAAGACTATTCAACAATGTGGGTAGATGACTTTTACCGTGTTCGATAGCACACATTTTTAACGTTTTCCACTATTAAATCAATACTAGAGCTTCGTGCACGATTATTATGAGTTTTTAGAAAGACGACGATTTGCAAACTTCACTTTGACCTTTTGGTGAAATGTCAGTCAAAGGCTATTCACTAAATTGCAATCATTGAAACCAATCGGGTTCGCGTGAAAACAGTGCGGCATTAGGTGTTTTCAGATACAGTCAATTTTGATGGGCCGTTTCTGACAAATTGAACAATTTTCAATGGTTCGTGCATTATAGTGTTGAATAATCAAGGGTAATACCACAAAAGGTAAAAATTCTCTTAAAAAATTTTGCCTTGAGTGGTATTTGGAAAGATTATTCAACAATGTGGGTAGATGACTTTTACCGTGTCCGATAGCCCACATTTTTAACGTTTTCCACTATTAATTCAATACTGGAGCTTCCAGCACAATTATTATGAGATTTTAGAACGATGCCGATTTGCAAACTTCAGTTTGAACTTTTGGTG
This sequence comes from Agriotes lineatus, assembly GCA_940337035.1. Taxonomy (NCBI): domain Eukaryota; kingdom Metazoa; phylum Arthropoda; class Insecta; order Coleoptera; family Elateridae; genus Agriotes; species Agriotes lineatus. The sequence goes on from OW679198.1 coordinate 57,356,780, forward strand.
AAATGTCCGTCAAAGGCTACTCACTAAATTGAAATCATTTAAACCAATCGGGCTCGCGTGAAAACAGTGCGACATTAGGTGTTTTCAAATACAATCAATTTTGATTGGCCGTTTCTGAGAAATTGAACAATTTTCATTGGTTCGTGCATTATAGTGTTGAATAGTCAGTAGAATATTTTTCATAATTTCCGGATTCACTGGCTTTACTTGAGCATTTGAATGCTTTTTATATTAGTTGGTAACAATGTCAATACCCATTCTAACAGCCGAGTAGTAGGTATAGTCTGCTTTTGTTTATCCAACCACATGAAATTAGGACATGTTTTGTTATTATGGTGGAATATAGAAATAGCTTTCTTGCGATGTTGTAGGGAATATTTTAGTTTCTCTTGAGCAAGTCATAAAAATCCTGAGCTCATTGAAATAACAGTTTTTCACTCTTTTTAAATCTAAACGAACCCCAAAATATCTTTATGGGTTTCTGAAATTCCCTCCTGATAAAAAAATCATTACAGAATAGAAAATAGAACTTTAATAATGCTTATGTATGTATCCAGTTTCAGTAATTGTGCAATTGAAGACATTTTGAATTAAGTACATGGAAGCTTTTGCAATACTTGAGATTTATATTTCTCCCCGTGTGCTATCAACATAAGCACTCCATCCGGTAAAATAGTCTATTCCGTCGAATGACAATAAATTTGTTGAAGGTTATACAGGTTGTACAACAAAATACAAACTACGATTATCTTGTAACAAGAAATATGAGAGAACAGATAATCAGGTTTAAATAATTTAAAGGGATTGCAATGCTCAGAATATGAACCTAAAGAAATCGAACCACTTGAAGAAAAAAATAAATTTTACGAAGATCTACAAAAAGTATCTGAGGAAATACCGAGACCTTAATAGTACTTGGAGATGCTAATGCACAAATTGGAACTGAAGATTGCATGAAAGATGTGGCTGTGAAAAATACACACATAACGATACCAATCTTAACAGACAGACTATGTGAATTGACAGCAGCAGTAAACCTGTACCTGGGTTTTATAAAATATATGAGATAAAGACATCGTAAAGTAAGCAGGAGACACCCAAAAAGTATGGCAGAAAATCAAATTAATTACTAAAAGAAAAGTAAATGAGGTACAGTGCGCAAGAGTAAGAGATACATGTATAAAGTGACCTATACATGGTAGTCGCTAATATACAAAAGAACCCCATAAATAAGGGACAGTTACAGAAAAAGAGATGGTTGTGGAATAGGGAAACTAAACGAGAAAGATTGAAAATGCATGGTCAAAATATTGCACTAAAAATAAAAGATTAACAAAATAAAATACATTTTGAAGGACAGTGGGAGAATTTGAAGAATAATATGTTAACATCAGCAGAATAAGAAGTGGGTTATAAAACGCGAAAAAAGTGTAATGAGTGGTACATAAAATAACATGAGAAGCAATAGAAAAGAAAAGTAAAGCAACATTTACATGTTTGGGAACTAGGACAGAAGCAGGCGAGAATGAATACAGGGAAGGAAAACTTATGGTTAAGAATCATAATGGAAGACATATAAAAATAGAAATGTAACAAAAATAGTAAATACGTCTATCAGAAAATTAAACGAATCAAGAATAAAGCGTATGTTACGACGAGAGGATACAAAGATGAAGAAGGAATAACAGTACAATAAGAAGAATAAATTTAAAAAATATGGAGACATTATATTCACGGATTATTGAATAGTGAAGACGAAGCGCTGAAGAAGAAACTAGGTATCAAGAGGTCGAGGACGTAATAATGAAGGTGAGAAATGGCAATGTTGCTGAATGCGACAACATGGTAGCGAAATTGGTAAAGTATGAAGGCAATATATAAGTTTACAACATAATCAGTAAAATATGAAACCAAGAGGAAATGCTAGTAAAATGGAGAAGAGGAACAATTATATCAATACATAAGAAAGGTGACACTGCGGTAATTATAGATGAATTACATTAAATACAAAGTTTTATCAACTGTACTAAAGAACAGATGGAATATAGAAATATGCAAAAATCGGAGATTATTAAGATCTGGTAGATGCACCATAAATGCTATCCATGCAATGGATCAAATTATGGAGAAGGCAAATAAATATAACATTGAGCTATATTTCCTGTTCATAGATTTTTTGTTGTGCCTTTGATTCGATAATTAAGCAAAAATGCTGGAAAAGCTACAAAACGTAGGAACACCAAAGAAATTGGTCGTACTAGTCGACATGATATTAAAAGGATTGGAAGCTGTGATCAAGTACAACAGGAAGAGAAAACTGGTATTTTCAGAATAAACCAGGGTGTGAAACAAGAAGACGCCGTTTCAGCAGTTCATTTTAATCTTACATTGAAATGAATAATAAAAATTAATTACGAATAAAACAGGACAAGTATTAGAATATGTTGACGACTTGGTGATAATAAGTAGATAAAGGAAGGAGGCGATAAATATATTTGAAAAAGTAGATGGAGAGCCAAAGAACTACGGCTTCCAGATCAACGAACAAAAAACTAAATATTCCAAATATACTTGAGCGGAAAATAGAGGAAAAGAGAGATTTACAAGTTGCAGGATACAGTTTCGAAATAATCATTCATCTTAATTAACTCGGTGTAACTATAAGTACACCGGGTTTACAGAATGAAAAACTCAAGAAAACAATACAGAATTTACTTCGCTAATAAAGCATCCTTAAAAATTAAAATCCTAGGTAGAAATAACCATGTTACAACACATTAATAACGCCAGTCATAAACTATTCAATTAAAACAGAGGAGTCTTAGATTACTAGAAGATCCTAAGAACAATACTTAGACCCAGTAGAATAGAAGAGAACGAATTAGGAAGCAAGATGAATTGCGAAATATTGGCGAAAATGGGTGGTGAAGACGTAGTTAGATTGATAAAAGCACAACGAATAGAGTGGTTTGGCCAGATTATAACATATAAAAAGGAGAGAATTGTTAAAGTGATTACGGAATGGGTTCCAGCAGAAACTAAAGAAAGAGGGCGACCAAGGACCAAATCGCGGGAGAGTATGTTGAAGGACTTAAAAAATGAACGTTTATAAAACTGGAAGGGGATATATAAAAATACCAAAGGACGTGATTAGGACTGATCTACTTCAAGAAACGGATCGAAACACATTCATAGCATGAGGTCATAACCCCTCAGGATTTGAGTGCCAAGAAGAAGAAGTAAACAAGTACATACACTGTAGATGTAGCATGCCACAATAAATCTTTAGGCATATTTTAATAACTTTTTATTATTTTAGTGACTTTTCTTTAATTGTCTATTTTATTTAAATAAATTTTTTTGTGTTGCTGCTATCACTTTTATCTGCTTAAGTTTCTCCGAATGTACTATTTCGTTTGGAAGTTTTATATTATGTTGATCGTTTTATATTTTGCAACATTCCTGGCAATAGATCCCAACCTTAAGAATTTTATACTCGACTTATTTCCACAGCCAGAGAAGATATGTCATTTCAATCAATAATTGTCTTTTTTCTATAGCACATGTTAAAGTGTGCTTTTATCAACTCAAAACAAAAGGTCAAGTTTTACTTTAACAGCAAGGGTAGATAAAGTAGCACTTTAACATCAAGGATAGATAAAGTAATTTAATTTTCTAACTTTTGTTTAAATTAAATATGACAGTTTCGTATTATCGTAGCAACCCAATCTAGCTACTGACATTTTGAAATGTGATTGACTGTCATTATTTTCTTTTAAAATTCTTAAAGTTCTTGCTATAGAAAAAAATATTGTATTATACACGACGATAAAGTTATTTCTATCCACTCTTGAATCATTAACGTCTCGACTTCGTCTCGACGTTAAACGATTCACTCGTGGATAAAATTTAACTTTATCGTCTTGTATAATAAATTACTATTTTTACACATCAAGGAAACAATTGCGGTCTTTCGAAAGCCCTTGATTTTAATTTTTTGGAAAGCAATTTGGACAAGGAAAATGGAATTTACATATTTAAATTTGGAAGAAAGATAGTCTTCAAACGCCGTGCTTAGATTAAACTATGCGAACCCTTCTTTCATAATCTACCGTTTCAAATCTTTTGCAAAATCATTTCGGCTGTAAAGGAATTTATTAATAAATTAAATTTACGCAGGCAAGGCGAGATTTCATAGAATTATGCATGAACAGCGTAATCGCAAGCAGTTGTCGGATTCAAGTGGTTTCTAAGTCAATAAACTAATTCTTTTTTCGTCTTCGTTATCCAAAGGCAACACTAAAACTGATTTAATTTTAAAGTTTGAGAAAACAATAATCTTAGACGGCCAAGGTTTCTTATTTCCGGAAACAGTTCCAAGGTACCGCGTTATCGTTTCCTTAAATATTCTAGTCCGACAGGAAGTCGTTCAAGAAGCATCCTTTAAGAGTTCGGGAATATAATGCTCTCAAGTCTGCCAACTCCAAAGAACAAACGAGAATTGGATTTAATTCGTGCACTATAAGCCCTTATGTGGATTTAAAAAAAATGTTCTTTAACATAATATTTTATCAAATAAGGGTTTGTTAAATTTCAGTGACCCACCTACCCGATTTACTTGATTAAGTTGATTGGATTTTGTTAATTTACTGAAAAAATTGGAATATAGTCACTGAACATGTTATTTGAAATTTTATTTCAGACCATTCAAACTAATAATAACTTCTGAAAGCTTTTTGTGGATCATTCATTACTCCGATTCCCTTTTTCCAATGAATGAGCATTTCGCAACAGCGTTCCCTACAATGAGCTTATTCTGGTCAACTTTATGAATGATCACAGCTAAACTGTGGAAAACTGGATACACGTAACTACGTAGCTTGTTAATGGCATATGGCGTTCGACGTTTTCATCAACCTTCTTGACAAAAAACAACTGACAATCTTCATCCACGTCAGAAAACATTTTTAATAAAATTCAATTCTGTCCTGCGGAACAAACATCATCAGCAAGACAAGTGGCATCCTCGAAGGATTCCCATGGGGATTTCCATTCCGCCAAGTGGCAGTGCGGTTAGGGTTAGGAAATAAAAATTACTGTAAAATACCCCCGTGTCACGATCAATCAGTCACCGAAGACTGAACATAATATAACTCCTAGCCTCGTCCGTCCGTGAAACGCACCCGGAATGCATTAACGTTAAAAAGGGTTCAGTAGCTCTCGCTGATTTGTTCGGAAAAGTATCGGTAACAACTGAAAACCATCCAATATATTGATTTGGATTATTTTGGCAGCCAGCGCACCAAGTCGCGTAAAAGTTTTATCTGATGATGATGTGTTCCATGCATTATTAATATTTGAACCTCCTAAAACTGTGGATGGCTTCTTTGGAACAGTATTAAGCTTTAAGGCCTATTCGGAGAAACGTGTTTGTCGACTTCATTCAATTCCATTTGATTAGAAGTCACGTACATCGCTAATTACTGAAACCGTAGATGCGACTACAATGTTCAGCATTTGCAAATTAGCTTCCACGGAGATTAAGCAGCAGTAGCGTCAATAACTACAGTAATCTTGGTGGAAGTGCTAATACCATTCTTGTCGCAAGGAATAAAAGTTTTTCAACAAAATACATGACCTAAGCATAGTATCGGATCATAATGTATAGAAGAATAGCAATGAGTGCAGTAACTACACAGCTGGACAAATTACTTAAAAAAGTAATTAATTACCAATTACCACTTACCGCCAAATGACTTTCAATTACTCAAATAATTTAGTAATTCAATTATGAATTACTTGATAATTATAATTGCAGAAAAGAAATTATGTTTTCAGCTAGACTGGTGTATATTTGTATCAAGTAGTATTTAGAGAGCTCTGAGCCAATACATCGTTGTATAAAAGCAAATTGAAATAAATAATTTGCACTAGCTACACTACTGCTGTGCCTTTAAATGTGCAACACTTTCAAATTCTGATGTAAATGAAGTATTTTAATTACAAATTGCCCTCGTTTGGATAATAATGTCAATAATTACTTTTTGTAATAGCGCCTGAAACTTTACAAGGGTGAGTTACGTTAGAGTTCCTATATAATATAAGAGTTGAGACAACGCAAATGTCAGCGGCCATTACTGTTCCAAAAATAAATGATAGCATACAAGGCCAGAGTTGTATTTCTTAGTATGTGTCACCTATGAATTTAATTACTGGTCACTTTGACAATGTCAAAAAATGGGTAATTTAAAACGTTTATGAAAGCTACACTGGTAGGTATCTACTACGGATCCTATATAAGTAATCTTTGATAAAGAGTTGAGACAACGTAAACGAAGTAGGTACAGCATTAGATTTTAGTTTTCGTTTGCCATCTGGATGCACTTTTTCCCACATAAAAGTTGATTTCACATAGCCTGGTTCTACTTGTGAGTGTTCAGTTTATTCTGTTCATATTTTTTAGCTATTCTGCTCTTTGCTTCTCGTTTTTGGGAATTTGAGTCAATAGATATAAGCCCCGTTCGAATCTACTTTTGAAGCGAAAAATGCAACAGTCCGTCATTTCAAAAACTGTAGAAAATAATTATTTGGGTAACTTGTTAAATGTGGCATAGGGATGGGCGCGTGACGTGAAAACAGTCGTGTCACGTCGTGTTACGGCGTGTCACGTCGTGAACGTGACTAATATTTGAAAATCATGACGTGAACGTGAGTGAAAATTTCCAAGGCGTGATTCACGTTTCACGTTAATTTCACGTTAAATATTTAGTAACGAATAAAAAACTGCAGGGTGCAGCAACTTTTAAATTCATTAAATCACAAATTGTGCCAAACAAGTTACATTATGTGGCTTTATTTTTGGACCCTAATTATAAATCCTTAAAGTTCATACCTTCACACACAAGAGAAGATTATAATGCAAATAAAACTATAGATGATAATGATGAAATACATAGCAAGCGACTCAAAACTAGTACATCAGCATCAGATTCTTATCTTTATACACTTAGAGATAGCTCTGACAATGACACATGTAATTAAGATGATGTCGAAACAGAACTAAATTAGTATGTTAAATTAAAATTCGGAAATGTAGATGACATTTTAGGATTTTGGAAAAACAGTGTAAATACGCCACTGTTAAAAAAACAAGCGAAAGAGTATTTTCTACAGCTGGGCGAATTTTAGAAGAGCGCAGAATTCGACGTAACGTGGTTTGTCACGCCGTGAACGTGAGTGAACGTGAGCGTGAACGTGCGTGAACGTGACTGTTTAAAGCACGCGTGAAACGTGCGTGACGTGAGCGAAAATTCACTCACGCGCCCATCTCTAATGTGGCATCTCCAGAACTGGTTTCTATAGTAACTATAGGACTTAAATCTGGCGCAATTTCAGACGAACCTGTGCATGCGCAGTGGAACACAACCTCAACTCTTATAATATTTAGGAACCCTAGGTTACTTTAAGTCACAACTTATGTCAACCTAATGTCAAAAACAGTTTTCAAGTTCCAATGACAAATGCCCAATCCCTAAAATAGTAACCTATAATATTAAACAACACAGTAAGTTATAATATGTTAATTAATTTCACCTTCTTAATGTCTTTATTTATTTTCTAGTTAGAATATGATAAGAAATCACCCACCTTGTATCGTTAATCACACAACATGCAAGACAGCAACCTATTGCAACTAGACCTATTCAGGCTCCTTACTGCAATGCACTGCTTATCGACAGTCCACTCGTTCCAACTGCTTAACACCAGCAAACCTCAAACTCCCGTAAGCAATCAGCAAACCTGGATCTTCACCTGCCACAGTCCACTGCTACCTGAACGCTCCTTCCCTCTCGGATGTTACCCCTTTAGAAACTGATGTAATCCCATTTTATTCCCGTCACATGTCAAATGTAATATTTCAAATAAAATCTGAGCCAGTATGTTTCCTTAGTATTTCACTTGTATGTAACAATTCTTCTATCCATTAGTTTTGTCTACCATTTACCAATAACCTTCTTTAATTAATTCGTCTTCTATTCTTAGTCTTTTAAATTTTCATTTAATATCACCAAGTAGATTTAGTTTAAATACCCTATTTATGCCAACCAAAAATATACGAATAAAATAGGGTTATCTTTCATTTTTGATGATACCAAAATTAGTTTTTTACATTTTCAGTTTGTTATTTTTTTGTCTACTCAAAACAAAACTCCTAACTACCTTATATCATTATTAATGCCTTCTAGTCCAATCTAATTTGAGTTCAACCTACTTAATTTTATTTTATTTTTAATTCATCTGTAATTTTCCAATATCTATGTTTCAGATACAAATCTGCCTTATCTCGGATTTATTCAGTGAACTATATAAACATTCTTATCCGATTGTAATATCCCAATTTTTAACAAATTTTTATTCAAACCACATCAAGCTTGTATCGTAACATAATTTCCTCAAATTATAAAAAATAAAATAAATCAACTTTATTTCATTTTTTTATACATTTTCCAGTTTTTTCACAAACAAACAGTAATAACTCTTAATATTTTATTTCAAATAATTTTATAACAATTAAAATCTTTTGAAATTTACAATAAAAACATTTTTTTAAACCAGAAACCTTTAAAATTCTGCGTGTATCTAAATAATAAAAATTCGATATTATATGAACCATCACATTCTTTTCTCAATATTAATTATTTAGCATTGTTATTCTTGATTATTTAAGTATACTTTTTAGTGCAATCATATATAAGCCGTTCACGACCTTTTTGTGACAGAGTTGGCTATGATTTTTTCTTTTCATGTTGGACTAACTGATTCGATGATGTAGTGGATGCAACTTTTTTTTCTGTCAGTGTCTGTTCGACATTTTCTTGCCACCACATTGCCAGATTTATTACTTTAATATTCGTAAGAAAATAAATGATTTATCAAATGTGTAAAAATAATTTTAATTTCCGTCAAAGGAAAAGTCAAAATGCTCAAAATAATTTTGTTACAACAAAAAATTTCCATTAAACGATGCTACTTCCAATTTAAAAAGGACAGACCAAATTTAAAAGAACGCGAGTCGATGTGGAAACTAGAGAATATCCGGCAATAATGTACCTATTCAGAAAATATAACCTTAAACTGAAAACAACCTAACCTAACACAAAAAGTGTCAATTTCCATGAGGGAGTTTAGTTGCAACCGAGGTTCTGCCAACAAAATTACTAGATGGTCATAGCCTCACCTGACCCAAAAAGATCGTGAACGGCTTATACGTTTGATATGAACCGTTAAACAGATCGAATAAAAACAAAGGAAACGTACGCCGCCCGAAAGGCGCCCGAAGAACAAAGAATATTACATCTGTTTAACAAACCGCCGCGATCCTACGCAGAAGTATCTTTCAAAACCCTAAAATCATAAAAATAAGTGTCCTTACAACGAATTTCTAAAGTGCAGCAAGATTGCAACCATAAACTTTATTGGAGCCGGCCGGCCAAGAAAGGTGACAGCCAGCGAAATACGCCTCACGAATGTTTGCAGATTAAATTAAGAATTTTTCACTAAAACGCCCTTAAAACAGAGTGCGCTCTGTTTTAATCACACATAAAGGATACCAGAAGATAGGAAAAATTAACCGCTACCTATTAAAACAAACCACAGAGCGCTAGCACATATACAGGTGGAGAAAAAGCAATTTTTCCATCAGGCAGCCAAACACGCGCCCGGGAGAGCGGCCGAGAGTTCAGCGGCCCGAGGAAAGGCATATTGTAACGAAGAAATCAGGGGCCACGACCGAGTACAGCGGGCAAAGATGCAGATTACAAATTAAATTTTAATTAACGGAAGGAAGCGTCCCAGAAAAGCGAAATTGGTCTCAAAAATCTTATAAAAATAGCGCGCAACCGATCAAAGCATAATAAACTTTTTAACACACGCCATAAGAATAATACTTAATTAAGCTTTACGCGGAACATTGCATTAAAAATTCCAAGTTGAGCTAATTTTTACTCAAAACATAGCAAATTGGGTGTCGTTAGAATCGGCATTTCATCAACTATTGATTGCGACTCAAACCAAGTCGATAATTGATCACGCCGCTCAATTAAATGCTATAATTTCAAAATATATCGAAATCGGGCAAAACATCCCTTCTACTTCGACCAATGATGGTCGAGATCGCGTTGGACAAAGGACTGGCTCCTTTAAATAGTCAGACGCTGGCAGTAAGAAATGACTCAGCCAAGGAGAGTCCACCAGGAACCATCCAGCCTTCCATCGCCGACTCAGCCAAGGAGAGTCCACCAGGAACCATCCAGCCTTCCATCGCCGACTCAGCCAAGGAGAGTCCACCAGGAACCATCAGCCTTCCAAGGATCAGTCTCTCCAGGACCTCCAGCCTTCCAGCACTCAATCCAGGAGAGTCGACCCAGCATCAACTCAATCCAGGAGAGTCGACCCAGCATCAACTCAGCCAGGAGAGTCGGACCAGCATCAACTCAGCCAAGGAGAGTCCACCAGCCGCCACTTCAGCTTCCAGGACTACCAGCAGCCACTCCAGCTTCCAGGACTACCAGCAGCCACTTCAGCTCCAGGACCAACAGCCGTTTCACTGGACTTAGCTGTCTGCCGCCTTCGTGGGACTTGGGATTCGAGCCACTTCAGCTTCCAGGACCAGCTAGCAGCTCCAGCCTCTCCAGAGCCTATCACCCTCGTGGACTTAGAGCCAATCCTACGCATTGGACTCTGCTGCCTGCCGTCTTTGGAAAGCCACTTTCGCCAGCCGCCGCCTCCGCCCAGGAGATCCGCACTGCCGCCGACGTTGCCGCCGCCGCTGCTGCAACCGCAGAAGGAAGCCGCCAGCCGCCGCCTCCGCCCAGGAGATCCGCACTGCCGCCGACGTTGCCGCCGCCGCTGCTCACAGCCCGCCGCCCCGTCGCCAGTCGCCACCGCCGCCGCTGCAACCGCCGAAGGAAGCCGCCAGCCGCCGCCTCCGCCAAGGAGATCCGCACTGCCGCCGACGTTGCCGCCGCCGCTGCTCTCAGCTCGCCGCCCCGTCGCCAGTCGCCACCGCCGCCGCTGCAACCGCAGGAGGAAGCCGCCGGCCCCGCCTCCGAAGGACCACACCCGCTTCCAATCGCGGATGCCCATCCGCCATTTTCTTTTCTTTTTCTGTATATAAATGTTACCTAGTTATAAGCTTATTTGTATGTGTAAATATAATAAACTTTGTTCCAATCAAATCCAGTGTCTAGCTGAGGGTAACGCCCACCCTCCTCTTCCGAAACCGACGCCATTGCAGTAACCCTACCGCTGAGCATAGACGTAGGCTTGTTACGTTTTAACATTAAATTCTTTAAATTCCCTTATATCAAGTTTCTGAATTTATCTGCTTTTCTCCATTTTATGTAATCATGTTAATATTTCCTGTTATCCATTTCTTCTGTCTTATTCTTAAAATGTAAATTATTCTTTACGAATGTTCTTTTCATCCAACAATTACCTACTTTTGGTATAATTATTCAATTCAAATTACTATTATTTCTTCTTAATTACCATACCAGCAATTTTTTTTTTATCTCTGGCTCCTTTTTGGCTCAGCAACAATTATTTATCTTGGCAGCCCACTTTTGGGTTCTCTTCCAAGATTTAAATATCTTATTTTTGAATTATAATTCTTTTCTCTTTACTTGATCCACATTTTCATTATATCTTTACTTATTAACATTCAATCTTCCCGTTTGTAGCAGAAACTTTCCTTCTATTTAATAATAACAAATCCATCTTATTTGCTTTTATTCCACTTGTTTTAATAACGTATAAATGTTTCAAATTATTTAATCCTTTATCAATAAAGCTATTGCACCACTATCTATTAATCAAAATATTCATGATTATTTCAATAAACTTTTAAAAATTATTAAATTTATGATGTTTCATATTTAATTGTATTTGTATAACCATTTTATACTGAATCATGAAAAACAAACCTTAAAATTACTATTTAACATATTTACAATCCGAGTTTATAATTGTCATCTTAAATATCCTTCCATTTTAATGCTATGCCATAACTTAGCATTATTATTCCATATTTTCTCTCCTGTCGCTTGCTTAAAATTGTCTTTTAGTCTTCTTTGAACTTCTTTTTTGTCTTCTCCTTGTGCTTATTAACTTTAATTATGTCTCGTCCTCTATTTAAATTTTCTTTCCTATTTCGAGTATAAATTCGTAAATATTTACTACTAACATCCTTTGCAGCTGTATTCATCATATTGTAATTGTATTTCTTCTTATCATCTGGTTCTACTTCATTCTGTTTTACTTCCTCGTTCTTTTTCATAGAATCATCTTCCTTATCTACATAACTGTCTAACTTCTGATTTATTTTATCATTTCCCAATAATAATTCTTGTTCCAATTCATCCAAAATTAATTTGTTTTCATAAGTATTGTTCCGAAATATAACTTCTAATTTAACTAAATATGTCATGGGTTGTTCTCCTATTCTACTATCGAAAATAGGTAACATATCTGTTTGAACTCCCATATTATTTATTCTTTGGTTACCATTTACATTTTCAGTACAATCTTGTATTCTTCTTAACCTCTCTTCTACCCCCTTAAGTTTCGTTGATTTTTTTTGTCTGTTAACAAATTAACATTCCTTTCATTCTTTAAAATTTCTCCCTGCATTACCACTCTGTTTTCCCCTGCATCTCTTTCCCTTAAATCAACTCTTTCGTCGATACACGCTTTCTGTGTTCTTATTCTTTCTTCTATTGTTGACTTTATTCCCTCTAGTTTTCCTTCAAACTCTTCTTTATTGTTATTTAACTTTTCTCCCATTGTTTGTTTCAAAGTTTCCTCTAGTTGTTTTTTTCTTTCTGCCTTTCCATTCTCACATCATTCTTTAACTTCCTTTTTATAATTTTTTAATTTTAAACAAATATTATTCATTTGTAATTGTAGTTCTTGTTTATTTTTAATTTGTACTCTGTTAAATTCTTCTCTTAACTTGTTCAAAGAATCTTCCATCTTACCTGCATAGTCTTTATTTTCTTGAGCCATTTTCTCCACATTTTCTTTTGTTCTTGTAACTTCTCTGTAGTATTTTGAATAGCTGCCTGCAATCTGCTTTCTCTTTCCTCAGCAGCCTTCTTTATTGATCATCCTTTATTTCATGTAAATCTCTCTTCAACTCTGCTGCATATTTCTTACTGTCCTCGGCATTTTTCTGAATTGATGATGGCAAATCCTTCTTCAATTCAGATGATTTTTGAGGCTTTCACGGCCATTGTCATTAAGTAACAAACGACTTCCGGGATTGGACCGTGTCATGATTGAGATCGAAGAACTCAACGTTTCCCCCACTTTCGTAAGGGGCTTCATCAGGAGGAAAAAGCAAAAGAGCACGGTAACTCAACGTGTTAACCACGCCAGAGGCGAAACTCTATGCAAGGGAAGGGACAGAAGAGCACGGTAACTCAACGTGTGAACCACGTCAGAGGCGAAACTCAACAGTCGAGTTTCGCCTCTGACGTAGGAGTCACGTATGGTGTACAAAGTGTAATGTGTACCTCTGCATGACTAAAAATAAAAATGGTTTTATAGATTTCCAGAAAAAGTAAAACCAATGTACAATTTAAGTCAAACCAGTTACTTAACATTATTAATAAAAAGTATTATCACAATTGCATGTGGTTTTGTAATGGCGAAAAAACCACCTTTCGAGATTTTTCCAGATCTTCACGTTTCAGGGTCCCTAGATGACGAAAAATAGGTTTTCTCAATTCAGTCTGTCTGTTTGTCTGTCGGCAGTATAGCTCAAAAACTATTTGTCGGAGGAAGACGATATTTTGCATACATATTATATATCTGCCTCGCATGAAACCGGTACAATTGCATACAAATATATACAGCGTGAGCAATTTAAAAAAATTTTGTTTATTTTTGGGTTAATCTTGAAATGGAAAAAAGTAATAACTTTCACATAGGTCAGGCTTTACATTTGCCGATGCAGGATAATGTTACAAAAGAGTAAAAACGTTTTCACAATAACAGCATTTCTTTAAATAGAAGCGCGAGCCGCACCCATATGTAATAGCTTCGGTGGCGCAGTTCGACTGTGGATGTGGTTACGAGCGCTATGCAGATGCGGCGGGTTCAAACCCCAGCGGTATACATTTTTTTAATTTGAAAATGTATTTAATTTATTATAAACGTGAAGATATTTTTACTCCTAACCTAATTTGATTTTTAAAATTCTTTAGTGTCACAATGTCGACGAGGGAAGTTCTGGGTAAAGCCTTTTAGAGATTTTTTAAATAAGTGTTCTGATATAAACATATTGGCAATATGTTTCTGTGTGAAAATTGCCTTTATTACATATTGTTTAGATGAAGAGTTGTAATACAGATGGGTAATATGATTTCCATTGCCGTTTATTATCTATGTTCTGTTTTAAAGCTTCACACACGATGCAGATATAGCAATGTATTAGTTACCACGGTGAGAATTATTTATTTTTTTTTTTTGGCAAGAAAATGTGAAATTTTGATTTCTCTTGTGTGGGAATAAAGTAGGGCTTTAGATATAAGTAGTGAACAACATATTTATTTAAATTCAAAAATTAATGTTGATAATCTTGGATTCAGGAAAAAACCTATTTAAAATATTAAAAAAAAATAAAGAAATTAAGTTCTGCGGAAAAACAGCATTGCAGGGTTAAAGAGGAAAATATAGGTTTTATTTGTTTATGGCGTTATTGCACTTCATTTTGTAGTTAACATGTGAATTTTAATGTTTGTGATTATGTTATACCACTACATCTTTCAATAAAAGCGTTCTATTTTCTTTAAACGCAATATATCTACATATAACAGAAGCAAGTTTTACATAGTTATGTAATTTTTTATGATTTACCAAAATTAATGTGTCTGATAGTAGCTAATTATTCATGATATGTTTTATCTGACCTCTTCCACTGTCGAGGGTGTATATCACACAACGTTTCGGGAGTTTAGATCTACTTCCGTCTTCAGGTGTTCCTGGTTAGTCCTGAGAAAGACTGATATTGCACTTTCTACGTAAACTCGTGCCTCTCCCGGGGTTTGAGCCAGGGACCGCTCATCACTGTGATTACTAGTCTGCCACTCTCACCACTAGGCCACCAGCGCGGTTACATATTTTATTTGTTCCTCACTTGTAAACATCAATTTATCAAGTCACTGTATTCACCTTGAAAATGTTTCATAACTGGCTAGCCAGTAAATTTTTTACTGGCTAGCCAGTTATATTTTACAAGCGTGCTCATAGATAAGTGATAGCGTGCAAAGCTAGAGTTGTCTTCCTTAGTATGTGTGATATTGATGAATTTAGTTGCTTGTCAGTTTGACATTTTGAATAAACGGTAAATTTATAGTTATTTACAAGTGAGGAACAAATAAAATATTCAACAATACACTCCAGGTAACCATTTTTACTGGCTTAAGGATATGACAGGCTCGCCTAACGGCTCGCCAGTCATCCCAATCCTATCGCCAGTAAAAACTGTTTTACCTGGCTTGTAATGTAAAATACTATTAGTTGTAAACTAAACGTAAAATATCAGTTCTTCTCAGGACTAACCAGAAACACCTGAAGACGGGAGTAGATCAAAACGTTGTGTGATATACACCCTAAACATTGGGAAAAGTCCGATAAAACATACCATACTAGACCACTGCCAAAAAATTACATTCAGAGAACAACTCAGCATTCATCTTTTGGCATTGTTTTCCTCACATTTGTAACACTTAGTAGCTTTACAGTTACATTTTTAATGACACAAATATGTAATATAGCATTTTATATATGATCGGGGAATGTTTCAGGGTGAAGAAAATAAGGAACAGAATTGGATATTTCTAATAAAACAAAAGAACAGCTCAAAAGAGCATTTAGAAAGAATAGATTAAAATGAATATCAAAGAGTAACATATTTTATTAATATAAAGGGATATTGCATTCCCTGAACCAAACAACCAGTTCCTCTTACTTTACAACAACCCACAACTGATTAAAATCGGAAAACAGTGCAAATTTGCAAGTTTAATTAATTTTAATTGCGTGTGCTTTAGAAACAAAAATTTGCAACAAAACTCTACAATAGTTTTACTTCTGCATATATCCTGGGGTTACTATTTTAAATTAAGACAGTTGCATGTAAATTCCACGTTACTGCTAAAAGTTCGATCATTGAAATGCACAATCTCGTCAAACAATATTCTCTGTTAAAATTGCATTTCAGCACGCTTCGATCTGCACTTGGCAGTTTCGGAACTGTTCTGGCTCACATTTGCATAGGCAAATGGGGCTACGTAAAATTTCGATTAAAAAGTTATATTTTGAAATCAAAACGTATGGAAGTTCAGGTAACATAGAATGTATAAAGTAGGTCGCTGGGAACACATTAAACACATTGATGGGTTACTGAAATTAGAGAATAACGCATTTGAATATTACTAAAACAGCCGAATCACTATACCACTTACAAAAATGAGCAAATTATTAACCCACTTCTTCTAATTTAATTACAGCATTATTCATCAAAGTAACAAAAGCAGACTATCATCATTGCCAACAAAAAACTACAGTAAAAAAGCAGTTGTTATTATACATTAACTAATTGAGAAAGTTTCAAGTGTTGAAGTTGGGCGACCATTTGTGAAAATATACAACAGAAAATGTGAGTTTTCATATAATATGAACTTAGAGTTGGGCTATTGCTACATTATATACACACGCAGCAATGAGGATCTTACAAACGCTAAATATCGCTGGGCAAAGATTGCTCAATGTTAACTGTGGTATGTATACTCTCATATATGTGTGTTGTTGTTAATGTCTGTTATATATTTTGTTATTATGTTTCTAACCTGAATAAAAATGTGCATAAGTGAAAGGTCAGCATTAATTGCTCGGAAGCCCTTTTGTAACTTATGGTTTACGGAGTGATAATTATTTTAATATTTGTTCCATACCAACCGAGAAGTATTAAAGTTTAATGAAAGCAGGCTGTAGTAAGAATCGTTTCAATTAACTGCAGGTTCTCGTTTGAACAAAAATTATAAAAAGAAAAATACATCAAGAACATATTACTAAACATTATTAAATGAAAATTATTCTTCTTTAAGGGTTTGGAACTTCTAGTAGGGTTTCTCTTACGAAACTGTACATTTTAGAAGGATTTTGCACATTGTAAGAACGTGTAATATCAAAACACTTCTTCGTTGTATTTTTAACAGATTTAACAGTTATTTAATGATCAAGACCCCTATACTGAACAAATAATCAAAATATGCTTAACAAAATACACTGCAAATGGAAATGTTATAAGAACATCATTCCTTCCGGATCTACATCCGTATGGTTTTCATTTCTTTCAGTCGTTGGAAACGTCTTTAAAGAGGTTTGTATTAATCCGATTGCTTAATAAATGAAGAAGGAGATGTTATGTTAATATCGGCCCGGTAAAAATTCAGAGCGTACGTCTATGAATTCGTCCCGTGAGTAGGGGAATGTCAGGTGAAGCGCACGCTAGCAACAGGTACGGAAGGCAGCTAGGCAACGAAGTAGCCGTGTTAGTGAGGTGCTTTTTATGTAGGGTTTGCTATGTGAAAACGCAGCGGACATTTAGGAAGTTTTCTGTTTTAGTATACTCGGAAATTGACCGGATCGCAATCAACATTAAACTGCCTATTTTATTGGACGGACCCTGTCACCATATCTTCCCGTCGGCAGTGGATTTTTGGCCGGGCCGACAACCAACTCTTTGGATGCAATCTTTATGAGGAAATTTATGCCGCTACTGCGATCATCTCCGTGCTCCAGATCAAAATGTCCGCATCTATGCGTGTAGGCGACTATCTTTGTGGGTCAATCGTGCCCTAGGGCTGGAGAAAGCCCTGCCATTGTACTAAAACAATCTACAGTGAAGCTCGGGCTCTCTGAACTTGGCTAATTCCAAGCTGCAGACTAATTTCGCATTCATGTTGGTGTTATTAACACTACATTATGTTATTTATTTAGTTTTTTTTCTGGGAAGCATCTGCAGAGCTTGCAGAATCTGCTCGTTTACACCTTTCCCCTTTAGAGCTTGTCTACTTTCATAATTAGTAGAATTAAGCCTGATATTATTTTGTAGGGCGTGTATGTGTGAGTATGTTATTCGACCGTTCCCTTTACGCACATCAGACTTGAGTTTCTCCCGGTCAAGAAAGCCTGCAAATATTGCCAATAAATCGGTTGGATTGTGAGTAGCCTAATACATTTTCTAAATCACAGTCCGTCACCGTTACATCCATTTTCAAAGATAAGACTAAATTGAATAGCGGTCAGCTCTAGCTGCCACAGTATATTTTCCCTATATTATTATTATTTGTATCATGCGTTTACATTTACTCTGTACAACTGCACGTAGGTGACTTTATAAACGAATTATAAACGTTAAGAAGTGGAAGCAATAAACACCCCTACGCCGAGGTCATACCTTTCTGAGAATTTATAAGCCGGTGGCGCCCGGAAGATAATCATTACTCTCCCAAATTGAATAAGAAGGAAACACAGACACTCTCAGAATAGACCCGCAGCTGTGTCCCAATGTAGCTATAGCTGCGTTCACTTTTTCCTGATAGCTTGCCATAAACTCATTTTCGGGTGTAATAAGTGGAATGAAAAGCCATCGTAGATTTATGAACAAAAGGTGTGTAACTTAGTAAATTAGTAAGACTCTTCTCTACATTGGAGTGACAGTTTTTACTTCCCTCGTCTGAAAGACGAAAAAATCACCTTCCGAGATTTCTTCAGATCTTCACGTTTCAAGGTCCCTAGATGACGAAAAAAAGGTTTTCTTAATTCCTGCGGTCTCTCTGTCTGTCTGTCTGTGTGTCTATCGTTCTGCCTGTTGGCAGTATAGCTGAAAAACTATTTGTCGGAGGAAGACGATATTTTGCATACATATTATATATCTACTTTGCATGAAACCTGTACAATTTCATACAAATATATACAGGGTGAGCATCTTAAAAAATAACATTTTGTTTATTTTTGGGTTAATTTTGAAATAGAAGAAAGTAATAGAAAAAGAGTTAAAACATTTCAACAATAACAGCGTTCTGTTCTAGAGAGGCGCGCGCCGAACTTATTTGAAAGAGTCTCAGTAGCGTAGTTGGCTTTAACGGTGCAGATACGATCTCTGTATAGGGGTGCGGTTACGATCGCTCTGCACATGCGGCGGGTTCAAACCCCAGCGGGATACTTTTTTTTTATTTGAAAATGTATTTAGTTTATTAGAAACGTAAAGCCTTTTACAGATTTTTTAAATAAGTATTCTGATATAAACATATTGACAATATGTTTCTGTCTGAAAATTGCCATTATTACATATTGTTTAGATGCAGAGTTGTAACATATATAATATGATTTCCATTGCCGTTTATTATCTATGTTCTGTTTCAAAGCTCCATACCTGATGCAGATATAACAATGACTGTTATTGAAACAATACTGTATATACTGATTAGGATTTACAATTGTCTTCAATTCTTAGTCATGTGTCAGTTAACATGGTAGAACATTTCAGTATATTCTATATTAGTTATTCACCAATTAAAGATGCTGTATACAAGCCTCTGGAAATACCTAAATATTATTGCTAGAAGACAGAAGCTGTTTAAATGGGGAGTCTGCAATTAAATATTCAATTTCTAAGAAACAGAAAGACTTACCTGCTCAGCATGATCTGGTACTCTAACAGGAAGCCCTCCCACCACCATGTAAGCGTCACCGATGGTCTCAATTTTGTAAACGTTGTACGCGTTAATAGTCGCATCAAAGCAGGTATAAAGATCGTTAAGTAGATCCACGACTTGAAATGGAGTAGAATGAGCCGAAATTGTCGTAAACCCCACAATATCCGAAAAATATATCGTCACTTCCTCGAATTCCTCCGGATCCACCGGCATCCCCAGCTTCAGCTTTTCAGCGACGGAGCTGAAATTTACGAGAGCATTTAGTCGGGGCGAAGGGACAAATCTCATTTTTGCCAGCGTACCTTGGCAGCATGCGATTCAGCAGCTGCTCGGTCTTCTTCTTCTCGATATCGAGTTGTTCCGTTCGCTCGCGGATCAGTTCCTCCAAGTTATTGGAATACTTCTCGAGCATCTGAAACATGGTGTCGACGATATTGACCTTCCGCCCGTGGTTCAGTTTTTTGTACAAATCGTGCACGGCGTTGAAATCCGGCCTGAGGTCCGGCTGCTCGGCCCAACATTGTCGCATTATGTTGATGGCTTCCGGAGGCGCCGCTCCTTTGCTCACCGACGGCCTTATTAGTGGCGGCGGCCGCTTTACCTTCTCGAGAATCTCTGTAATAATGACGCGGCTTTACCCTACTCCGTTTCAATACCCTCGAGCATAGAGTGGTACTCATCTCTCACCAGTATGAAAGGTTAGGATGAGCAGAATGCGAGTGTTGCAATTCATACGAGTGAGAAGTAGAGATTCAATGCAAGTTATATGCCACACTTTTATATGACTATGACTTTGTGGATTTTTAAATTATATTTTGAAAGTAAATATTCACTTTTGAAATATAACGTTTCTCCATCCTTTTCGCAATTCATAAACAATAATTTATTGGTTATCATTATTTTGCCTGGATATTTCAAGTAGTAAATTTAAAACAATAAACTTAGCAGTTTCCACAATATTTGAAGATGTTAGTCCTAATTTTTAATTTTGAATGTCATTTATAAGTTGCCACGGAAACCCGTGCGAAATTAACATGGTTGTAGAATGTACTATAGGTATTTACTAATCAATGGCGTCAATACAATGAGTAGATATCTTGGTAGTCAGGTTGCCTGGCAATCTAATAACTTTAGATAGCTTTGAATTAGGAGTTTAACGCACTAACAAGGGTTGCGTACCTTCAGGTGTGAGTGCGAACATGCAGAAGGGCTCCCCTCGGACCACTACCTCCTGGCAAATTATCCCGAAGGAATAAACGTCCCCGGGCTGCGTGCCCTTCTTCCTGAGGCTCGTGTGCCGTAATAGCTCAGGTGCAGTCCATAGCAAATCTGAAGGAAAATGTCAGAATGAAATATAGTAACTACTAACATATTATTCTAAAATTATTAATAATAATAAACGGTCTCTAGTATTCCAAGATTTATAAAATAAACATATAGTAATAAAAATATACAAAGAGTGGATTTGAAATGTCACCATAAAATGACTCTGTTCTTCCACTCAACCCATGCTCTGAGTATGAACGGAATTTAATAGGTACAATGATTTTTGGATATACTTGCTGCTATAATTCTCAAATCTTAAATTATTTTCCGTAAATTAAACCCACATGTTTAATAGAAGTTTGAATTGGTAAAATTATGTTACCAATATTATCATTACCCAAGTCCTCGACACGTTCTCTAAAGCTTATCAAAATTTATAGGATTTGATTTATGTGAATTAATAGGTAAGAATGTTTTCTAGAAAGGTCAATAAGATTTTGCTCATCAGAATATCTAACAGCATTAGTGTTATTAATACTGGCTGGATCAAAAGATAACATTGCACATTTTAATAACATATTTCAAATCTGTTTTATAAATTAGATATGTACAACAAAGGTCGTAAAATGAATCCCTGTGGTGCATCAGCCACCACAGATTTTAATGTGGAGAGATTTTTGGTTATTTTGGCTTTCCGAAATCTGTTTGCGATAAAACTGGGCAATAAACTAGTTAAACTATTACTAAAGCCAAGATAATGTGATTTGGCTAAGATCAGGACCTATTATATCAAACGTTTTTGAGTGATTTAGCAGTATGAGCATAGTCAAAATATTCCAGTATCTGCAGTAATGTCATCCCTAATACACGATGGTATAATCTAAAGCACCTGTATAATCCATTTACAATGTTTCCTCCTCCCAGCAGGCTAAGTTAGGGAGATATTTTTGTTGGTATACACGCGAAATAACTAAACATGAAAAAAATTGGGTTATGTTGTTTTCAATTTATGGATTTTTGGGGGCTTGCATTGTTGCCAAATAAATTATTGTCTCCTTCCGTAAAATGTTCAGCATTTTGACATTAAAATTGCACGAATTTCAATAAAGCAGGTATAAAAAATTCCATAGTTCTTTCATGTCACAGTTTGACTACTATCACAATTCATGCATGCAACCTAATAAAAACATATAATAGTCTAATAGAACGAGAAAACATTGTAAATGGATTATACAACTACAATTTGTTCGAAACCCAGACGGTACTTTAAGTAAAATATCACAATCATTTAAATGCCCAATATTACAAAAAGACAAAACAACTTGATCATGATTATTCTTATACCAGAAAAACCAGCAGATTTAGAACTGATATTAGACAAAGTAACTGTCACATCTAGTGATGCCACTGACATGAGAAAATTCCCGATCTCGTCTCGTCTCGTCTCGTCTCGTCTCGAAATTCGAGATCGAAATTGACATTTTTTAATAGCATTCAAAAACCCACATAAAAACGTAGTAGAACCAGACTGTTAGTAGTGATGCCACCGGGAAGAGATAATTCTTGATCTCGTCTCGAAATTTGAGATCGAAATTGACATTTTTCGTTCTTGGATATTCGAGACGAGCGATATTAATCAAATTCTCAAATATTCAATACGAAATTAACTAAATTCTTGATATGTACAGTTTTTCAATAGTATTTTTAAAATCCGCACAACGAAAGAGAACAGTTATCGAATTTTTAACGAGCAAGTCAACTTGTTATTTTACCAATTATTCTGCTAGGTATAGAACTAGATTGTATTTCTTGCATTGTAATATTTAGGTTAAAACATATTATGCATTTAAAACATGCAACAAGTGTTTCGCGCGTAAGATTGTGCGCGAAAACCAGCTGTTGCAGCCGTTGTGACTATTAATAGAAAAGCAAGTTGTGTGCGAACGATAGGGAAGTCAGTCACTTACTAGTAGGTGACCGGTGCGATTTTCCAAACAAAAGCGACGCCACGCGAAGTATTATAAAGTGCGATTGAGAGTTTCTGCTTAGACCTGCATTAAGAACAGTTGACGCCTCGTTATTCTTGATCCGAAATACAACCTCGAGAGCCTAGAACTACCTTGGAATCAACACCATGGTACCGATAATTCTTCATAGCCGGAAGCAGCTATTCTAGCTTCAAAGAAGCAGCCGATCTTGTGAATGTACGAGACCATTTGGAGCAACTATAACGCAAAGTTAGTTATAGATATGCACTACGATTGAATACCCGGTCCAGGAAACTGAGAAAACTAAAAGCGTAATTAGTAAATTAGGCCGCGTTACATCATCTTTGATGCGCATCAGTACAAGGCGCTTGCATCATCCTGCTGACACATCGCGTCAGCTGATTTGAAGCGGCCGCATTAAGCGAATTTGTGCGAGAGAGTGCGCCTTGTTTGCACTATTTGTTTTTTGACGTAACGTTGTGCATTGACAATCACGTTTCCACTTAAGCATGTAGATTCAGCATTAACCTTGTGGAAATTTTTTAGTTATTGTAGATAGCATATATAATATTTCTATATGACTATTGTGTATGCTTTTTATGTATTTTCATGCATGTATGTTCTTTTCTAAAGTATATGCATTTTCATCTAAACTGTTTGGGTTTTATTACTGCCAGGATTTCCAAGTATGATTGCAAAATTGTAGGTGATAACGGGCTGGCCGGAACCATCTGAGGTAAGAGCGGGTTTTGTGTTTCTACGACTAAGTTAGCTAGCAAACAAAGGGCAATATGGATTCATAGTAAAGTAGAATATAGGGCACGGGAAAACGCCGCATTACAGTTTAAGGTGCACAACGCTAGGGCTAAATAAAAGTATCTACCTTTACAGATTTTATTTTAATTTCATATAAAACTTTAAGAACTTAACCGCAGACTTAATTCGGTACCCACAGCACATATTTAAAATTCGAAAATCGAGAATCGATGTTCGAGAATTTTCAAGTACGAGATTGTGATCGAGAATGGGCAAATCTCGTCTCATCTCGTCTCGTAGTAACACTAGTCACATCATTATATTCCGTTGTAAGAGAAAAATTGGTTGAATATTATTTCTACTGGTTTCGTTGAGACAGTAATTATTTATTTTATCGGCATCAAGGAGGCATTCAAGAATATTGTTTTTTAGATTCATTAAAAATATTGTAATTTTTAACTTTCCATAAATTATTGCTTTGAGTTTTACCTATAACCCTACTTTTCGTTTCTCACATCATTAATAGTAAATTTACATACAATTTTGTAGTAGTTCCACCGAACTGGCTTTTTAGTTTTCTTAAATTTACAGAAGCCTACGAGTATAAGTATTTTTTAGCGATATTACTAGTTTTATAGTGTTCGTTAACTACGGAACTTTAGGTTTCTTTAAGCGAACAGTTCTAGTTAGAGCAACTTTATTAAACGGACACAAATAATTATTGTTTAAAAAATTGACTTTAGAATCAATATCTTCCAGGTGATAAAAACTGTTACCATAATCTTGATCAGTGATTATAAATTAAAATAACATCCACGATAATTAAACTTTTTTTAAAGCCTCGTGAGTATTAGTTAATTCTAAATGAATTGTACAATAATTCCAAAATTAGACATAATTTACTTGCTTAAAACTAAATGATCCAAGAATATCTAAATCTTAAAGCAACAGTTTATTATTATAATTCATAAAGTTATATTAATATTTCATAGGCACAAACATTTATTATAAAAAAGTGACATTTAATCAAGAAGTAGCACGTGCCAAGTAATTATTCTAATATACGTATTGGAACATAAAAGAGTGTAGGGGACATTAATAATAATAAAAACGTCTCAGGTGAACCAGCAAGAGAAACAAATGTAAATCAAGTATGCACAAAGATACGTGCATCATAAAAACATACTGTTATGTATTATTGGAACTCTCAAATGTACAGTGCAATTTGTTTCGTTCCTCTATAACAGCAAGAGATAGTCGCTATACAACTCACATGTAAGATAAAGAAACATAATGTAACACTCTTCCAATGTTTCCATATACAGCGCATCTAAAACCGTCCTCCTATGTCAATTGAAAACTTGGTATTCATTTCTGACAAATTGTAATAATAGATATTTGTACTAGCGAAGAAGGTGATTCTTTTCCTCATCAAGAATAGAATATTAATATCTACTTGAACAATAAAATGAGACTTTCTTTACGTACACATTTTTTCGGCATAGTTGAATAATTGCTATGAAAAAATTAGCAGGTAACTAACTTTATTATTGTAGTTGTAATGTTTCGTTTCTTGGTTTTGATTAAGCGAAGAAAGCATTTTTCTTCACTAGGAGAGTGAGGATAAGGACCAGAAAAAAATTATAAGATTGGCAATATTAACTTTATTCTCCTTAGCATAGAATTTCGGCTTAGACCGCGTAGTATTTGTATATGAACACCCAGCATTTTCTGGCTTAATGTGCCTTGCACCTTGTGAAGTCGAGCAAAAACCCGCTCGATGGCCATGCTCTTTGGTGGCTGCCTAAGTATCCTCGTTCTCAAGATACTCAAACAACACAAGCCACCAAAGAGCATGGCCATCGAGCGGGTTTTTGCTCGACTTCACAAGGTGCAAGGCACATTAAGCCAGAAAATGCTGGGTGTTCATATACAAATACTACGCGGTCTAAGCCGAAATTCTATGCTAAGGAGAATAATTCGAGTAACCGCGAAAGCCTCAAACAATACAATATTAACTTTTTTAATGGTGTTGCAAAATATGAATAACATATGCAGAAAATAATTTGTCTATTTACAAAGAACATATTATGGCTTACTAATTTTAACAAAATGAAGGATAATGGGGAAATGCAACCTTACTTCATAATGCAATAGAAAACACGAAGCAATTTCAAATTAATTACTTAAAGCGTCACAGCTCCCTTGAATTTATTTTTCAATTTACTGTACGCA
This sequence comes from Agriotes lineatus, assembly GCA_940337035.1. Taxonomy (NCBI): domain Eukaryota; kingdom Metazoa; phylum Arthropoda; class Insecta; order Coleoptera; family Elateridae; genus Agriotes; species Agriotes lineatus. The sequence goes on from OW679198.1 coordinate 57,382,812, forward strand.
TTCCAGTGTACAAAGAGAAGCCACAGGTTTAAATTAATAACCATCAGGGCTGTTTCCGCCATCCTTCAAACTATTTTAATGAATAATGTGTTCAGTAGCTGCGTGTACGGTGTTTTGCACATAAAAGAGGACAAAGACGTTTCATATTACAACGTCAGCGTACATCTACTAAGGTTGATATTAATTACTAAATTATCAAATAAACGTATTTTCATTCAGCACACGTTTTAATATTATATGTAATTGGGTAGTTATTTCGCTTCCTTGAATTTCATTATTAATTGATCCACTCATGTTAAAGAATTTCTTGCACAAAACATTGATCAGAAACTGTTTAACATTAAATTCTTGCATTCAGCTTTATATATTTGATTAAAATGTTGACAAAAATTTTCACTCGAATAGGATCATTTAAATCATGCTTTGGAAAGCCTAATATTATTAGCGATATTTATCAGCACAAAAGGCATTCTTCGTAGGTATTAAATTGAAAACAACATTTGTGAATTTGTTGTCCACTCATTTTCTTGAAACAATGGCTTATGAGAATTGATGTAAAACGATGACAGATAATATTCCTTGGTAATATTCACTGTTGACTTTTTCTCAAGGTCCAAGAGTGATTTTCAGGTTTTTCCCAAATTTAGAAAGAAGACGACCACTGAATTTCACTACAATTTTTCAAATTCTAGTAAAAATATAATAACGATAAAAACATATGCAATTGCCAGATGGCGATGAATGCTTCAAAATATGAAAGTGTCCAGAATTAAATTACAGAAGAAAAATGGACAGTCATGAATTATAAACGCGAGACAGCGAATTTAAAATTCCTATAGATAAACGTACGTGACACACAAATAGTGTATTTTAATGTACAAGTTAACTGCCAATTACATTTTGTTTCGATGTGCCAAAAAATACTTAAAAATAACATTACAACAAAGTAAAAATTGGCTGCTTGATCAAGGCCAGCATTATGTGTTTTTTTTGTAATATTTCTATAAATCTATCCAATTCTTCAAATATCTAAAAGAATTATCAGCAAGTAGTAGATTGATGTCATTTACTTAGCATTAACTGATTTAGAACTTATGGACATTGCTAGGGTTTAATAGTGACAAATATTGCCAATTCTCCTCATCAGAATCAAGCAAGCCCAAGCGCAAGACCTTAACAATCATACAATATGAAGGAGAAGAAAAAATACAATAGGCAATGGTAACGATTCCGCCAATTAAAAACAAAACGACAGCTGTGACGGATGACACTGATAAAGCAGACACATTCGCCGAACACCTTGCTATAATTTTTACGACTCCACAGCTTCAAAATAAAGATGACAATAAAATTTTTAAAAATCTTAATACCCCATGTCACTACCGATCAGATCTTTTTCGCCAGCTGAAGTTCGTCACTTAGAATCATTAATACCCATAAAGCCCCATGTTATGACTTGATAGTAGGCAGATATTGTGAAACTTACTAGAAAGGCTGTCGTACTGCTTACTACTACAATTAGCATCATTACTATGCTTGGACAACCACCCTTATAACCCCTGTTTTACAGAACAATAATGCTCCTACGAGTATCTCTAATGTCCAACGAATTTGAGAAGGTTCTAGTAAAAGCAATTAACGATAGGCCGTTAGTAGACATTTAGTAAACTGATTTATTACGAAGATTTGTCTGTAATCTGTTGCCGATACTGTTGTTATAATTTGAAGTGCTGCACCCATTGGTTAAATCAGGAATTCATAGTATTTGGAAGTAAAAATATTCGAAAGCTAAGGTTTGGTATGTTACTGCTCTATCTTTAAGTAGTCTGAGGTTTTATCGAATTTATTTTTAGTCCGCTTAAAAAGTCGATGACTTTCTCAATCGCCTGTTGAATAGCACATCGCACGTTGAAAAAAAACCGTTGCACCTGATAACAGGTCAGGCATTTTTTTATTTCACTTTCTGAGTATCCGGAGGTGCAGCCCCCACTCTTGCGTTTTCCACTGTGACTAGAACCGCGTAGCCAGTCGAGTCTTATTTGCTATGGGGGCTGCTTATTGTAGATTTCAAATTCACTAGAATTTTATAACTAATTTTGTTTGCCCACTTCATTTGGTTTGTGTATTTTCCAAATTTATGCCTTATATTCTATTTTTGAAGAATTAATAGTAGACACTTAGCTTTGCTGATATATGTGCGCACTGTACTTTGTATGAGCTACATAAATAGTACTTTATCTATAATTGCGTCTGTACTCATAGTGTTTTTCTCTGAAATCTTTCTGTGCTTGCTACTTGTTAGAGAAATATATTATTTACAAATATTTATATAATAACTATTTAATTATAAGCTATTTTTAGAGTGTTATATTTAAGTACTTTTCGTATTATTGAAACGCTAACGTTTTTCAAATGTATAATTGTATCTTCGCGAATTGTCTACTCGCGTTTGGTTATTTTTTTATTAAAGCCTTGGTACTTGAACTTATATATATATGCTTATATATTTTTTGTGTTCTTAAGACTAAGGTTGTGGAGGAGACACTTTTATTTAGGTTGCTTGTTAGATAGTGCCCGTTTTTTAGAATCTGTAGAGTCTGTTTCCAATGATGCTCTAGGTTCCTCTTAGGCATTAGGTTCTTAGAACCTTGATTTGTCAATCGAATCTAAGGCTGCAGTTGGTTAATAAAGCACCCCTCTCTGAGCTAGCCGAATCACTTTCTATTGATGTACTACAATGAACTGAGACTATGTTAATGCATTTATAAGGAGTTTTGGCCTAATAGGTTCCCAACCGTGGATGCATGGTATGGATTGGAAAAGTTGCTCGTGTAATTTTTGTTTTTCGCGATTCTTCCAGTTTAGAAAGCGGAGCCGCATGTCATGTGTGGAAAGTTCGGGGCCTCTCTTTGGAGTTTCCACGAGTTCAAATGGACCGTATAGCTGTGCAGTATTAAGGGACGAGTCCCAGATGAGGTATCGTATTCAGCTGGAAGACCTCTGACAAGCATTTTGGCCCTTGTGGATTAAATCTCTAATTATTTTTTCGGTACTCTTTCTTGCGGAGGCCTGAGTGGCCGAAGTCCGCTCCTGGTTGTGTTATCGGAGGTTGCTGTAGGCATTGCTTTATGTCCAGAAGGGTCGTTAGAGAGATTTGGGTCCAGCATACCTTCCAGGCTTTCAGGCAAACTCAGAGCTTGCGTTGGTTCCTGCGGAGTTCTCCAGGCACTTGAGCCATGGCTCCAGATGCCCTCGACGAATAGTTTTCTCGTGTGCACTGCGAAGCATGGCTTAATAGTTAAATAATTAAGTATAACATTACTAGGTTAACTTTGGAGGCTTTATCTCATGTTATTTACAGATTTGAACGTATATCTTTCAAATGCATTCGCTCTTATGTCATTATATCGCGTGTAACTAACTAGGCTTCACCCTTTTACCTTTTCAAGAGGGCACGGAGCAATTCCGTTGCTTAGAGGTATGTCTGTTACAGGTTAAGAATAACAGTTGAGTCAGTTTAGAATGGCTGAATGACTAGAAATCAACTCTTACACATTTTTAAATACTGTTAAACCTTCGCCCTTTCTTAGTTAAAATTTCTTTATAATTAAGTGTGGGAAATATGGAGGTACCTGAATAAATAACCGTCGGTTATAAAGAAATAGCTTGTATTTGGGCAGGTGTAAAACATTTTATTCACTCAGTGAATGTTATTTTTTTTAAATTATACGAACTTAAATACTTGGTTAGCACTACTGCGTAATGCGATAATTTTCGGGTAATTTCAGTCAGCAGCGTTATACAGCGATTGCTCTGATTGGTTTTGAGTAAGTCAATTTATATGTTAGATATAAGCCATTCCATGTATTATCTGTGATATTAATTGCTTTGTGTGTGTTTTATAATTTAGTGTCCTCGAGAGTTTGTTTATGCCAGTAACTACGAATTACTATTCAGACCCTACTTGTTATTCCCTCAAAATTACTAGTTGTTATCTTTGTTAAAACTTGGGTTTCATTCATTTTTTACTACGATCCAGTCATGTAGTAGTTCGTTGCTTCAAAAAATCTAAAGGAAACGAGCCAGTTGGAACCACTTGGCGCCTTCTAATTTAGTTTTCGCCTTTTGAAAGGTAAGTTGACCTCGATTTATTTTTCCTTCTCAAGCTAGCTATATCTAACCGAAATAATATTTCAGGTTAATTATGAGATGGTTTTAAGCCTACAGCTTGGCTCTGTTTTTTGCAGTGCAAAATATTTAACCAAGTCAATAAAGCACAGAGTTAAGATATTTTATGAAATTGCAATTTAAAACAATAATAAAAGTATTAAATGCATTGGTAATAAGATGCGAGAAGTAGTAATTAAATGGATAAAGACACGCATAAGCAAAGCATATTTCAGAGAGTTTGAATAAAGTAATATACGTAATTAAATAAAATATGTTTGAACTCCTAATTTGTGAATATAGTGAATTTCTGAACCCAACCTGAGATAAGCAGTTTTGTGTTTGCCGAGAGCTAGTTTAAATAATATTACCGTTCAATAAAATAGTAAGAAATTGGCATTCAACCATTTTATTTTGAACATCGGCTAATACATTTCATTTTAACTAGCTTAAATTACTGACAAGCAAAGTGAGCACAGCATACAAATCAACCTGAGAATTGTGTGGTGATTTGCCCTAATAATTAATTTTCGAATTTAAAATAACCTCTTTAAATCAAGGGCATTCATTACAATATATGTCAGATCACCCCCAAACCACTTGTGGAGTTCCACAGGGCAATGAGCTGGAACCGGTGCTCTGTGTGATATGCATTTCCGGAACAAGAACCAGTGACAACACAGAAATCGCCACATTTGTGGATGATACGGCGATCATGTAAGTCAACAAAACATCGGAAGTAACAGCAGAACATCTACAAAACCGGCTTGATTTGCTATAAGACTCGTTCGATAAGGGGAAAATAAACGCTAAACAATAAAAATTCTGACCAAGTAATATTTACCGCCAAACACATGTCCCCAAAGTATCTTGAGTACATACATTAACGTTAAAAAGAAGCAGTCAGATCTGAAAACCAAACTAATAAATTGGTTAGTTGGCAGGTTATCTGAACTCTCCGTTTCAAAAAATTACGTTTATACAAAGTCATATTAAAACCAATATGGGTATATGGAATCCTATCAGGCTGAGTAAAGGCATCACAAAATATTGCAGAGATTCTAATTCAAGATGCTTCGAATGATAGCTAACGCTTCGTGGTGTACTTCTAACGATACTACTGTTAGTTAGTATTGAGCTATTTTACCCTCTCGTGTGCCGAGGTTTAAAGTTTGTGGCTTTACAGATTCTCCTAGTGAAACTCCTTCCACATGCTCCTGTCTATTGCCATTGCCTTTTCCACTTTCCAATTTATTTACCTCTCTTGGGGACGATGTTTCCATTATGATGCTATTTCATGATCTTCTGGTCCTTTCCTTGGATCGTTTCCCAACTACTTCTATTTTCTACTCTCTTTCCACAACTCTGTCATCCGACATTCCCACTAGATACTAAAACAGTGTAAAATCACTTTGATAATACCTGACACCGATTTAACACTTAATATGTTAATATGTCTCTTCGTATGACTCCTTCAATTCTCCTCAAAACTTTCATTTCGCCAGCCCTTAGACTTCAACCGCTTCGACATAACCCACGATTCACTGCCATATGTTAGTATTGGTACGACCACCAACGGTTTACTCCACAATGATCTGGGGATTCCATACGGAAACCAGGCAAATTCAAAGATATTTGCTAGCGCGTATGCAAGCACAAATTAACAGGGGATGGAAAGTGATACAAAATTTCTAATTTGCACCAGCATGCACAAAAATTTATGTTTACGTTTATAGTAAAGTAATAAATTCACAGACAGAAACATTTAATTCCTGTGTTGAAACGTTAAAACATGGTGGAAAACTGAATCGGAGCCAACAAATTAAAAAACATCCTCGCAACCAGTTGTGTCACTATTTTTTACTTTTTTGTGAGAGTAAATGCTGCTTCTACAATTAGAGAGCTGATATTAACAATAAACTCCAGGTATAACAAATTTATGGTGTAACTTGTGCACAACTTTTGCCGCTTGGCGGCATGATGAAAATAAATTGACTTACTGTTCTCTGAGAGAAAGATTCTTATCCCCATTTTATACCAATATATATTTAAATTTGCAGCACGAGCTTTAAGGATATGCCACTTTTATCACTAGCAGACTAGACTTAGTGCATGCTACATAAAAATGTGTTAAAAGTTCACCTAATTAAAGTCGTTATAAAGGCTTTTCAACTTCGATGAATCAGAAACTTACAAGGCTTCTATAACAACGAGCCATGTTTGATAGCTGGATATAAACTATTAACTTCAAGATAATTTATTTCTGTAAAATATTAGTACAGTTATAATTTTTTTTATACGGTAGCTATACATATACAGGACATTTTTATTTTCTATATGCATACGAGCTATACTTATATACTTTTATTGAAAAACATATAAAATGCATTGTTTTATTGCAGTCTATAGACAACCAACACTGAATTTCAAATTTAAGCTTCAATTCTTGAAAATAATAGTATGCTGTGGAAACAGTAATTAAATTTTTTAATGTCAGACCAATAGCAATTAGTATTTATATCTTGAGTTTAGCATAAAGTTATATATTTTTAATAGAACCTTGTACAGTAAAGATGAAAAATGTTAACTGTTATCGTGGTATCAGGATAGTAGTCTGTGAGAGACTTATTTTGGATAAAATATCTGGAAAGGCCCATTCCTTGCATTAGAACCCTTAAAAAATGTCAGAGAATTCGATCATTTTCGTTAAACAATTCGTTAAAACTTTTTTTTAATAAAATTATACATAGCTTGTATGTATACAAAAATAAAAATTCTCTGTACTTATAATATGGCGATTTAAATAAATATGGAAATATAAACTATATTAAAATTGTGCCAGTTGGTGTTGAAGAAAATAAAGAGACCTTTTTTCAAGTTTATTTATTCTTTTAAACAAGTTTAGAGTTACCAAAAACCGAAAATGTTAAAGATTGGACTTTATTGAATCGCAGAGAGTCGTATCCGAACCTTTTTGCTCTGAAAACATCAACTTTAACCTCTACAAGAAAAATTTATTCTACACTGCAAACTTCCCTTGTCCATTCATGAGAACATGATGGCTAACCTGCTCTTTTATACTCTAGAGTTCTTTTTAATTGAAGGTTTTAGATATTGGAAATAACATTTTTAATATTTTTAATATAAAATTTCAGAAAACTTTTATGAATGTAAAGTCCATTTTGCCACTTTTAATTTTAACCAATTCTTATTAAAACTAAATTGTAGATAATATTAATAAAATCCTTAAACTAATAGTTATAGCAAGTTTAGTTTTATATAACTCGTGCTTTTAAAAGATACAAGAAAGCTCGAAATCATCGATTTAATCTAAATTAAGTCTAGTTGTTGTACGTTGTCACACCCCGCGGGGTTTGTCTGGACGTCTTGATTATGATATTCCGGGATTATAGGATTTCGAAAGCCGTGTATTGATTATAGCACCGCCACATTCGCTAAAGCTGTGCTATGGCAGCTAATAAGTTTAGTAATTGCTTATCGCTGTGGCAATTGCTATACGCAACAACCACAACGGCCTATTATAGTGCATTTTCACCAGTTTCCTGCATGTATTATACATTACGATATATACGTACCAACCGACGAACCTCGTTATGTTACGTTGTTGCATCCGGTTTGAATAAAATATAGTAGGAGCTTATATGACGGGGTTACTGCGCAAAGAATATGCTTTGTGCTACCTAATGTTTTAGAGAATATTATACCGTAGTGTAGTGCTTACTCCAATTATAAAACAAGAAAAATTGCAAAGCCCTCTTTAATAATAAATCTTGTTTTTGGCACATGCGAATAATTCAAAAGCAATATCAATAAATATTTCTTTATCTATTTATTATTATTGAGAAACAAAAAATAACATATTTTCTAATTTCAAACACCAGGAGTGATCAAAAAGAGCTATGAAAGGTGGAGAACGTCAGTATGACGCGAAGAAAATTTAAGCTGACTAAACTACTTAAAATACTGGAGGAATACTTTTGTAAGGTTTTATAACTTTTCATGGCTAAAACTTACATTTTTAGAAGTGCATATTATATTTTGGCCAACTAGATATATGTTTTGATGTTTACTGAATACTCTTGAGCTATAGCTATAAACTGAAAACCGAAAACTAAGACAAAAAGGAATTAGATCTCGCTTTGGAAGTTTGATAAGAAACACAAATACTGTAAACGTTAATCTTTTTTTGAGCTTTTCGAGAATGAGATAAAGTTCAAGTTGCGCAGGCAGTTACCCTTACCAAAATACTGAATATACTTAAATTCAAGATATATGAAATTTTCTCTATCTTACGAGAATTATAATCCCTGAAATCTGTTTGTGCGGCGTTCTACTATTTATTTTGCTTAAAAGCAGCATGAATGAAGCTAGAGGTTTACTTAACAGTCCTCAGCGTTGTTTAAAGAAGATCGCTGCAGTTTACATTGATAGCATCCTGGAGGTTCACCTTATTACTACTGTCTACAAAATTGCCCTGATTTTATTCTAATTCGCATACTGCGGGTGTTTCCCACCCTTTCTTACAACATGAGCTTCAGGTTATCGGCTCGCCTGTCATAAGCTTCGACTTGAATCTTATTGAGCACGTGGAACATTTTTGACAGGAGCGTTTCTAATCATCCTCATAGACCAGAAACCATATTACTGTGGATGCTCGGTGTCGCAGTGGTTAAGAGCGCTGGATTCCTATGTTGAAGATATAGGATTCGAATCTTGCCGGTATAGTCCAGTCATTATACTTATTTCAGGAAGAAAATCATACAAGCTAAAGAATTTGTAGACATGATCTTTTTAATTTTTTGATCAAAAGTCTATAAATTTCTCTAAAAATAAACTGCGATCAAGCCGCCATCTTAGAAAATTTAGACCCATATGCATTTTTGACGTTTGTTTTTGTTAAACCATTCACTTTACAAAAAAAAAGTTACAATAAAAATTGTTAAGCGTCTAATTATCTATAACTTTTGTCCGTATAATTTTTTGTTGGATCAATCATGGACTTATTTATGGTTCCGTTAAAGATTGATTTTGTTGTTAGTTTATACCGAATACTATTAAAAAAAAAACACTGGAAAAGATTCACCAAAGACATGCAGCACGAATTATATGATTCTCAAATAAAAGTGTAGAAAATGATAAAAAGAAAAAGAAAATGCATGAACGAATTCGTACGAATGAATTATATCACAGAATAACAATGGACTGAACACTTCACCAAACTATATTGAGAAACAGAAGAAGAAGAAGAAGACGACAGAGTAATAAATAACGAGGAAAATAGTGATGAAGTTGAAGTTTCAGAAGAAGAAATAATCATGTTTTAAAAGATTAAAGTAATTAATTTTGATAAAATTGTTTAAGATGGTAATTATGTCAATTATTATAGTAATAGCATGATTTTTTGTAGTATGAATAAAAAATTATTTTGTGGTAATATATAATTTAATAATTAGACGTTTCGCCAATAGTATTAGCTTCTTCAGTAAAATTTGTTACATTATAAAAAGTTGAACTTTGCAAAGTTGTGATATAATGGATGTCAAAATATTATATTACGATCAACGCATTTCTTAAAATTTTAATTATGGAATATGAATATATTCCTTTTAGTGTCTGTTTTTAAAATGTAGTAACTATACATGTCGTAATATAATATTTTGACCTCCATTATATCACAACTTTGCAAACTTCAACTTTTTATAATGTAACAAATTTTACTGAAAAAGCTAATACTATTGGCGAAACTTCTAATTATTAAATTATATATAGTGAAAGCCAAATGATTTGTTCATTTTTAATTGGCAATAACACAATAATTACTTTAAATACATAAATAACTATAATGGAATCTTAAACAGTCAGTATTTGAGTTTTACTTCTTGAATATTGTATCCGTTAAATGTCCTCCTCCCTTCTGCACACATCCACACTTCTAAGCATCGAAAAAAAAAATACTCATAACTCGTTGAAGCATGTCCTGCGGATAAGCTTCAATTTCTTGCCGGATATTTCTTTTGAGCTTCTCTATATTTCTGGGTTTACTCTTGAAGACTTTCCCCTTTAAATATCCCCAGAGAAAAAAGGCTAGGGCAAATATCAGGAGATCTTGAAGGCCAATTAAGATCACCGTCTCGAGAAATTAGTCGATTGGGGAATATCTGACGCAGGACTACTATACTTATCCCTGCAGTATGACAGGTCGCCCCGTCTTGTTGACAACTGTGAAAATATTTCCAAAGCCTCCTCTTTCAATTATCATCAATAGATTAGCGATAGGTAAAATATATATTTAGTTGTTGCTAATTAAAAATGAACAAATGATTTTGGCTTTCACTGTATTACGACAAAATGATTTTTTATTCATACTACAAAAAATCATGCTATTCCTATAATAATTGACATAATTATCTCCTTAAACAATTTTATCACAGAAGGTAAGATGAAGATATACAAGACAGCTATGAAGCCATTCCTAACAAACTCAGCGAAGACAAGGGCAGACACGAATAAAACAAAGTAGAAAATTAATAGCGTAGAAATGAAAGAACGGGGCAAAGAACGGGCATATCACAAATGGCTAAATAACAAAACTAACGGGGCACGAGGAAACTATAAAAGATGGAAAAAGTTAGTTAAAAGAGAAGTAAAAGAAGAACAAAATGAGACGTGGAATAATCTATGCCAACACATCAATATGGCAGATCTACGGAAGCATGGAAAGCTGTAAAACACATGCGGAGCAATACAAGAAACAAAACTAACAAGACAGTAATATCACCAGATCAATGGATGGATCATTATAAGAGACTGCTATAAGAGGAACGGGAATAATACCAACAGAAGGAAACCATAAATTACACATGGAATCATCACGAAGAAATACAAACAGAAGATGTAACGAAAGCCCTGAAGGAGTCAAAGAACAACAAAGCACCAGGGCCAGTTGGGATTAAGATAGAACTATTGAAGTATGGAGGGAGAAAAATAATACATTTCCTGACGAAGATCTTTAGAAAAATAGAACAAGAGGAAAAAGTCCAAATAGAAAGGAACACACCATATATATCTTCTATATTTAAAAAAGGCGATAAAAAAATTGTGGTAACTACAGAGGCTTAAGTGTCATCCCTTCAGCGGTGAGAGTCTTCGCAGAATAATTAAAAACAAGATTCAGCAAAATATGAAAGAAGTAGCAGAAGATCAGAGCGGCTTTTGATCTAATGGATCATGTTTAGATAATATATTTTCGCTCAGACAACTAATAAAAAGAAATAAAGCCAAAAACATCGAGATGCATGTAGCATATATAGACTTAGAGAAATCATATGAAAGTGTACCCAGATCCGAAATATGGCCAGCTATGGAAAGACTAGAAATGAAATTGGAATAGTAAAACAACTTTATACACATACAACAGGGAAAATAAAAATAGCAAATAGGTTTACTCAAAATCTCGAAATAACAAAAGGTTTAAAACAGGGATGCACACATATATACATTGATAAAATGATTGAACGTTGGGAACACAAATGTGAATGAAGGGGAATTATTATCAAGAGACTGAGAACTAAAACATTTACTTTTTGCTGATGACCAAATAATTTTTACAAAACACAAAGAAAATATGACATTCCTGATTGAAACGCTAAAGAACGAACTAATGAATTATGGACTGATAATTAACATTAACAAGACAGCATACATGTGTCTAGGCGGAGACCAACAAGACATACATATCGGGAACGACACCATTCGACACTGTCAAAACTATAAATATTTAGGCTCAATTATCTCAGCTGATGGGTCAATAAAAGAAGATATAAACAACAGGGTCAGACAAGGAAAAGTGACAACTAGAGCATTACATGAAGTCCTATGGAACAATAACATAAGAAAAGAAACCAAGAAAAATATATTTCATAGTATAATGGAAAGTATCACCATGTATGGGAGAGAAGTCTGGCCAGTAACAGAGACCGTGAGAAACAAAATAAAAACAGTCGAATTGGACTTTTTCAGAAGATGTCTACAAATTGCAAAACGAAAGAGATGGAGAACAGAAGAGATATGGAGAGAAATGGAAATTACTTCATCCATTATCAGAAACTTAGAAAATAGAACCCTTCGTTGGTACGGCCATATGGAAAGGATGCAATATCACAGGTGGCCAAAAAATATATTCAAATGGTCGCCAAAGGAAAAAAGACGATGAGGTCGCCCATGATACAAATGGAAAACCTATGTAACAAACATAATGGTGGAAAGAGATCACCAACAAGGAGACTGGGAGGACCGTGAAAGATGGAGGCTAAAGACGACGAACCCATAAAGGGGGAAAAGGTCACAAAGCAGAGAAGAGAGAGAAATGAAAGAACTAAGATCGATAAGAGGCATAAAGTTGAGATATAGACAAAGAAACAGTAGCAATGCAATATCCAAAACGTGAAAAAGGGGATAAAAACGGGAAAGAAGGAATGGGATGAACATGTAGACAAGATGGGACTGGATCGAATAGCAAATATATGTAAACAACAAACAATACCTATAGCAGATCAGTTGGAAGTCCACCAAAAAGATAATATACAATCAACCACAACCGAAACGGAATAAGAGGCAGACAAACAGGATCATTCCTAGTCACGCGAAGAAGAAGAAGTCTACTAATATTACTAAATAAATTGTTTAAAAAATGAAATTGGTAAACAGTCTACAAACCTCGACAACTATATTCCACATTCGTAATAAAAAGTTGAACTTCATTGCCTAAGAACACTGGGCACTGAAGTTTAGCATTTTATCACGAATGTGGATTTAGTTGCTGAGGCCCGTAAAACCAAGGCAAATAAACCACCTCTTACCGTACCAATTTCGGCAAATTACGACGATAATCAGTTATTACCAACATTCAAAATGCAGCCTACCAATCTGAAGTACCAATTATGGTGTCGCTTTAGTACCACTTAACACGACTCGGTCCCGTGGCCTCGTTGGAGGGCGGGCGAGGGTTAAGCAAAATGGCTTCCGGCGACTGGTGTTTTTGCCCTGGTAACTCAGTCGGCCAACGGGTGCTTTCCCCGGTAGACGGGGCAGACCTCAGAGTGAGAGCAAGAAAGAGAGAGAGAGCGAGAGAGAGAGACACAAATTTATTTACAAAGGTTTATCTTTATTATTCTATATGTACACATATATACAAAAGATGGCGACGAGGACGCCTGGATGGCTCTGTCGGCGCAGGTGCTTCGGGGGGGGGGGGGGTAGTCCCGGGTTCACCCGTTAGCGGAGTGGGAGGGGGCGCCGAGAGTGGCGGGGGGCCTGGTGTTGGCGGCGGCACCGAGGGCTCGGCGTTCGGGCACGGGGTCTGCTCGAACCGGACGGCGGCAGGTGGCGACTCCTGGGCGGTGGCGACGGGCGTCGGCGCTGTGGAGGGCGGGGCGCTGGGCGGCGGGGCCAATCCGGTGCGGCGGGCGTCTTGCGACGCGGGGGCGGTGCCGTGGAGCGGCAGCACGTTTCGGAGCGGCGACGTCCTTCCGACCGAGGGCGTAGTCCGCGGCGGCTGCCGGTGATGAACCGGGGCTGCTGGCTCAGGGGTGCTAGGGGGCGCAGGAGCGCTGAAGCGTGGCGCCTGGGGTCCCGGGAGGAGGACCAGGGTTTGCTTCCTGGGCGGTGGCGCGGGGGCAGGTCTACTTCTCGGAGTGCCCAGGGTATGAGGGCGGCCGTGCTCCGGAGGACGGCGTTCCACAGCCGCTCAAACTCGTGGCGCTCGAAGGGCTCGGGGTGGAGGTGTAGTTCCCACTCCGACAATGGGGAGCGGCGGAGGCCTTCGTTGCAGGGGGCGGGCGTCCGCGGGTGGACACGGTCGGTCGGAGCGGGGGGCGGGTCCGCCGCAGGGCTGGGGATGGAGGCGAGGTCTGGCGTCCGCTGCCGGTCTTCCTGGGGTGCTCCGTGAGGACTGGCTGGTTCGGGAGTGGTTGGCGACGTGGGCCAAAACAGATGGTCAAACAAAGCCCCCAACCTAAAGAAGGGCAAGGAAGGACAAACAAAAACAATTAACAAAAAGAAAACGAAACAACAAAGAAAAAAAAAACAAATCAAACACTGAAAGGTGCGTTCGGGCGGCCTGCTTACGTCATCCTCTTTCCAATCTCTCGTCCGCACTGGAGAGTGCGTGTCAGAGCGGGTGTCTTGAGATCCGGAGCTCGATGTCGCTGACTGAGCTGGCGGCTGGGGCGGCCCGTGACTGCGCTAAGTCCAATGACTCTCCGTCTCTAGTTCGCACAAGGGGGCGTGTCAGAGTTAAAGTATCGAACTATGCTGGTGAATCGGCTATGTCCCGATGACACTTAGCCTCTAGTCCGCACAAGTGTGCGTGTCAGAGGAAGTGTATGGAACTCTGCTGGTGAGTCGGCTATGTCCCGATGACACTTAGCCTCTAGTCCGCAAGAGGGTGCGTGTCAGAGGAAGTGTATGGAGCTCGGCCTCTAGTCCGCACAAGGGTGCGTGTCAGAGAAAGTGTATGGAACTCGCTGCCGAATCGGCTAGAGCTGGATGCTGGTGGTTGAAGCTGATGGCTGGAACTCAATGATCTCCTCAAGAAACCTCGGGGTTTATAAGGGCCTGGCCGGCTTTGTCTGCAGCACCCTTGCTCATGATTGGCCGAACGGTAGTGGGGACGCTTGCAGATTTAATCTGATTTGCATCCGCGGCTCTGATCTCCGCGGCGCGAAGTGCTATCTTGATGAAAATGTCTGCATCGTTTTCGTCTAAGAAAAACTCGCATTTTGAGCCTTACTTCATATGTTTTGCTCGTCTAATAACAAAGTTGAGATTTGTAATCTCTTGGATGGAACTATTTGGCGTCGGGGCCGAGCTTTGAGTTTTTTTTTCTCTCTACGCCGCGGGGCGAAGTTCCCTCGGGTCGAAACCATGCGTATTGTTTTTGTCTAAAACCAACTTGAATTTTGAGTCCTTACTCGGCCTGTTCCGCTTGCAATTTACTATTATTATACTCGATTAAACTTTTCCTACACAAACATCAATATGCTCGCGGCGCCAGGTTTTCTTTTCTGCTGCGGCGATCTGCGAACTGCTCTGTGTTCGGGTTTAACCCTTTCGCTCACCAATTATTTCTTTTAATTGTAGAATTTTGTTAATTATACCAACCATTTGTTATATTTTTTTCTTAATTTTTACCAGTTGCTACATATGTGTAGGCTAAATGGTTTAGGAAAAAATAATGTGTACTGGAGTACACACTGTGAGTCAGCGGCGTAGAAAATTATAACTGATACTCAGCAAAAGAACAAAAACATTGGGAAAAGTACATATTAGAAGTTTTGTTGTTCTGTATGGTATTTATAAAAACAATTCGATCTAGCATTGCATAATAGTTATTTACGTTACAAGACCGGAATGTAGTGTGTTTGCAGGTGGAGCCAAGTAGAGGGGGGAGACCTGCAAAACATATTACGGTCATTTATCGTACAATATTTTTTTACGACATCCGAGTTCATACTTTTAAACTTGCAAATTCACTTTCGAAAACTCCAAGAAATTATGACATTAGTATCAATAATTTTACTTATCCAAACAGTACCTTTCCATGTAACGAAGATATCAGGGACCGGCAAAAGCTTTTACCGGTTCTTGATGCCCGTTTTCCGATCTTGACCGGCAAAACATTACTTTTCTGGCGAAAAAACTCTCCAGAAACTGCATATTTTCTGGTCGGTCGTAAAAAAATACTTGTTAGTTACTTACCAATTCGAAGACGTTGTGTCACAGTGTGTACTCCAGTAGACACAACTTCGAAGTAAACAGTCTATGAAAATTACACTATAAATTTATAGAAAAACCTCATACACTTGAAAAATGCACTTTCTTTGTCTCCAGTAAAAATGCACAAACTGATAACAAAGCCGGAATTGATAAAAAAAAATGTTGATATTACCAGCTCTAAGACGTTAGCCATTTTACAGAACTCTACATTACTAATTCTTAATAATTTCGACCTCTAGCCAAGAGATGGCAAACAATTTTCATCTCAATTGATTTGGTAATGACTACAGAACTGTGTAACATAAATCAGACAGCAATTTACAGAAAACTTTTTATACAAAAAAAATCAAAGTGCGTGTGTACTGGAGTACACGCCATGAGCGAAAGGGTTAAGGCTTTGGCACACAGAACGCGGTCTGTCGCGGCGGGCAGCGATATCTGCCCGCCGCGATCCGACGATATGTTTGTATGAAGCAACATTGCATTATCCCTGTCACACACGAGGCGATCTGTCGCAGCGAAACATTCTTGACCGGGGCGCAGGCGATACGTTTGTACAAAATCACAATAATGTCGCGCGATCCAGGCGATCCACATCAGTTCGTTGAGAGGTTTTTTCAAGATGGGAGAAGAAACGGAAATGTTGATAGAAAAAAGTGAGAAAGTACGGGTATTTGTACGACACTTTACACCAGTTCTACAAAAATGTGGTGAAAAGCGCAGAAACATGAATCGTGATTGCAGAAGAGCTGAACATTGCTAGTAAGTTACTAATATGTTTGTATTTCACAATATTATTTCGGGTATAACCATTTAATTATTTCACAAAATTATTTTATTAGGTAGTTACCTATTATTATTATTAGCTACCTCAAAAAAGTATTATAAATAATATCTATTGAAATTATGTCCTACTGCAAAATCATCAGCAAAATACTACTGCGAACCTGCTCTGTAGAAGGACTATCACAACACTGGATCGCTTACACAGATAGCGCTCCGTATGTGACGTAGCCATATCGCCGACCGCCGAGAAGATCGCGCGATCGCTGCCCGCCGCGAAAGACCGCGTCCTGTGTGCCAAAGCCTTTATTGTCTCGCCTTCGCACTAGTTCAGCGATTTTTGTGTATCCTAAAAGGGCCCGTGTTTCTAATTTAATTAGCCCTCGCGATGTGTATTTCCATTGTCTTTTTGTCCGCGGCTTGAACTCGGCTCTTTCCAGTCTTGCCGGCGCCTGATGCTTTACGAGGGCCCTGTAAATGTTTCCGTTGTGACGGCATATTTAGCTATTTGTGACAGGTTCCGGAAGCCTTTACTGCCTTTGTTATGGTAGTGTTGGTACGTGTACCGATGTGCGTTTATGGAGTTTGTTCTTCTGCGGCGCGCAATGGACTGATTCGTGAATTTCCCCACATTCGAATCTTGCTCTCCTGCGCTTCCTAACAGAAACAATAGCGCCTAGCGGTGTGTAATCACGATCCCTGCACTAGTCGCGCAGCTCCCGAGCGGCGGGCGCGTTTAGCAGCCGGCGTTTCACTTTTGTCTAGCTGTCGTCTTAGCTTTGAGGTATTTATGAGGTTTTAGCGCTCGAGCGGGCCGTGGGAGCTTCTTACGCGGTTTTAGGATCGGGCAGCTGTGCATAGCGTTCTTTTGGCTCGCGATGTACTTATTAATGTTTGTTTGTTCTTGATCCTGATTGCGTGGCGAGGGCGTAACATACGTACATATGATGGCGGAGGCCCTTGCGTGCCTCTGGATCATATCACACTAAAACCTACCGTTTTACAACCATCCTTTAAAGCAACGCTCGTCCTGACGTAACCTTGACAAAAACTTCCGCCAGGTCGCGTGTGGATTGACGTCAATTGCTCGTGGCTAGTGTTCGAAATAATGTTGTACATTCTTCCCGACGAAATCCTGGAAATTCTACTTTACAATCGAGTGTCGACTGACGTTGATTGCCCATACCAATCTTAAAGCTACCCAGTTTGGTTACACGTTACCGAGCCATCGCCCGCGGCTTAGGACTTCGCTCGACCCCCTTAATAGATCGCCTGCATACCCTCATCAATTAATTTGTTGCATTAACTGAAACCCGTTTTTACTGCGTGTGGGATTTACCGTCAATTTGAAATACGCCATACGTGTCATAATTATGTGTTTAATTAGTAAGGTGCATGGTGTAAAATAAATTTGGGGCGTAGCACTGTTGGAAGTGCAGTAACGCCTTAACCGCTTTGCTCCAGTTTATCTATATTGCTTTTCCGTGTAGACCTATAACAAAAGCGAATTATTGCTAAGAGTTTTGTTTAGCGCCGACCTGATGTCATAAGCAGAAATAATTCTTAAGAACTGTGTTCTTACCCTTTATTGTTATCGTCGCAGCTGCAAGGCTGACCCGCTTAGATCGATGTTATCTTAATAGAGATATTACATTTACTGATTAATTTCATTTGCAAAATGCAGTACAATTCACGTATTTTGTGAACAGGTGAGCTATTCCAATAATCACAAAACAAGTAGGGCCAAATCTTGGCACGTACTTATTTGCTATAGCCGAGAAGCATTCTGCTGGTAGAAATTTCCCCATTGCATTACTGCAATTTATTCCAGCTGACGCCGATAGCATAACTAGAATTTATTCCCGCATCCTTTTAGGTATTTTATTTTGACTATCGCGAGCGAACTCCATGGTCTTTCAATCTACGAACCACTCTAATACCATTAGCTATTGGACCTCCTTTAAGCTTCTTACCTGTTATAAACGGGTTTCTCTGTAACAATATATACACGATTTGAATGGTTTTCTTTTAAGCGGCAAAGTAGTAGGCTACACAATATTAGAAATAACCTACGCTCATCTTGATTAAATGCAAAAATATAAGAGTTAGCCACGAATAATAACATAATTGCAGGTGTATTGTGATATAACATAACATATAATATAATTATGGCAACGTAATGTCTTGACAGTGGCAGAGTGATAATACACAATAAGGGAAAAGTACTCTTTTTTTTAGGAGAGTTTTAATCAGATCTGCATAATTTGCTATACATGATATTGTTTTTTAATTATGTGGAGCCTTAATGTCTTTATTGAGTCGATATTTTGGCTCCTCAGCAGTCTTTGGGTCGAATGGTGTTACAACTTAATTTGAGTTTGTTCGCGGATTATTCACTCACTTTCACTGTTGCTATTGTCTGATGTTATCACTAGATCTTGCGTTAATTTTCTTTTTAGTATTTTGTGTAAAGATTTTGTACCTATGTTATGATAAGTAAAACTGTTGCACTTGTGAATATTCGGATCGTTTATTTGTTGCTTGGATGTACTGCTGTATGGCGGGAATTCCTAGTTCTTCGTGGATTTGTTTGTTTCTTATAAACCATGGTGCTTTTGTTGCGATTCTCAGTACTTTATTTTGTTGTACTTGTTTTGTTAATATTCGTCTTTGATGTATTACCCCAAATTTGACAGGCATACATTAGTATTGCTCTAAGTATACTTAAGTATATAAGTTTTGCACACTCGATCTGCAGTGCTGACCTTTTATTTATTATAGGATAAAGTAGTGCTAACTGGTATGAAACTGATTCAACTTTTATTAGTGTGATACCCCAAGATAGTTTAGTATCCAAGTAGACTCCTAGATATTTGACAGCCGAGTCTTTTTCGTTCCAGTTTATTGGTGAGCGGCTAATAATTAAGTGAAAATATTTTGGCGTCACACTTTAACGGGTTGATCTTTATCATCCATTTGTGGAACCATTTGCTTACTATGTCTACAGATTGTTGTAGTCGCGCAGTTGCAGTTGGTAGGGCTTATGTTGGGTAATAATAGCTGTATCGTCTGCAAACATAGCAATCATTGCTTGAGGACAAGTGGGAACATCGTGGACATAGATGTTGAATAGCAGTGCCCTAGGATGCTTCCTTGAGGAACTCGAGCCTGGATATCTTTTGTTGGCGACAATGTAGAGTTAATCTTGACTGAAAAGGTTCTGTTATGTAGATAGACTGAAGTATTCTGATTAAGTAGCTGGGTGTTTCAATCTGTATTAATTTATATAGTAAGCCTTCAATCCATACTCCATCTAAGGCTCGAGTCAGTTCTAAGAAGCTATTATTGTATATATTTTTCTTCGAATCCTTTCTCTATCGCTTCTGTGATTCTTAATAGCTGATGGCTGGTACTATGGTTTTTTCTAAACGAATTGTACTTTTGCAATAATATTATGGCTGCTTATGAAGTCATTTAGTCTTTTAAATATAATTTTTTCTAATAGTTTCGCCAAAGTGGATAGCAGACTTATAGGCCTGTAGTTTTCAGGTTTTCTTTTGTCTTTTCCAGGTTTGTTGAATGGTAGTATATGTGACACTTTCCAGTCGTTGGGGAAGTATCCAAGTCTAAGACAATTATTAAATATGGTTGCCAGGTATGCCAGTGATTTCTTTGTTAGGTTTTTCAGAGCTATGTTTGGTATACCATCAGGTCCAGGCGATTTTCTTGTCGGTAGTTTTTCTATCACGGTTTTAATTTCCAAAGGAGGGGTGTGCTAAAAGTGGCCAGGGTAGTTAGGTATATGATTTGTAACGTAAGTGTTTACCTCGTCTATGAATTCTTCGTTGACGTTCTCTAATGATGGAATGAAGGTCTTTTCCAATGTGTTAGCGAGTAAATTACACTCAACATCACCTATATGGCCAACTCATATGTATATTTTTACATATTCGAATACAACACATTCTAGAACACCTACCAGACTTAACAATAGACGCTCTTACTTTGATACGACATCTCGATTTCAAAATTATTTTTCAAGTACTTGAGGGTTCGTCACAGTCGACTTCTTTTTAACAAATTTAGGAACAGCTTATTTACTCTGAATATGCTTAGGTTACATACAGTAAAGTTTCAAGCAATTACATGAGTTTTAAAATAATAAAGAAAAATATAATTTTTTCAAATAAAAAACCTTTTAGTACACACGTGCCGCCGTATCACGGTATATCTTCTTCGTATTAATTAATCATTATATCAATTACATGAGTTTTAAAATAATAAAGAAAAATATAATTTTTCAAATAAAAAACCTTTTAGTACACACGTACGGCCGTATCACGGTATATCTTCTTCGTATTAATTAATCATTATATTTATTTAAGTGATGGAGTTTCATTATACTTGATTAAAACCAATTAATTTCAATTATTTACTATAATTTATTGTGCTTTCTATTTGAGTTTCGATTCATTTAATCACCGTTTTAGCAAACTTTAGATTCTATTAAAACATTCTAATCCCGTTTATGTTTTTTTCTTCATTCTGAATAAAATAGAACGTGTATGGGATGCTTTTGCGTTCTGTCATCGACATCGGGTCCAAAGTATTAAGATATTTACCACCCCTTTACCTTTTCGTCTCGCTAAAAAGGTAAATCATTCAACCTAATATTAACACCAAGTGGAGCATTGACTTTAGGGGATTTTTGGTGTTGTTAAAGAAAAGTAATTAGCACAGGATATCGCATTTTTAGTAATTAATTGTTTTCATGTTTGAATTAGGATGGCGGCTAAATTAAGCTTTGCCTTAACTATTGTCTCATTATGTCAAAAGTGTGTGATTAATTGTTGCGAATTCTACTAAACAGAGCTGATTCTTTCCTTGCCATTCTTAGAAAGTTCCATGTTATTCTGAATGAATCAAACGGGCTGGATTAAATCATCTGTCTCCTCGTTTTAGTCGATACAGAGCTGACGAGTCGCCTCCCTAGAGTTTCTATTTTGCAATATTTTATTGAAAGTCGGGCAGCAAATCGGCTACATTCTCTTTGGACCCCAATTTACGAAGCTTCCTCTCGATTTTTCTCTATCACTTTACAAAGAAAATTCAGTTCACATCTGAATAAAGCGAAGCTGTAATCTAAGCAGACACGTCTCTATAATTTAAGGTAAATTGACAAATCTGCGAAATGGTAAAAGAATTGTAGGAGAGTATTATAAGACCTGAGTTTGCACTTTAGTTTTCAGCGCTTCAATATTTCAATTATATGTACAGACTATTATTCAAATGCTTCTCCATATTAAAACTGTTTTATAGTTTATCATTCTCTTAAGTTTTGTAAAGACAGAGACACGAAGCCTCTTTTAAAAATTTTTCACGTTTACTCTAAATTTTTGGACTGTTCGTTATTTATTATTAAGTTTCTCCACGAAGCCTCCGAACACTGCCCTGATACAGCCAATTTCAGTTCAGAAGCTTCTTGAAGTTGGAGCCCTTGTTGAGCGCCATTTCGGAGCAGAGCTGAGTAGTCGCTTCCGCAAAAAAGTATTTGTATTCAGAAAAGTTCTTCTGGGATTTCAAATGTAAGCAGAAGCTGCGAATTATGTGTTCTTCGATAGACTTAAAAGTTGCTGCAGTGTTTGCCCGACACTTTCACTCCTTCTGCTAGAGGCTCTTTGACAGCCCTTGAACCGGAAGAACTGGCAAAAGGAAATGATTACGAACTAATTATAGAACACACAGAGCTGAATCAAGTTAAGTAGCTACACAATTATACAGAAGTGTTGACTTTATAGCAATTTTAACGTAACGAAGCGACAAGACAGCAAATTTACTTTGTAGGAACCAATTTTGCTGTTAGCAAGACGTTGCTGAAGTTCCAGATCGGGTAAATGTATAACAAAGGCCAGGAAATTTCCTAAATAGCTAGGAAAAATCGAGGAAGACCAAGTCGACTTTAAACTTCCCATGAGTCTCAATACATCTAGGATGTTGGCTAAATTAGAGAAGTAATTTATAAGCCTGAGCTTGTGCTTGAAGAGAAGTAATTTATAAGCCTGAGCTTGTGCTTGAATGCAAATTTAGTACATAAGAAGTTATAAAATCGTAGAAATTACCACATATGGCATACAAATACAAAAAGATAATATAAGAAGATTAAAGGGTATCTACTTCTTACGTTTTTCATTAAGTTTTATTTCAATGTGTAATGTTATGCATAAAATAGTCGTTCCTGTTTTTCCTAAATTTGTTGTAAGTAAAAAAATTTATTAATGTTTTGTAATTTTAGTAAAAATACAAACAAGTAGTTTCTAAAATCATCTTACACATGTGGCTATTGGCTAGAAAATGCTAACTTCCTTTCACTTTCCAGTAAGTAAGTTAAGAGTATACGTTTTGTCTTCATAATTATTAACCTTTGACATAATTGGTAACTTAGTAATATTGCTGGAATAATAGTTTTAATACTAGGACACTGCCAAAGGTTTTCATTATTTTGGTGGTATTGGAAGTTCCAGTGAAAATCTTTTAGTCTTGATGATGAATCTTCTGGAGCAAGAGAGGTGGTTGAAATAACAACAGATAGAGGAGACCCTTGGTATCCTTGGACCTACCCTGCACGCAATTTTCCATAACTACCAAAATGTTAAACACGTTTTGTTCTCTATGACCCACCTATTTGATGATAGAAGAGCAAATTAGGTATTGCGTTTTGTTTTGTATCGGGAAATTTGAAAATTGTCCTTCTCATAATGTCAATAACAACATGACAGACTATAAAACGTAGCTTTATTACTACCATGTCCCCACGAAATCCTATCACACGGTGTGAGAGTTTGATGATGAAACAGCCTCCGTCAGAATCTGAAGATCACGATCAGTGAAAAGGAGAATGATCGCCTTATTTAAAAAAAAATAAGAATGCGTGTTGCTTGAGATGCAGATTGCAGATGACGGTAACCACGTGTTGATATACAGAAAGGTAACTAGCTCGTACCATACAGGAGCTTAAGATTCCCGCCAAACATCACGACAACACATGGTTGCTACACCCCAACAACTCTCCTGCACATTGGATCGATGCATGTGTTTATAACCCTAATCCTTCCACTTGTGACTGTGCCTTCTTCCTGTATTAAAAATAGATTAAATGAAGACGGTTTTCAACTAATGAGAAGTTGCTGACGCTTCGTTTTGGAAAAAATGCTCATCTCCCAAAGGAAACACGGATAAAGTGGTTCGACGATTGATTTTGAAGAATTCGAAAGTGTAGTGAGGGTAAAGGAATATACTTCTGACATTTGTAGTAGTAAACACATTGCTATACATAGTGATGAACATCAATACTTTACACGATAAAAACATATTTATATTAAGTTGCAATTAACGATAAAACTAATTGCCCCTCCTTCCTATAAGGCATTACATTTTGCCATCAAGCAAGTGCTAGTTAACCCTACCTCAAATTTTATTCTACGTATAAACGTTCGGTAAATTTTAAAGGAGGAACGGTAACGGGAATGGTAAAATTTCCAAGAAACAAACTCTTATAACCACTAAATTCAGCTAAGGAGTATTGGCTATGAAATGGCTCTAACTCACACAGTATCGCAGTATACAAATTCTAAAAAAGATTAATATAACAGAACAACATTCTTTCTCTAACCACAGACGCAACTACCGGGTGACCATAAATGGCTGCGATTTTTTTTCTTAGGTTGGCACTGTTTATGTTGGTGGCACAATATCAAATTCGAGGTTAGCAAGTTCGGTTTTGCGTCAGTGTGTGTCAAGAACTGCTACTTAAATTAAAGTAATGTTCTGCACATGGCTCAGGTTTTTACCCTTGACGAAAAAGGGCAATAACGTATGGCCAATAAGTTTTGAGAAAAAATATTAACTGCTATATTTTATGTTACTTTAATTTTATATTAGATTCAATTAGAAGTAATTATTTTTGCAGCTATATTTAATGGAATTATATGCCTAAACAGCGGATAATGGTCTATGTTTTACAACGCTACCTAGATTCAAAGCATTGTTCCTATAAGCTACAACAATTTTTTTCTCAAAACTTAATAAGGCTTTACCCTTTATCCTTAATAAAAATGAGATCCAACAGATATAGAATAAATGTTGTAAGAGACAAAAAAGGCAAGGAATACATTTGTTAGTTGTGTTTAATGTAGCTGAATAGCAGAGATCTACAGAGTTCACCGTGGCCGCGTGCGACGAATGTTAGGTGTATTGCCGAGCGTTGAAATGACATTCGTAGGCGCTGAAGTTCGACTCCCACGACTAACAACGCTTTTTTATTTAAAAATTGATGTAATTTGCATTACCAAGTGTTTCCTTTAATTGTTTCCATATTATTAGGTACGGTAAGATATTTTTATCCTTAGTGTCCTTTGACTTTTAAAATTGTTTAGTGTCACAACGTCTACTTGCTAGGAAAGTTTTGAATAAAGCCTTTTACAGATTTTTGTAGTGTTATTATTAACTTTTGATGTATAATTTATTATACACAATTGTTCCGTTTGATGTTCTCTCACTAGCCTTAAATTTAATAATCATACTTATGAATCACCCTGTATACTAGAATAATAAACATACACTTGAGTACCTCGATTCAACTAGTATTAAGTAAATTTGAAATGTATATTTCATATACTCGTACACTCTTATAGATATTTCAACAGTTCATAAATAATTAATTTAGAGCTACTTTATTATAGATACAGCTTAACTTCTTCAATAAGTAATAATGGCATAGTTGAACAAATTATAGTGTTAAGTATTGTTTTATTAATCTTAAAAAGGATGTCTTAGGAAATATAATAACTCTTATTCTCAACTTTAAATTTAATTATAACTCTGTCATGTGTAAAATAAACAAAGGGAGGGGTTGCTATGTAAATCCCAGAGTGAGGTATAACCACAGTTGTTAAAAGTGAGTTTAATTAATAGCAGCTTTAATCCTGAGGTGCTCTTACTATAACGTTCAAAGATTTTCAGTATGGCAGAGATTTATAACTCATCAATTCTGTACACTTGTACAAGTTTACTAGCATTATCATAAACTACGGCGAAAGCTATATGTACCCGTTGTAACTTATGAAAATATTTTTATCTTCATCAATGTTGTTGTAGATTTATTTACCAACTAATTTAACTGTCGCTAAGAGCTTTATTACCGCACTCAGTGCGGTTATAGATTTTACCGCACTCTTTTTTCGAAAGCAAAGAATACACCGAACCAGAGTTTATGGGCGAAGATTAAATAATGAACAATACGTTAATATCTATACACAAATTGCTAGTTAAGTGGAAAAAGTGCCTTAGCGCATTAGTTAAAAGTATCAACATCTCAGAAATATTGTTTATTATATTTTATGTTGTTCTAAAAAGAAGTTAACAGCATGTAATATTGATATATCATTCACATTATAACTTAAGGCTTTGATTATGTGACTGGTTGGCTACAATTTACCGATGCTTAATAGCAATTCCTAAAAAACAGAACGCTATCATATGTTATTAAAATTACTTATTTAACACTAATAAAATGATTTAAAAAAATACACTGTGCTAAAAATATAACGAAAAGAATTTCATGCAAAGGCAACCTGTGCCCCTTTGTAATAAAAGTAATCAATTTGTACAGATGGTAACTACAGAAATTTGACGCTCTATTACCGCGAGTTCAGAAAGTAACCGAAGCATGTACTCAACGGAAAATACTTTATAAAGCAGAAGTAATTTCAGTATTAGATTATGAATCTAAAATTGGAGAACTATGTTTTTAGCAGTATTTAGGTGCACATCCATCTTGGAAGGAAGCACTTAGCGTAAAGTTTATAAAATATGTCAATTTATATAACTTGCTTACCAGCAACGACGGCTCAGAGAATTACCACTTTGTAGTTAAAAGACAGGCCACTGGTCCAATATAAAAGAAAGAAGTCTGTAATTAAAACAACTAAAATAAAAAGAATAAGGTTTTAGCTAAACACATAAATTAGATAGAAAAATATAAATTCGTGTAACGCCCCGTTTCAATAGCGCGTTCTAGCCATTAGCATCTTCTTTCGGACAGCCTTATATTTAAACTAGTGAATTACGAGCTACGCTTCGGTTTGCTAATTTAAGAGAGATTCATTGGACTTAAAAATAAATGCCATTTTCGCAATCAACGTCCTAAAAAACCTCAATAACGACACCCATGTCGATTTTTAGGCTTACTTACCCTATTTCACTTCCAAAGGGGTTGATTTTTGAAAAATCAGGAAATACGTGTTTGCTTATTTGTTTTTAGGACTGCTCCTACGAAGTTTCAAGTTGAAATGTCTATTTAATATTATTTTTCCATACAAAATTGGAATTTTACCTCTTTAGGGTTTGAATTTCAAAATATCCTTCCTTATTCCTTGTATACATCGTAAAGGGAACCTCTTTCAGCTTTCTAGGTCCAAGGGTTTGGGCTGGGCGTTGATGAGTCAGTGAATCAGGACTTCTATTCTTATATATAAGTATAACGTAGCAAAGGAATTCAGGCTTATCGCATAAAGCGCCTGACATTAGAGATAAGAAGCACGCTCCTGTGCTTTCAATTTCTAAGTAGGCTCGCTTGAAAACAGTCGATTTGCTCGATTATTGATTTTTTACGAAGCGCGCTTTAAGGATCTAAATTCTTGGAGCAGGCCGAGATCGCTCTTGTTTAAACAAACAAAAGAATGCCTCTTCTAAATAATCTTTGCATACTAATTTCGATATTTAGGCCGGTTCCCATGCGGCTTCCATAAACGAAAACCGTCAGCGGCGTTGTTTTCTGTATAAACGGCCGTAAACAGCTCTGGTAAGTGCCTCTTCTAGTTTAATTTTTCATACTAATTTCAATATTTAGGCCGGACCCCAAGCGGTCTCCTTAAAGGTTATGCTACAGTTGCTAAAAAATACCAAGGCCTCCCATTTTTAGCTTCTACATACAAGCTGGCCAGAAATACCAGAATAGCTAGGCCGTCCTTTTTGCCTCAGTTAGCTGCTCTCCTTGATAATGGGGTCCTTGGATTCTATGAATTATGCAGCCAAATCCGGCTTTGAAGTCTTCTTTGGTCATGATGCAACATACCAGAATTTTCTTCTCACGATCGCTGGACATCACATCGAACCAAATTGTAAATACATGCACCTCTCAGTGTTTTTTTATCAACAAAGGCAGATGCCGCAATTATAATCAGTTCTTACTAAGGAATTAGAAACTCAAACAGAAGCGTGTTTAGTTACTTCTTTCATTCAATCAGTTAATAGCGCTAAAGAGTGAGTGATTAATCGTTTCCAAATTACTGAATTGAGTATGTACCTAAAACTCATTTCCGCCGCGTCCTTTGGGCGTTGTGCAGATATGTTAAATGCGATATCATAGGTGGCGAATATGAGTTGTAACTCAAGCTATAATTAGCTATTTTGTGACTTAAATTCTTGGAAGTTGATTCCTATTTATGGTTTATTTATTTGTTAGGCAATTGCCCTATAAACCTAAATTGCTGTCGCTTTAGCCTTCATGGCTTATGTATATAATGCATGCGTTACTGCGATTATTTGGGTTTGATTAAATACCCCTATTGCTGTTAATATTTTTGTGTTCTTTCCGCAACCCCTTCACCTGTTGAATTTATATAGGTATGCAGCGAAACACTAAAGGTAGGTGGCGTATTATTAATTAGCTAATTTTGTTTTTTATGTTGTGAAAAACAAGGCGCCCAAATGTTCATAATTCTACTGGTCCATTTTAAAGCCCGAAGCATTTTCTTGCCTAGTCCTTACACCACGCCATATTCTGCCGAGAGTTAATAAGCTAGCCCAGGCTATGTTCACCCTTCGTCTAAGGGAGCGGTACATTGGAAGGTTTAAACTCTGCTGTATGGATGTAACTAGGAAAAGATATGCAGACGCATCGCTTCGCAAACGTAAATAAGAGTTATCAGTAGTGAATGTTGTTCAGAAAGTAAACTGATCTGCCACGTACTCAATGGAAAGCACTTTACATTTTACATTTATCGATTTAAAATTGGACGAAATGGTTTTAAGGAAATACTTGGCGTAAGCTACATGACATACATCAGTAGAATAACGATGTAGTTATAGTTGAGAGGAAATAAAAGATGTGGGACAGCTGAGGCAACACAGTAACGCATATTGACAAAAACACACCATAAAATTGGTAATAGATGACACTGCTGATACTCTGTCAAAATGAATCCTTAAAACCGCTGGAGAGCGACGAAATTGCAAGGAAAAAGAGCTAAAGCACTACTGGAAAAAAGAAAAATCTATGAGTACCTAAATAAGTAACTGGAGCTTAATATATAAAACAGGAAAGAAATACGAACAGACACGAGAAGCATAATATGAAAGTAATTATGAAAACAATAAAGCAAAACAGCCGTTAGGCCAATTATAGGCGTCACTGTACATTTTTATGGGGACTTCTAACCCCACTAACGACTGTCATGATGTTATTATGACAACCGGGATCAACTTTTTTCCGTGGCAGCCGTACCACGAGGTGCCGGGAGAAGCAGCCGTGGAACTCCCATCCAAGTTCTGCCAGAGAGAGCGTTGCGTAACTCTGCTGATCGAACGTGGACGCTTGTTCAAGCTACACCACCCGGGACCTATATTTGATCAGGATATGAAGTTTGAGATCATATTCAAACGATAAAAGCACTCAGAAAAAATCTATAAAGGGCTTTACTCAGACCTTCCCCAGTAAGTGGCCGTTGTGATACTAAATAATTTTAAAAATCAAAAGAAGCTAGGGATAAAGATATCTTCACGTTTCTAATAAATTATCTACATTTTCAAATAAAAAAACATTATCGGTGGTCGAATTTGAAGGGCAGGCGGCTGCTTATGCGGTTCAAACGTTTAGCGGCATATTGCAAAAGAACGGGCTATCCCTACATGCGCTATGGAGCACGTCTTGAGTCCGCGCGAATTTTTCGATGCAGCTATTTTTAACATAAGGCACTCTTATTGGTTGCTTCTTTTTGTCTCATACATCATTTATTCTGTATCTGTTGGGTTCCATTTTTAGCAAGAATAAACACAAATGATTACTTTTATCTATTTCTAAGTTAAAGCAAAAATAAATAAATTTTTATTTGTTAAGGTGCTCACCTTGTATATACAATGTGTATGCTTAATATTGTCTTCCTCCAGCAACTAGTTTTTTAAGTTATGCCGCCAACAGACAGACAGACGGAATTAAGAAAACATGTTTTTCGTCTTCTAGAAACTGGAAGAAAGGGGAAGATCCGAAGAGTTTTCGGAAGGTGATTTTTTCGGGATTACAATACTCCCTTCGTCTTTTAGACGAAGGAAGTAAAAAGAGCAACGAGAACAACTTACAACTCTACATAACTTGAAGTTAAGTGATTATCAAAAAGTGTCAACAGTATTAAAATTCGCGCTGTACTAAGCTCATTGCAACGATGTAACACCGATAGTAGATGTAAGGTACTAATTTAATTAAAAATCATTCAAGGCTAAGTCGAACAACTCTTAAAGATTAATATCAACACCATAACAATAGAACGGACAGTTCGTCAGGGCAATGTCGGCGCCGTCTTAGAGAATTATTTATCAGAATATGTTTATTTATTTTAGAGAACAATATAACACATTTTGCTAACGATTTATGCGAGAAACACATTCGGACTGTTTGTAGCATTTAAATTATTTGCAAAGCTTTGCAGATATAATACCTTACGATACTTTTGTTATTCCTTTAACTCAGAAATCTTCTTAAGGAATGGACAGTTGAAAATATACAGTTTATATAACAAAATTCTATTTCTAGAAATAGAATAGACTATATGGACGCAGTAGATCAGGAAAAGGAAACTTTAAAGGATATTGTGCTGATCTGCAAACCAGTCTTGAGACGTATTGATTAAACTCCATATTTTGTATTCTATAAAAATATCAAAATCATATAAAGGGTTGTGATATAATAGTTATTTATACAATGAGTAGCTAAAGTGCCACTTTTTTGCACTCGTGACAAGTTTAATGAATGAGCCGAAGACGAATTCTTTAAATCTCACAAGTACAAAAAGAAGCTTTAGATAAGAGTTGTATACATACTTTTTTCGACTTCCACGTATTTATGCTAAAGAAATTACAAAACGTTAACGTCATTTGAAATTGAAAACTCATTAAAAATCATGCTAGGTATGCTTTTATTGTTTTAAATTGAAAACTCACCACATTTAATACACAGTTTTGACAGAAGTGTGCAATAATATATTTTTTTACGACCGACCGGAAAATATGCGGTTTCTGGAGAATTTTTTCGCCAGAAAGTAACGCTTTGCCGGTCAAGATAGGTAAACGGGCATCAGGGACCGGTAAAAGCTTTTTTTACGACCAACCAGAAAATATCCGGTTTCTGGAAAAAATTTTCGCCAGAAAGTAGTGTTTTGCCGGTCAAGATCGGAAAACGGGCATCAGGAACCTGTAATAGTTATTTACGTGGCACGCTTAGTAGGTTAGCCTTTATGGGCGAGCCGGATAATTTGCAGGGAGAGCGACGTAGGAGCGAGCCCTGTAATCCGGTAAGCCCCATTAAAGACTAGTTGCAAGCGAGCCGCGTACAACGTTTTATTTCCTCTTGGGAAACATCCTAAAAATTAATATTAGTGATTATGAAGGATGTGATTATTAGAACACAAGGTGCTTGTAAAGTCGCGATGGCAGCATTTTACAGGCACCTGGCCCGTCAAGACTCTTTTACAGGTCAGTTCAAACAACAGTAACACTTTACAGGCACCTGGCCTGTAAACACTCATTTACCGAGTCAGTTCAGACGACAGTAATGACCGTTTAACAAATCAAGAGGATATAAAAGCTTTTGCCGGTCCCTGTTGCCTTCGTTACTTTGGAATCAAGTGTGTGTTTCTAATGTAATAATTTTTTTGAGTTTTTGAAAGTGAATTCGCAAGCTTGAAGGCATGGACTGGGATGTCGTAAAAAAATATTGTACAATACAAGATCGGAAAGTGTTTTGCAAGTCTCCCCAAGTTTCCAGGGCCCGCCTGCGGCTCGTCCTGCAATCTACTTGGTTCGACCTGCAAAACACTACATTCCGGTCTTGTATCGTAAATTACTATATTGCATGCAATAACAAAATGCTTTTGACATATGCAAAGTGTCAAATAATAGCCTCCTTTAGGAAGTGGTAGTCGAAAAATAAATATATTTAATTGCAAAATTTTGTTTTCCCTATAAACTTCTTACCTATGGTAATAAAACCTATATTTAAACAAGTTTGTGTATCTTAAATACTAAATATACAGTGTGCCCCATAAAGTGATCTACATATTTAAATCTTTTTTAACTATCTATTTACGAAAAAAAGTATTCTGCATAAAAAGTTCTGCATTGCCCAAAACCAAAATGCGTTGATAAAATTCTTAAACTTAGCTAAACAATAATAATTCGACAAAAGAAACGACGAAGATAACAAAAAATATTACTTAGGTAAGTAATTATAGTTTCAGTATTAAATAGTTTAAGTAATTTATGTAAATTGATTCTCTGAATTGAATTTGTGTGACACATTAGTTTGAAAACAGGCCGCCTTTACATAATTATGCATAACTTTTTATTCCGTGTAAGACTTTTAAGTAAAATGCCTGTTATCTTTAGAAATAAGGGTACTTGACACTTTAGCCGAATTATATTTTTTATCCATTCTGTATAATATCGGATAGTTTTATAATTTTATGAGTGCATTTGGCTGTTTGGGTAATGCAGGACTTTTTATGAAGAATACTTTTTTTTATAAATATATAATTAAAAAAGTTTTCCATATGTAGAAGACTTTATGGGACACACAGTGTGTATACTATCTTATAAAGGTGCTTGTTTGTTAATATTCGCCCCACGAATGTTGTTAGGTATAAACTTTGTCGCTGCCTACATGATTTAGAAATTTCAGGAAGCTGTTTAAGTTTAGGCTATAGTTGGATGCATTTGCAAATCATATAATTAACTTAGAGGTTCTGCTGAATCCCGTTATCGACTATTTAACATAACGTAAGCACATTATTAATGCACTATAGCGTCTGTGTAATTTCGAGCTGTGGACAATGTGAAAGGTCGACACTTCGTCTAATTATTACACCATCCTTAAAATACTCAGTATACTATCGTTAAAGTGAGCTTCCTGAATATATTTGAAATCCATCCCTTGTAATTTTCTACAAATAACAATAAAAATGTCTAAATTTATTAAAACAGAAAAATATTAAGAGCTGGCATTTAATTGCCGTATTTCTCGCGTAAATGGTTTATATAAAGTACAAGGTCCGATAGAATGAAGTATCCATTTTCAAAGTTAATTCATTGCATAATATAATGAGATAGAAATTCAAATCAAGTCGCCATGCTTTCGCGATAAATGGAAATTTAAGACAGTTGTCAGTGTTTGCGAGAAATGTCAGTTTAGCTGTAAATATGGAGCATTGGTCAAATATTCAACGTTCTTTTGCGGTTGAAGCTTATTTTAAAAATAAAAATTCTGTTGTTACTACCTAGCGTTTATTTCGTCGTCACTTTCATTTAAATCCACGATATCTAGTTCCTAATAGAATAACAATTAAAAAGTGGTTACACAAGTTTCATAGTACTGCCTCATGTGCCAAAGAAAACCCAAAAGGAAGAACTCGTTCTGTACGCAGACAAAACTTTCGTGCTCGGCTTCAAGAGTGCCAGCAGGGAGAAGGTCACTTGGCTGATGTAATATTTAAAAAATAAAATTTCCGTGTTTCCTTAAGAAACTTTTGTTTGATTTTTGAATAAAAATGTAGCTATTAACAAAAACAACTCAATATAAAATGGATACTTTATTCTGCCGGACCTTGTACATTGGTGTAAATTCTTGAAAATCGTGATAGCTTATAGATCTTCCCAGAACACCTTCATTATACAATTTTCTATGACCTTCAGCATTCGCGAGATTTGTTTGAAGAAAACAAAGCGAAAAAACTGGTAAAGCAGTAACTGAGTTTTAGAAAATTCTGAAGATGATTAAGCACCATGGTAACAGGCAAAACAGAATATTCAGGCGGATTTCAATGGCTTTCGGAAAATACTGGAAATATTGATTTAACTCGATTGTTTATATTTTCGGGATCTAACGAACCGTGCCTGGAAATGTGGATTTAACGTTATTACGCTACATAGAAAGCACAGTGAATGTTTAATATAAAAAGAGATTCTCATGGTAATTGCGTTTCAAATAATTTT
The DNA here is from genome assembly GCA_940337035.1 of Agriotes lineatus. NCBI lineage: Eukaryota > Metazoa > Arthropoda > Insecta > Coleoptera > Elateridae > Agriotes > Agriotes lineatus. The sequence continues at coordinate 57,416,874 of OW679198.1, forward strand.
TAGCCGTAAACTCCACTTCGCATCGGTATAAACCCGACTACACGGGGTATTTTTCAAAAATATTTATATACATTTGATAAATAATAAAACAGCGCCGTTACTGAAACAACGTGTTTCAAACGCAGCCCGGAGCCATTAAAACTTTACTGGTAATAAAATCATGGGTGAATAAAAACCTGAAAATTACACCGGAATACAATGATGGATGGGTGATCAACTTAATTTAATAACGTTTACAAGAAGACTTTGTGACGTTGTGAATATTATTGTAATGTTATAATACTATGTTGTAAACAAATATACTTTATAAAGATAGTTAAGTATACGCTACTAAAACCAACTGTTTTAATAAACTTCGATAACCAAACACTGTGAAAATGACGATGCTTTAAAAAAATATTCAAAATAAAATTCGTTGCGCCGAATTATTAATTTAGAATTTATTTATTGGATACTAGTCTCTTCAATTTACGATAGTTACAAAATATAGCGTTATTTTAATAAGTTGGGCAAAACACCACTTAATAATTTCACATCAGCTTTAGCGGAGAAATAACTAAGAACAAATATATTAGGAACATTTCAAGTTAATTGCTTGCCCTTTTTCTTACCTTCCCATCCTTAACCTACACCTCGGCTAATTAAAAGTTTTTAAAAAATGATTTGAAGAGAATTCTTAAAGCAGAGGCCTGAAAGCAATAAGATATGGCTTCTAAGGAAGCTGTTCAATCTCACTTTGCTCAATTAAATTAGCACAGCCCTGTTTAGCTGTACTTGCTGTTAACAAATTTGCATTTGTTTTGCATACAAATAACGAGCCTCTTCAAGCTGCCTAATACGCACGATACTATTGACAGATTTGTCTTTGCATTGCTTGTAAAGTGAACAGTTCTAAGTGTTTGCTGTGGGGTGTATAACCTATAAGGTGTTTGACCTATTACCAGCTTTTCTGCTATTGTCAAAACACATCGCTTGCTAGTTCTTATACGAAAGGAAAACCGCAATTATCAAGAACAAAATTACGCAAACTTAAGGTATTTTATCTTCATCAGTGTTGTTATAGACTCTTAACCAAATTAGTTTTAGTATCGTTAAGAGCTTCATTACCGCACTGAGTGCGGTAATGGATATTACCGCACTCAGTGCGGTAATGGATAGATATTACCGCACTCAGTGCGGTAATGAATATTACCGCACTCTTTTTGTATAAAGAAATACGTTGAACCAGAATTTATTGATGAAGATAAAATATTGAACAATACACGTTTGCTTATGGCACTTAACGATACTCGTTTGATTGCCGCAAAACTCGGCTCACCGCCTCGTTTTTGGCAATCAAACTCGTATCGTTAAGATGCCCATAATCAAACTTGTATCGTTAATATCTATAATAGGACTCGTATTTTCATAACAGTTTTCGCTATTTTCGTAGTTTTGACGCTGATTTTAATTCTGGCATTAGTAGCATTATAAAGAGAAATTCGACAGAAATGTTAACCTCTCACCTTAAAGATGACTAGACGATTGACTAGGCGGAAAATAAATCTTTTCGTGTAAGTAAATAAAACTTGTCAAATCTTTAATTAGTTTTTGACATTTATGACAAAATATAATAAAAATGCACAAAGAGTCGACTCAACGGAAATTTTGCATATTCTCTCTCTTTGTCAAGTAGTTAATTTTTTTATTAGAACGGAATTTGTCACTTTATACTCTATCCTTGAGAGCGTAATGTGTAACTTTATAGTCCAAAGGCCATAATAGTATATTATATCATAAGGGACTAAAGTGCATCGTTAAATCCCTCGAATGAATAATCACTCAAGGGATTTAGGCACTTTAGTCCCGTGTGATATACGCTATTTTTTGCACTTTTGGGAAGATTATCATCAAACATTTGAAAAATTTGGAATCTGTCAATTACAATTTTACAATTTTACAGCAGGCCCTGGATAGCCTGAATCAGTTGGCAGTACTGAAGTGTATTATCAGTCTATGTCAGTGTGTGTCAAATGACAAACAAAACCTAACCTACTAACCTCGAATTTGACACTACATTTACCATAGTTACGGTAACATTTTTACTTTAGTCCCTAGAGACTAAAGTAATTACTTAAATCAATAGAGATTAAATGAGCTACTTGAGTCCCCGAAATAAGTAACTAAAGTGCCAACTTTAGTCCCTAAAGTGCAAAAATACTTTACGCCACAATCAGCGGGCCGTAAAGTCTTCTTTGTCAGTTTCACAAGCAATGACGTTGAAGGTTGCGAAATTTGATAAAAATTATAAATCAAGTTTTGCTATAAATACTCCGGTCTAGCGTTTATGACCCTTCTCGTGTTACAACCCAGGGGGCGCTTTAATTTTTACACCTCGGACTATACACGCTTTCTTACGCCTTTGACACATAAATAACTATTATTCACTCCGTCTCATTGCTGTTATACAGTGCTAGTTTTTTCATGCTGAACGTACAAAATCCACAAAAAATGCAAAAAGATTGAGTTTTTTCAACTCTCACTGTATTTAATTATGAGCCCATCGGTATTTTGTTGTAAGTATACTTTGAGTAGCTAATCTAATTGAAGCAAATAATCCCACACTTCTAAAGAATGTTTCACTGGTCTTTTATTATTATTCCATTATTATCATTTATTATTATTCCATTACATTTTGTACTTCTCTCGTTTAAAAAACGAAAAAAGTATTTTAATCGTGAACAAATCACCTTCTGAGATTTTTTCAGATCTTCACGTTTCAGGTCATTCGATGACGAAAACATGTTTTCCCAATTCCGTTTGTCTGTCTGTCTGCCTATCTATTCGTCTGTTGGCGGTATAGCTGAAAAACTACTTATTGGAGGAAGACGATATTTTGCAGGCGGATTAGATGATTACCTGGCACCAAGCCGAATATACTTCCGGTCAAATATATACAGGGCGAGCACCTTAAAGAATTAAAGATTGTCTATTTTTGTTTTAACACAGAGGTCGATAAAAGTAATAATTCTCTTAAGTTTTTATACCATTAATGACAATGGAACCCAACAGACACAGAGTACATATATTAAAATGGATAGAAGTATGCAGGAATCAGGCGTTCCTTATAACGGGTATGCCAAGTAGAAGTTTCTTTTTAAAGATGCAATAAAGTAAACAACAATAATTTTTTTTCCATATATTATGGCTTTATTGGAAAGAGCAAACATTCCCATTATTTATGAAACACGATTTTATTCATGTGGCTGCCTCGTTATCGCTTCTCAGTTTGGGCCTTAGAGCAGCTCGAAATGGACGACGATTTTGGTCGAAAAATCATCTGTTCTGATGAGGCGCATTTTTATTTCGGCGGCTATGTTAACCAACAAAACTCACCATCTGGAGCTCTGAAAACCCGCGTATGATCGTCGAGAAGCCAACGCCGTTTCGGTCAATCGTCAGCGGTACAGAGGCATGATAACCGACTTTTTGTGGCCAGAAATTGATGACATGGACTTGGACAACCTTTGGTTTCCACAGAATGTCGAAACATGCCATACCGTCCATCAAACAATCGATTTTTGGGCACCAAGTTAGCTAATCGTGTAATGGGCCGTTTTGGTGATGTCAATTGGCCGGTTCGGAGCTGCGATTTGACGCCGTTGGACTTCTTTTTGTGGGGTTTCGTAAAAGATCGATGTTATGCGGACAATCCACAAACGATCCAGGCCCGTAAGTTGAATATTGGCCGAGTCATTCGTCAGATAGAGCCCGAAACCATCAACAATTCTTGAAAAATTGGGCTGACAGGATGCGTTTTTGCACAGCCAGTCGAGGTAGCCACATGAATGAAATCGTATTCCATAAATAAGGGGAATGTTTGCTCTTTCCAATAAAGCCATAATATATGGAAAAAATATTGTTGTTCATTTTATTGCATTTTCAAAAAGAAACTTCTAGTTGGCCCACCCGTTATAAGGCCAGAAGCTACCCAACCTCTGTCCCAGGGTGGCCTAGTGGTGAATGCGGCGTAGTAAACGAATTGCAAATGTATGTAATTCGCGCGAGGGAAGTTCCATGTAAACCCTTTTACAGATTTTTTTTTAAATTTCAGCGTTATTTAATAAATATAAAGCTTCATGGTTATATCTTGTATGCTTTGCTATTTAAAAATTAGCAAGCTCATGTGAAATAAAATTAATGAGTGATAGTATTAAATGAATGTGACCATGCACTGTTAATAATCTTAAACTGATGCTCGTTTGTCACGTAATCAGCTTTATGATCTTATTCAGTATTTTGTGTAACTCCAACATTTCTTCAACTGTCACCTATACATGGACGTCTAGCTCTTCTATTAAGGGAAGTTCTTAATTCCTCGTTGCATTAAGTGGTTAAGCAAAATAGAGCATTAAGCGCTAAATACACGATTCTAAAGGTCAATTTCAATGTTAAATTAAGTCAAGGAGAAAACTATTGTAAACGCTCAGCCTCGTAGGTTCTTTTAGGTGCCATGGTTACCTATTTTAAGAAAATAGAGCAAAGAAAAGTGACATGGCGGAGCTCTAAGTGCATCTAAAAACTGGATAGACTATATCACCACCTATAACAGAAATATGGAAAAAATGTAAAAGTACTGAAAAAATTCAAAACTACATTAATTGGTCAAAGCTACTATAGATGCAAACTTAAATAAATAGCCCATGGCTTGATATGGAAACAAAAACAAAACAAGATATTATATAGACGTTTTTAATGTAAAAAGGCACAAGCACGAATATCTGAGCCACATTGCAAGAGAAAGTATATGGAAAGAGAGGCACGGGAAGAAGAAGAAGAGTCTCTTCGCCCCACAACTTAAGAAAATTGTTCTCCTTCGCCTACAGGTGATAAAGTTAAGATAGATATACTGGTTGCCAACGTCCGAAACGGATAGCTACCACTAGAAGATGTAGACGCAATAAAAGGTGCAGTAGCACAACACCATCTCAAGATTAACGAGGAACTAGTAAAAGGTAGCACACTACATTGAAATATAGAAGAACTGAATACGAAGTCAGCGGACGAAATAAATAGAGTAAGAAACTATTATAGAAATAATGTTAGAACAAAGAAAACGACAATAAAGCAGCTGATGGATAAAGAGATCAACCTGAAACAAACATATGAGAACCGATATGTAGCATACAATGAAATAAGGAAGTTAATAAGGATACGTAACACAGAAGATATAAGAGTTTGCAATGAACGAAAAATAGAAGAATGTAAGGCACACAACAAAAACATCAAAATCTTCAGAACACATTTAAGTACAGGACAAAAAAGTATTTACAATTTAAAAGCAGCCCAGGACGAGATGTTAGTTAATAGAATAAAAAGAATAGAGTGTTAAACGTAGGTTCAAAGGACATCCCCAACATTAGTAAAGAAGAAGCAATGGAAGCACTAAACAAAAAAAGCATGAATCCCCACGAGAGGAAGGAGTTATAGTAGAACTACTTAAATATGGATGTCAAAAAGTATGACATGCTTTGACAAAGCTATATAACGAATTACTATATCAAAGAGTAATTACGCACCAATGGGAAAATACAGCAGTTACTCCGTTACACAAAGATATCGATAAATACAACTGCAAAATTATAATTTGGATCGTCTACTGATTTCAGTCCCTTTCTTTGGCTAGCTTGATGGTGTGTCCTAGGTAGATCTATTTATTCACTTGCTCAAAATCATTGCATTCAGTGAAATGTTGTACTTCTGCTGAAAACTGTTTGGAATTGTAATTTTATCAAGATCCATGTTAAGTCCTACTTTTTACTTTCCTCGTCTGAAAGACGAAGGAAGTATTGTAATCACGAAAAAATCACCTTCCTATATTTCTTCAGATCTTCACGTTTCAAGGTCCCTAGGTGACGAACAAGAGGTTTTCTTAATTCCGTCTGTATGTTGGCAGTATAGCTCAAAAACTATTTGTCGGAGGAAGACATTTTGTATACATATTATATATCTACCTCGCATGAAACCGGTACAGTTTCATACAAACATATACAGGGTGAGCACCTGAAAAAATATAATTTTGTTTATTTTTGGGTAATTTTGAAATGGAAGGAAGTAATAACTTTCACATAGGGCAGGCTTTACATTTTCCGAAAATAAGACTCAATTAATACAGGATAATGTCACAAAAGAGTAAAAACGTTTCAACAATAACACCGTTCTGTTCAAGAGAGGCGCGCACCGGACTTATTTCGAAGAGGCTCGGTGGCGTAGTTGGATTTATCAATGCAGATACGATCTCTACGAAGGGGTGCGGTTACGATCGCTCTGCAGATGAAGCGGGTTCAAACCTAGCGGGACATTTTTTTTATTTGAAAATGTATTTAATTTATTAGAAACGTGAAAATATTTTTACTCCTAACTTAATTTGATTTTTAAAATTACTTATTTTATTTATTTTGGTACTCAGCCAACAGCCGTTAAACCAATTTTAGGCGTCGCTGTACATTTTATGGGGAGTTCCATCCCCACTAACGACTGTCATGATGTTATAATGACATGGGACCAACTATTTCCGTGACAGCCGTATCGTGAGGCGCCGAGAGAAGCAACCATGGAACTCCTATCCAAGTTCTGGCCAGAAAAAGCGTTGCTTAACTCTGCTGATCGAACGTGGACGCTTGTTCAAGCTACACCACCCGGGATCTTAGTGTCACAATGTCGACGAGGGAAGTTCTGGTCCTTTTACAGATTTTTTTAGTTCTGTTTTTAGCCGGGACATCATCTGTTAGAGGTTTTGGATATTATATGCCCTTACGATGTCCTCATATGCGAATTGAAGATTATTTAAATATTCTCTGTTTATGTCAATCTTTACTGTAGCCACTCAAGGTTTTTAAAATACCTTCTAGCGCTAGTATGAACAATTTTAGAGAAATATTATCTCCCTGTCTAATAACCCTTTCCATGAGGATTTTCTGGATTGGTTTTGGAAGTTTGAGAGTAAGAGTTGCATTTTATATAATTATGTGGCCTAACAGTTTCTTATATCTGTGCTCCTATTATTGCCCAAAAACGCGTTTTAATATTCTACAAATTCGACGTCCATGAAATAAATAATAAGAACACTTTTCAACCCATGATTTTTGAAGACTGTCTAATTTTCTGTAACCTGATCTAAGCCTAGTTCTATAAGTTGCTGACGAATGCGTATTACCTGTATTGACCAACGGCTCAGGGACACTTACTTTGATAAAATGAAGCGAATATACACAGAGAGCAATAAACAGATTTATGCTCGCAATTAGCTTCAACGATAGGAAAGCGAACACTTGTATTCTGACTTACATCTTTGAAATGGAATTGGGCTGAACACTTACAATATGAAAATTCTCTATGTGGTTAATTCTATGTTGTTATAGAAAATAAATCATGTCCTTTACAATCTCAACTGAACGAATATTTTGCTGGGTCTTTCTACACTCATGAGTTTAATGCGACATTTGTAGAGAAAAATCTTAACTAGTTAGGAAATCAAAATATTTTACAAGTAGCGATGTAATAGCTATTTATAAAACCAGTTAGTAAATGCCTCATTTTATTTGACGCGTGGGAAGTCACACACATTTCCTAAAGTGCTCTGTACACGAATTTTTCTAATTTTGAGAAAAAAATGATTCTTTATAGGTATCTTAAACTGCCAAATTTAACAACCAATTTCAGATTAATTCACATAAAATCAAGTTGCTAATATATTTTCTGTAGCCATGTACAGGGTTATTCATTATAAATTACCCACCCCTTATCATCGTTATTATTGTCTATAGAAAAAAAAGTTTTAAATAAAAGTTGTGTGGTTATGACTGAATTTTGTTTAAATGCTATCAAAAGTACAGTGGCGTACAGGTTTAAGGGGATACAAAAAAGTAATATATTTTTTTAAATGGAACACCCTGTATATTATTAAATTTTTGAATGATCTTTTTCTCCTGATTTCAAAAATATATTATATGTTACCCCTATATTATACCCTTTTTGAGTTATTAACCGTCGAATATCTTAGTTAAAGTAGTTACTGTAAATATGGAAAAGTTAACATTATTAAAGTAAGCTATGAAAATGACAACTAATGTTTGATAAGTGACATTTATTTAATGAAATAATCAAAATGGTTTACAGTGAGGAAGAAAAAGTCCAAATATTTACTTGTTATACTATACAAAATAATAATAAATAATAATATTCGACGTTTAATAACTCAAAAACGGTATAAGGGTAGGGGTAACATATGGTATATTTTTGAAATCAGGAAGAAAGATCATTCCAAAAATTTAATAATATACAGGGTGTTCCATTTAAAAAAATATATTACTTTTTTGTATCCCCTTAATTATGCACGCCACTGTACTTTTGATAGCATTTTAACAAAATTCAGTTATAACCACATAACTTTTATTTAAAACTTTTTTTTCTATAGGCAATAATAACGATGATAAGGGGTGGGTAATTTATAATGAATAACCCTGTACATTGCCTTGTTTGTTTAGAAACAAAAGAGTACAGTGAAAATTTTCTCCACTTTCGACTTGTTATTTTCGAGTGCAATGAGTTTTACGTAAAATTTTATATAAAAATCTGAAATGGACGGAAACGGCAGCGCAGTCAATCAAGCATGGCGTCAGATATTGCGAATACAATGCAGTCATTATTACCGAACAAGGGGAAAGGAAAATACGAGAAATTCTAATTGAAATTCGATTAATGGTGCACACAAAGGAAGGTAGAAGAATTATCCGAAAATAGGTATAGTGCTAGCATATTTTGAAAAAAAAATTTTTTAATTTCAACGCTGTGGAGCCAATATTCATTGTTAGGAACGATGATTTATATGAAGACAAACGTCGACACGTAATTAGACCAGTAGTGTGATACGCAGCAGAGACATGGAGCCTCACAAGAAAAGAAGAACAGATGTTGGAGACATGGGAGCGGAAGATCTTGGGGAAAATATACGGTCCGGTACAAGAGAATGACGGGTGGAGAGTAAGAATGAACCATGAACTCAAAATAATGTTTAATGGCCAGAGTATTACCAATGAAATACGAAGCAGACGTTTGAGTTGGGCAACGCATGGAGGAATAAAGAACTGGAAGAAGAAAGCGAAAAACAGAAAGGAGTGGACATGGATTGTAAGAGTTGCGAAAGAAAAACTGCAATAGCATACATAATGATAACAACAACAGACTGAGACAAACAGCGATGAGATGAACAGGGAACCTTGCTGACTATAACAGCAGGGTTGGGGTGCGGGCAGCCGCCGCTCCCTGTAAAAGACCAGGCTCCGTAAACCGAGAGGGAGGCTATGGTCCTTTAAGGACTGATGAAGCCAAGGAAGTAAGTAAGTAAAACGTCGACATCAGGAAGTATACTAATTTAATTGCTTTTTTGAAACGGAAGTCGGGGAGCTATTGTCCCAATGAATCAAGGGTTTTCGTTAAGCAAAACATGGATCCATGATAATGCGCAAATTATGATAAAGATAAGTAACTAACGAAATATTAGAAGTGCGTACATATTTAGTATTTTTTAAATAAGCCTTGATTGTGGTTGGAATAACAGGAGCTTGTAGGAGAGAAGAGCTGACTTATATGCTTATGATGATAATTAGAGACGAAGGAAGCCACATTAAAATCACCATTTCAAATGCGGAAACATACGTTCAATGGAAATTTACATTGACAGCTGGAAATATCGAGTAATTTGTAAGGACAGTTCTTCGAAATTAGTACGTTCCTGTATTTCCCCATAAGTCAAACCTAAATTCGTAGTGTAGTAGTGAAGACTCAAACCTTTACTCTACCCGATCCTTCTTTCCGCCCGTTTAGCATGCTAGCGTTTCGCAGTACTTAGGATCATCAGTTCAAGTTTATTCAGGCGCTTTCTGAATTAAGTTTTGTTCTCACATGCCGTTTGGGTGACGCCATTCTGCTCTTATCGCGTTTTCAAAGAGTTCCTGGTTCCAGCGAGGCGATTGCTGACTGCTGACTTGTGAATCCCCTTTATAAGCAAAATTATGTTGTGTATTGCTGAAGTTTTCTGCGCGGCTGAAGAGTTGAAGAAAGCAAGTACCTAAGTAGCGCTTGCGACTTGCATGTGGTCTCAGCATCGCAGCCCTGAACAATTCACTATCGCTCCCGCTCTAAGCTAGAAAACAGGTGCGTCGATTTCGCGCCCCGGTCCGCATCGCTTTGTGCTTTTTTTTGGCTTCGGTGGCTATAGAACTGTTTCGTTGAGTTGAGTGTGCTAGTTGTTGGGGGTTAACGTGAGGCAATCAAGTTAGTGTGATCAAGATTTCATTACCGTGGGGTTACGAGACCCTTAATTATCGCTACGGCGGATCATTTACCGGACTCTTAAAGGAACCAACTCTATTTTACTAAATCGTCCTGTTGTATCTCGCATGTTTCGTCATTCTTTTATTGGAAGTTTCGTTACGTCTTGTCACTCGTTGAGGGGATTATCGTCCTGCCAACCCCTGGCTGTGGTAAATATAATCGAAACCCTGTTTCCGCATCCCGTAAACACCCTGTGGTTTCCTGTCGATTATTTCCATAGCATTGGCCGAGGTGCAACCCGCAGCTGCATTGGACGCCAGTTTTGAGCATCTGGCTTTCTACACCAGGTATCTGTTAGTTGTTAACCGTTGCACCGCCTATACTTTTACAGTAAAGTGAATTTTTTGTCTTACTGTCAAGTTTTATTGTTTATATGTTGTTTCGCATTGTAAGTTCAAGTAAAAATTGTCGTTGCGTCACTATTTGAGTGATTGTTGATAATTTTGATCATGTAACGTAGTTCCTTTGTGCGTTTAGTTTAAAGGTTGCAATTTAACCTAACTCACCCATTTTGCATATATTTTTAACTGTAAGGAGTAAACATTTTCATATTTATTGTTATCTACTTATTTTATTATTCCAATAGATTTCATTGTTAGTTACTTATGTTTTTCATTGGTGTTTGCATGCATATTTGTGTTTTGTTTCAATGTACAAGACTTCAGATGATGTAAGTGAATGCAACTAAAGGTAGGTCAAATTAAGCTGTTGTAGTCGCATCCTCAAGCTATGCCAAGCCAGAAGTAGAAAGGTGGAGCACTTACTTCCGCGTTCAGAGCGCGTTCAACGGTGTTGCTGATTTTTTTTCCCCAGATTTAGTTCGAATGTGGTGGGGCATCAATATTTTACTTCGCTTACCAGATTATCGCCCTAATTACAAAGGTCGTCAAGAACCCTCCCTTCGACTGAGTTCTAGCAGGAGCAACCTTTTGTTACCGTACACCGTAAAGGAGTTAGGGCCGCGTATTCTAGGTAGATTTTCCGTTTATGTCGTTAAAAGTTTTTCGTGTGGTAACAAATTGAGCTTAGTGAAAATGTATGGCAGATATCAATGATTTTCTCTAAATTATAAAAACCGAAAACTGTACCCAACAACCCGTGGGTATAAATACAACCGGTATTATGCCCAGCAAAATCGCTTTATTCCTTGAGTTGGAGAATCCTGCTTAATCCACTAGCCATGCTTTTCGGAGATCCTTAGCTTGATTATTAGCCAATGTCAGAGGAGACCTGATGGCAATAAAATAGCATGGTGCCTGGCAATCAACGAATGTAGCCGAAGGACACGTAAAGACCTATTCAGAAAGAAAAGGAAGTGTGGCTACAAAGAAATCTGGGCGAGGAAAATTGTGGGGACCATTATTAGGGAAAATCCATGTGGTAAAGAGGTTAACGTAAAAACATCGATCAACAATGATGAGCCCATTATTAAAAAAGCTCCCTATAGAACTGGTAAAGACTAGTTTGCGAAAATGTTTCCCTTCTTTCAGTATAGACTAGTAAGTATGTGTATCAAAGTTGAAGTCGATATCATTTCATTTGTAGCAATTAACATAAAAATAAAAAATTGTAACCATAGCCTCCTACTGGATGGATTTTGTACTAAGGTATATTAGGTTTACTCGGATTATTATAAACTAAAGAGTTTATTGCCAATCGACCGTCTATTCTTTTTAAGACACCCTGTATGTATCATATGCACTTTAGTAATTTATTATTACTAAATTTATTTTCTCCGTTAGAGTATTTAACAGTATTAGGCCGATATTGAGCATATAACGGACGAGGATACTTTATGTGGCCGATGCCGATTAGGGCAAGGCTAAAGATTATCCGAGTCAGTTATATGTAATATCAGAAGTATGGTTAACATTTTCGAAATATCTTCCGCAAGTAATTTGGTAGCGTAGCAACATATTATGTTTACAAATGCGTCCTTAAATAAATTAAAACGATGCACGTACTTTAGTGCAGCAACGGTTATAACGGCTGTGGCTGTTATGGGTGACATTACGAACAAGCAGACAGTACTGATATAATACAATAACATGTAGGTATTATAAAAACAAATGTTTGAAAAATATGTAGAGTAGTCTTAACAGAGTAATTAATCTACATTTTGTTGATTTATATTTTCAAACAATAAGGTTACTTAGGCATTATTCTAATCTTGAGGGAGCCGAAGTTTTGTCGTATATTTATCATATGTTCCTTTGTAACTCAATATTACTGAATTTATTTTCTTTGTTAATAACTTAAAATTATATAGAGTATTCATTACTAGAGTGCGGATTCTAGAGCAATTGCCTAATTGTCATTTTTTACGCCCATGTATGGGACTTCGACAGAAACTTGTTTCATACAGAAACTTGTTTCATACAGAAACAAATTTTATAATGCATATGTGTTAAAGTCTAAATGTCTAACCTTTGAAATAAACGCCCAAACAACTGTATATACTGCTTAAAATAGTTATTGGTTGTTTTTCGAATTTTAGTGCTTCAGAAACCTTGGTCACTATTGTGATAGTGTTTCAGCAATGGGACTTTTTTATCTCAAAGACCCTGCCCGAGCATCAAGAATTTTTGAAACGAAGTTCATGAACGTCAGCTTTAAATGTGTTTTTGTTGGAATTTTAAGTGAACCTGCACAAGAGTCGCTAAATGACCACCACACTCAAGCAAAGTTTCTGAACTCACCCAATGTTTTTTGCAAAGTTTGTGGTAAAGTTGGAAGTAAAAATCAAGATTAATATTGCTAAATAATGTTGCAATCCCATTTTAGTTTTCATGCGCACAGAAATGTCATTGAACAGCATGTAAGTCGCCCCCACCACACATTCATAGACTAAAAGTTCAACAATCATACCGACAAACATTGCTACATGAATGCACCTTTGGGTATTTGGCTGGTTCAACATAAATATAAACAAATGTAGAAAACGCTAACATTCCTTTTTATTTACATTAGAACATAATTTTACAAACATAAATTGCAAACACATAAAATTTCGTCAATATGCTTACAATACAAATACAAATACGAACAGCGAATTACGTAGCAACGAATACCGGAATCTAATTTGCTAATTAGAGGATAAGGAAATTTACCCGCGATTTCTACTGGACCAGAACGACACAAGACGGACGAAGAAGTAATGATCTGATATCCCAGAGTGTCTCTGTTTATATAAGTCGCTTGTGCAAGGCGAAAGGATTCTCAATCATTTGGATAGAATAAGTTTTGTCCAGCCGGGCACAGGCTGAGAGTTGAAATCTTCAGTTTCACTTATGAAAAAAGAATTTCATGCCCGAGTAAATGGTCTTATTGTCCAGCAGGGTTGACTCTCACTTCGCTTTGACCTATTGTTATTCGATTCGGACTTTCGTTCGTTGATTGCTGCCTACAATTGCGTCTATTTCATAACGCAAAAGGGGTAGATGCAGCGCGACGTTTGGAAGGTTTGTTACATTTTTTGCATGACGACACAAATCAAACTTGACGTTAAAGAGACCTGTAAAATGCACGCGCACAGTTGTTGAATGTATAAATTTTACTTTTATTAGCGGCTTTCGTAAAACAATACACATAATTGACTTTGACACTACCTGGTTTATGGGCTACGTTACTTACTTTTTTGCTGCCAACATACCTTAAAGAACGATAGGTTGAGAAACTTCCTGAAAAAACATACCAATAAAAAAGTGCCATGCAGTTTAAATTGTCTAGTTTAGGTTTTTAGTGCTTAAACCAGACATTTTTTTTTGCCTGAATAAGGGGTCCATTTTAACTTATTTAATGGCTTTAAATGTGCGTTCTATTTATTACAAACTCATTCATCTAACTTTTCTTTGCAAACCATAGGCGTCTACCTAGGTATTGTTCCAATCATTATATATCATATTCTCTTTTTTAACTTATTATTACTGAATTCATTTTGTCTATTAAAATCATTGTAAGACGTGTGTAGAGCAGTCATATCAGACGAATTCATCCACTTTTTGTCGATTTTCATTTCGAAACAATCAGACTAGCTAAGCATTGTTCTAATTCTGAAGCAGCCAACGTTTTGTCATCTATTTAATATCACATGCACTCTGTTAAAGCTCTTTTTAAAATTGTGTAGAGTATTTATAACAGAGTGATTTCTTTAAGTTTTCTTTTGAAACAACATGAGTGCCTAGCCATTATTCCAATATTGTAAAAGCCCATGTTTGGCATACACTTATAGTATAGTCGTTTTAGAACTCGCATTATAAATTTTAATAATATTTAAATTAAGAGTTACCTATTATAATCTAAATAATATTATGCGAAGGGGGAGAACTACAGAAAAGCATGCAAATGTTGTCCTATGCTGTAGTTTATCTTTCCGCACCCTTTCTAAGTATTAACTTACTCTGTCCTCTTAAAATCCTTGTAATGCTTAAACTTTGCAGATTAGGAACTTTCAGTTTCCTTTGATAGCTCTTCACCAACAACGGTATGTTTTTACAGCATTTTATAGTCATTAATTATTTATTAATGCGTTTTCATTTTTTTAGAAGAAACGTGAAAATTTAACAGAATCTACCACGCATAGCATGATCTGCAATCATGTTTTTATTATACGTATAAGCTTAAACATTCTGATGAACGAAAGAATATGGCCAAAATGTCGAAGCAGATATATAGAAAATTTTTATCCCAAGCATGCAACCAGCTTATATCTTAAATCGGAAATAGCTGGCTTGTCGTCAGCTTCTCACCACTATAAGTTACAAATGTAGTACTGGATGCCCTGTGAACCGACAAATTGGAGCTATTAATCATCTTCCAGCTCCGGCTTCTCATAATTGCATCATAAATATATAAAGAGCTCCGTTGACTGCCTTTAACCCGCAGCTGAGGCCGTCGAGGAACTAACACGAAGTACTTCCCGACATTCTTCAAGTAAATTGCTTTAAATTCTTCGCGATTTTATGTTGGGCAAGAATTTTTCGCGACTTCTGATCATCCTTTGTGTTCGAGAATTCTTGTTACTCGCCGGAGAAAAAGCATAAGGCAGGAAGACATGTTTGTCTTTACGCTTCATGCTTCCGTTATTGCTCAACCAATCTAAGGCGAAAAAATCATTCCTTTAGAAGTCCTTTTATGGAAATGTTCTCGAACGCTCTGCGCAAACGGAGCCTAGATGTTCATTGAGTAAAAGTAATTAGGTTTTCCAATGCAAATAAACTATTGACGTTTATTGACGTTTTCAAACTGTAATGGGTGTTTTTACAAAGAGAACAGAGGAAAAACAAAAAATTCAAAACGAGAAAATTTTAAATCACTTTATATGTGTTATTCAATGTTATTGTTAAAATTTGATGTAAGTCAGTAAACAATTTAAAACTTAATCGCTTACCGCTACTAAAAAATGTAAATCCAGTTATGCTCCAATTTGGTTTTGCTGATCGAGTTGAAATTTTGCACAAAGGCAATTTCAGTTTGATTTAAATAGAGTTCGCGTGAGTGTGATTTGGCTGTTTGTTTTTGGTTATCAACGTTTGCGTACTCATTGTCAGCTCATGTGCGCGTACACGTTTAGTGGAATTACTTTGTAGCATTCTATTTAATTTTGCGTAAATGACCAGACGCAGGAATGTTATCGTTCGGCAACCATTGAAGCAAATTTTAGGGACCTTTTACAATATCTTATCACCCAGAGCGATTAATCAACCACGGTGTAATTTCCCCCTTTTAATAGATGACTAATTTGTATTATCGCTCTCCACTTTCCAACGCCCGAAGTGATATTTCGAGCAAGCCTACCA
This sequence comes from Agriotes lineatus, assembly GCA_940337035.1. NCBI lineage: Eukaryota > Metazoa > Arthropoda > Insecta > Coleoptera > Elateridae > Agriotes > Agriotes lineatus. Next base: position 57,433,046 of record OW679198.1, read on the forward strand.
AACTTTCGTCAACTTCAAATAGATGTTTATTGAAGTTCAGAGCGAAGACTTCCATATAAGTTCATAATCCGCAGGCACAGTACATTTGCTAAAGAGTTCTGAACATGGTGTAAAACAGAACTTATGAGATAATTACACTCACTACGGAAATTCAAAATGTATGGTTAAGTTAAGAGGAAGCTTTGAGAAAATGCACAGGATATTAGTTGTAGGTTTGCAGTACTGACAAACTGCGTAGTATCATTTCTGAACTATTCGAAATTCGTTTAATGAATAAAGTTGTCGTTACTTAGCAAGTAGGGAGTTAAGTTATGCTTATGGGGGTTGAAAATCCGAAGCTGATTCCTGAACGATTGTTAACTCTTCTCACTAAACAGGTATTTAAATGCGTTTTAGAAAGGGCTAACATTATTTACCTACATCATTTACAAAATATATATATATTTTATTTGTATGACACAATCTAACATTCTGGCCATAATAATAGCTCCTTGACTTTTTATTCATTCAGCATTTTGCGGTATTGAATTTTACAACTTTTGACTATTATGTATTTGTATCTCCAATAAATTGGTGCAGTAAAGATAAAATATTATAAACTAGTGAATCACCCGAGCTACGCTTCGGTTCGCTAATTTAAGAGAGATTCATTAATATAAATTAAAAGAAGGGTGCATCGGCCGGGCATCGAACCCAGGCCGCCCGCATGGCAGGCGAGCATTCTACCATTGTTCCAACGTGGCTTGGTTGAATAAGGAGCTGCTATAATGGTATATGAACATAGGGTATCACCCGAGCTAACAGCCCACGCCCACAACAGCTGCTGCACCGCAGCCCATAACCACAGACGATTTCCTCCGCAATTTAGACGATTTAATTAAATTAAAACTCTTTCGTACTTTTTTTGAAAATAAAAACCGGCCTACGATCTAAGTCTAAAAATTAGCAAACTTCTAAGTCATTATACAACCTAATCGGTCTAGTATCTTCGGAGGAGATAGCGAACAAAGAAACATACAAACATACAAAGAGACCAACGATTTTATGCTATAGGATAGTCACTTAAGTAGTGATAGACAAACTGCAGACGCTGGTTTAAATCAAAATTTGCACTTAATTTTCAGAAAATAGAAAAATGAAAACGAAAAACTCGAAAATGAAATTAAACTAGAAAGAACACGATGACAGGATAGAATTATTGGAGATAGAAACAAAAACAGAGAACAATATTCCAATAAATGAGTCAGAAAATGGAGCATCTTGAGATAAAAGAAAAATTAGGTGAAGGTGCACGATAAACGTTCAGACTAATATTGAAAAAGAAACTACGGGGGCTACGAAGACTGGGAAAATATGAAGTAAACGGAAACATACCAGTATTATTCAAAATAGAAATTTGGAATAAGAAACTAAAAATATTGAAAGCTGCTAAAAGGTTAACAAATGCGAAAACGTCTGAATTACTGATGACTGCACTAGAAGGATAAGAGATCAGAGAAAATATTGAGAGTAAGACAGGTGATAGAAAGGAGGCAAAAAGCACATTGAGTTTTCAATAGATCTTCACGTTTTGGAGTCCACTGAACCCAAAAAAACATATTTTATCTACGACCACCACTAAAAGTAGGCCTTTTAGCCTAGCTTTTTTCACTAAAAGTGACGTTTTATAATTTAGCGTGTTTAAAGAAATCAGTTGTTTACTTTTAGTTCATGTGCTAAAAGTGAAGTGAGGTTATAAAACTGCAATTTCGAACTGGAAGTGTGGTTGTAAAATTATTCTAGTTACTTCTTGCGTTAGAGATAAAGTGTTTTTGAAATCATTAAAGAGTTAAGTAATGAATACAGTCAGATGTCTAGTATTAATATTTACCTTTGATAACTGACTTTGACGGTATTGATTTCACAAACATTCGCCCGCGTACCAAGGCCCTCTCTTTATTATGACATAAATGCTAACTGTCCTAGATACAAGCCTTTGTTAAATCGATATTTATAGATTAATAACAGTAAAATTAAGGTCGTAGATAAAATATTGTATGCAACGCGTGCTAAAAGTCGTTTATGCACGAGACATGTTATGAAACTCAGCCTTCTGCTTCGTTTCATAATTTTCATGTCTCTATGTACCAGACAGACACACAAACGGAATTGAAAAACAACCTGTTTTTTGTCATCTAGGAACCCTTAAATGTGAAGATCTGAAGAAATCTCGGAAGGTGTTTTTTTCGCTACTGCTATACTCTTGGACGTATAGAAAGCATACTATTCAGAAAAGTTTGAACATCTACTGAACGATAAAGACACTCCGATAAATAAAGGGGGAGAAATAGAGCAAACAGAAAGGAATAAAAGAGAGGAAGTTGAAGAAGCTCTAAGTAATATAAAAACAAAGAAAGCATGCTGAGAAGATAACCTCGAACTAGAAATAATAAAAGATGGAAACAAGGGGAAATAAATGGCTATGGATATTTTCTAGTGACTCATGGAAACATCGTAAAATACCGCATCGATAACTGCTGAGCAATCCGTTATTCTTCGGTATGCGTTAAAGTGAAAGTGTAAATCAGAAAAGTGAAAGAAAATTTAAAGAATATAATAAAGAATAAAATAAATGGTGAGCAAGTGGCTCTTCGAGTTGGAGCTAATAGACAAACCAGTGATAACAGAGTTATAGTGAGAAATGCAATAGAAAGGAAATAGTAGACGGTTAATAATAAATTATTGTTAACATTCATACCGTATGATCGAAAACTTATATCCTCTAGAGGACTGTATAATTGTTTTGTTAAACATTTATGTTGGCAGTTGTGGTATTAAAAGTCACATTGACATTTTATATCTGTCAGTTTACACTACAGTTGTTCAAAATGATTTTTTCCATTTTCCATACATAGCACCACTTTGTGTTCAGTATAAAGCATTCTGTCAGATTTAAGTGATTCTATCAAAATTGTATGGGTTATGTTATTGAGTACCTTTACGCATCACTGCCAACATAAATTAAATATTTTAAAAATTCCCAGCCCTCTAGAGGGTGACATACTGTATAAATGGGAACTTTCACACAGAAGATGGAAGAAGTATTTGGAAGTGTTTAGAAGTAACTAATAAAATCAACAGAAGTATGTATAAAACAGTAAAACAAAAAGTACATATAGCAGATAAGAGATCAAAGGAGCTCATACTAGAGAAAGCTCGCCATTGTTTATAGCAGTAATGGATAGAATAATAAAAAACGTAAAAGGAAAAAAGCGGATTAGACACAGTAAATAACAAATTTAATTTACGCCGATGATATAAGAATATTATAAACTTGTAGACTTGTGAATAGAGTAAATAAAAAAGATGAAAATGGAGGTAGATATAAATAAATGTAAAAGAATGATAGACTAAAAACAAGAGAAACGCCAACAAAGAGCAATAAAATGTAAAGTAATCCAAGAAAGTAATCTACGTAATACAAGAGTAAGAATGTATGAATATTTGAGAAGCATAATTACTACTCAGGAAAAAGTTGGGACATAAAAATGAATAAAGAGAAGAAGTAAACCAATATATATTATGCACTAAATATATCAATACCATCAAAAAGGAAATAGATGCAAAAGGAAAACTAGTTGTACATAAAACCGTTTCTGGGTACTTCAGAAAAATCACGAGAGGGAAATACCAGGTATAGAAATATAACCTTTAAGGAAAATGTTTAATAATGCAAACTAGGATAAGATATGCAACGAAATGTAAAGAGATGGTGGATTATGAGTCAATATTGAAGAAGTTAGAAAAGAGACACGTAAACTAGTATGGTCATGTACTGCGGATGGATGCAGAGAGAACATATAAAGACGTATTCGAATCAGGAAAGTTAAAGAAAAAACAAAGGGACAATTTAGAAAAACCAAGATGAAGAAAATTGTAGAACTAGGAAGAGTATTAGGTAAAACACCATATGTAATAAAAATACTAGCGAGATACATACAATAATGGAAGCAATGAATTAAAGAGGCACGGAGTCCTGAAATGGCAAAAGACTAGGAGAGAAGAAGAGGAAGTAACTGCAATAATTGATGTAAATTTACTTCAGTATAAGTGTTAACCTTGTAACGCTAGCTCCTGTATAAATTTTAATTAAACACTAAAAATGTATTAAATTTATACACCGCCCAAGAGCCTTACATTATTATCCGGCGCTCGAACTGATGATACCAAATCACGCACCCGCTATGCGCGGATGAAGCGCTAACCACTGCGCCACGCAGTTCGAATCCAACCCCTCTAGAAAAACACAGATAACGAAGGACCGAAGAGTATAAAGGCGGCTTCTGCCGTGTCTTGAAATTACTTGAGTCCACCGATCCTGTGGGGTCCAGCCCCAATCCTGTCCTTCGAACTTGAAATTTATGCTCCTGAACCCTCCTCATCCTCTCCTGTCCGGGTCCTTCGAACTGGCAGCTGAACTGTCTAACAGAGTAGACCTCCAACCCTTACTAGTCCAGACTTTAATGAAGGTGGCAGCTGAACTGTCAGCCCTAAGGCTAAACTTTTCGTACATAACTAATCCTGTAAAGCAAAGCCGCTAAAATTCGATTTTGTCTTGCCAGCTTCACTGTCTTGCAAAATAGAATCCTTCAAGCTTAAACTCTAGTCTGGCAGCTTATCTGTTTTATAGGGTTAACCGCTTAAAGCGCCTCCCCATCGCTCCGTTCCGAAGCGCAACTACCGGCGCCACGAACCACTTCACCGAAGTGTTTAACCCGCTAAATCTATTAATAACAGTACCTATCGGAATTGTATTACACGTTGCGCCGGAGGGCGGTTAGAGCCCTATAGCCGCACGTATTAAACTTACCTGGAGGGTCCGATTTGAACGTCTAAAGTCGACGTCCTGGTGTCATAGGCCGCCGCCCGAACCTTCCTGGCTATTGAGTTGCGGACTAACCAGGAACAACGAAACACGCCGCCCCAAAGGAAACCGTTAATTTATGTAAAGACTAATTCATAATTTGTATATTTAGCTAAAAGAATTATACTGTTATTTTATATATATTGTTTTCCTGACCGTATACATTTGAGACTGGGTGAACATTATTCTTTGACTGAGCTTAGTCGAGGTAGAGAATTAACAAACGCTTTAGCCTTTTCGAAATTAATGGAAGTCGTAAATGACCAGAATTAGTTACCAGGACTAAAGCTAAATTCAGAAAACCAAAACGTTACAACCTTTTTTCCGATTATATTAGTTTATGTTTCAGGCGAGATTTATTACACGTAATACAACGAATAGAACGCCATTGCGTATTGCACTAATAAATTTCAGTCTTATTACAAAACGGCCTTTGATTTCGCTTAATTTTAGAATGTAACTACTAATTTTACCAGTTATAGTCTTAAATAATTTCATTTAATCAACTTTCGAATGCGATCGATTTTCGACTAATTACAGATTATTGTCGATATCATATCTATCAATTATACTTCAGAAAATCGATTAATCAACTAAAGTCGATTTCTCATTTTGCCAAATCTAGAATAGAGATTCACCAAGAAAAAAAACGAGACCAATTAATATAAACATTTATAAAGTTTAGACCAAGAGAAAGCAGAAAGTGAAAGAAGGTTAAGTGATGACTGACGATATAGCGATAAAGAATGACTTGGAACATGGAGAATGAAACAACAAAGATAGATCAAGAATCTAATCGAAGAAAGACTAGTAGCATCTGCTGTAGAGCTCAAATATATCCAATATCTTTATTACATAGGCTCTACCATTCCAACATAATAGGTCGTGGAAATGTATTTGTTTATGGACACCTTCAGGAACGTTGATCTCTTTAACAAGTGGTATGTAGCCCCACTAATTTCTAATTTAATTAAAAAGTTTAGTGCGGAATGGCAGATTCTTTCTCTGGAAGTGTTTCCATATTAAATAAATAATCGTCACAAATACTTTGTTTTCCTTCGCTTCTCATAGAGTGTATGTATAAACTCAGCATCAAACATTTATTCTGTAGTAATACGATAAGTACCTCGGATTTCACGGTTATAGTGGGAAAACTTGTCGCTTAGTGACAAAGAGTGTTAGTTCTGACAGTTTAAATAATCCGGCAAAGAGGGAGGATTATTCTGTTAAAAGTGACACGATTTGCCACTAAGCAGTAAGTTTGTGTGATATAATTCAAAATAATTGAAGTTTGAATCGTATATACATTAGGTATCCTTAGCACGAAAAGGAAATAAGAAAAAAAATCTTTATTCGAATTTATTTTCATCTGAACAACTAGTATGTATGCGTTACTATAGATAGCAGTAATATTTTGTTACTTGAATGATCATTTTGTTTGTATAATAATAGCACTAGGCGAAATTAGTCGTAGTATAATCCAGTCCACTGATATCTCCAGATATTAATACCGAGTACCTTTCTCAAATTGTATGCCCTTATTGGCAAATAACGTGAGAAGAATAATCAAAATACGACTTTTTGTAGGTGGCGGGACGACGTCAACATAACCTAAAAAAGTTGGTTAAAAACATAGTGTACCCCTCGGCACTGAAGTTCTTTTTTATCCCCCAAGTGGTTTATTTGCTTTGGCCCTACGGGCCTCGGCAGCTAAATACACATTCGTGATAAAAAGTTAAACTTCAGTGCCTTGGTATACAAACTACTATTATAATACCTTCGATTTATTTAAAGTTTATAATTTAATTACTCAAAATTACTCCCCCACAAAAGCTAGTAGCAGTGGAAGGTTATTTTTAAAAATCATTTACGTGTAGTGTGTTTTTATACATATTCTACAACCAGAACAAATTGACTACTTTATCTCTTTTGAGTATAACCACGGGAAAGCGATCAGAATTAAAAAATAACCGGGGGTGCTTTGTAGCTTAAAAATGTTCAGCTTTAACAATTATTAAAGTCGAATAACTCTCATCAGCCCCCTTTCATGATACTAAAACAAGGGTTTATCTCGAACTTTTAAAAGCACTGCAGGTGCTATCATCTCCCCCAAATTCCATTATGCGGTTTGGATTAAAATGAAAAAAAATCGATGTCGGAACTGTATCCATTTTATTCACGCCACGAAGTTCCTATTGTTTCAAGCAGCTATTCATTTTTAAAGTAAAACCTGCTTTAAGAGAGGTTTCGTAGGGTCTGCTGTACAAAGATCCAGAAATGAGTCGTTCCGTCTTACATTCATTCAATTGTAAACTAAGGTCCATTCTGAAACACAACCGGGTCAGGAAAATTTCAGTTGAAAGGAGACTTGCTGCATACCAAATGCGATTGTTCTCGTAATCCTATTTAAATCCCTTGATATAGCGGGAAATGCCTGTGAATTTGGGTTTGATAGCCAACTACTTTATCAATTTAGCTGAAGGAGAGACAACAAATCTTTGGATATTAGCTATTAATACTTATCGCGATCCAGTTGATTGTTTTTGTTTTTACGACGTTTATCATAATTATGCTTGAACGATTTCAGCTTAAATTTTGAACTATTTCAAGATATCGTGTTATCATAAACAGAGATTCATTAATTTAATTGATAATTTGCAACAAGACGTAATCAAGATCGCTTTAACAAGGACAACAGTGGTGTTTACCACGGGCCCTACAGGAAGCTGAATAGCGGTTAGGAAGCAAAGCGTTAGCTGAAGGAAGCTGTATCGGAAGAACAACAAATTTAGCTCTAAATTCAGTACCGTTGTGTCATCAAGAAGTTAGTCCAGTTAGAGGAAGCACGGGTGTTATTTGCATGTTGCCCCATTGTCGTAACTTAAAACCTATAATATTCGCTCGGTGAACGGTTTGTTTTTCTGCTCCTGACAGCTGAAAATATCGCCATTATTTTCTTTCGGCAAGTACAAGTACGAACAACGTCATTCTGTTTTTGCAATACGTGCTGAAATGATACTGTTAAAGTGTTGGAAATAATATCGTTTTTCTATGTTTAAGATTGCAGAATTCGGTTGATTTAAATATTTTAAACCGATGTTATATTTATCAAATGTTTACACAATAGACTGATTGTATATATACGGTATGTATGTGATATTGTTAAATGGAAACAAATACAGAAAAGAAAATTATAAACACAGTGCATTTCGAACGAGAGCATAATAGTATATTACATTACAAGATCGGTTAGTACCTTAGCCGAAAAACGTTAGAAGAACGAGGGCAGAAGTGCCGAGTTTTACTATTTTTGAGGGTTATTTCGGTAAGGCACTTAACGATTGAGTCTCGTATAATATTTTTTGCACTGTCAACTAATAAACATAAAAATACCGTTGAATGTGACAAATATTGTTTGCCTAAATAAAGCGGGCGATTGTTGTTTCTGTAGAAACTAAATACAAAACAACAGTCTGTTAGCATCAATTCGATTCGTCGGCTAAATCTCTCAAAATGCTAACATCAGTGTGGATACAACTGCCGGCCGCGGCTAAATCAGGGAGACGGCGACCAGTTGTTTAAGTACTCACAATTAATTAAAAGCCAAAAAAGGCGCCAACGTATCTTTTAACTAACGACAAATGTATTCAGGCATCACAGAGAATTCGTAAACTCAAGATAGCACAACTATCTGAAAGTAAGCACACATATCCAGGTAGCAACAGCAAAGAACTATACAAAATGCTCATATCACATTATATCATCACATAATTAATATATGTTTTAATACAAGATTACAGGTGATTATTTGCCAAATCAAGGTGCACCTCAAAACACCAAACTTGCGAGAACAATAGCTTACAAAACAATTTAAAAGGTACCAACATTCATCACATCAGTTTAAAACAAATGCAATGGCGATTGACATCGGCTCCGTGGTTGGAAAATCATTGAGCGCCATCAGGTACGCAGTTCCTGAAGCAAACTGTACATAGCGGCCGGAGTTCCAAATACAGCTTCCGATATCGGAAATCGGTAGCAATCGGGTGAAGCACTCAGCATCGATTCACTGTTCCTAGCATTAAATAGCTGTACTTAAAAGGGAAAACAAGACCTGTTCCTAATTTCCTTTGGTTGAACCCCTTCCACCCGCTAAGAGAGGTTAGGTGTTGGCTCCGGAAGCGGAAGGTCGAAACTGCAAGGGTTAAACCCAAATCGGTCAAGAACGACGCACTCAATGCAAGGAGCGCTGTTTCAGGAAGCTCCGAATCTACGACTATAAGAAGGCGCTCCGAACTTGCGGCTACAGAAAGAGGATAGCCCGAGATATAAACATGGATGCTTTAAATCGCGGCACTAAAAGCTTCAAACGACTTACACCAGATTGATTTTGGGCCGTGTGTAGATAAGGATCTGGAAAGCGCTTTCAAATCTGCTAAACTAGGCGCGAGAAACCATTTCTCAACAAAATTACCAGGGCTGCATCAATCCGCAAATTCTGCCAGGGCTAAGAACCAAAAACCATACTTTGCAAGCCCGAAAAACCGCTGGCCAATTTCAAAGACACTAAACGTGGTCGCCTTTACAGCGTCAAAAAGGAAACCGCCATTCTGAAAACAAAAGCCGTGTCGCTGTTTGACCGAATCGAAAAAGCAAGTCAGCGGGGAGAAAAAGCGCGCTATTCAAAACCTGTACTACAGACATCGGAAATATAAACGGCGCACATAGAACTGCGAAAATTGTACAAGCGCAATCTAAACGTAACGTCCTAGAACCGTTATATACATAACGAGCTTGTTAATTTGTTCTTGTCATACCAACCAATGAGGATACGGAAAGTTGACCTTGTCGTCACTGATAGCGAATCAGAAAAGAAGTAAAAATAGAAACAGAAATTAATTTTGTAAAATATCTAGCACCGATTGTGAAGCGCTTCACAACATGTTTGAAATTTGTCTTTCATTTTAGCTGATGTGCAGACTAATTAAATTTTACTAAGGTATCTGAATATCAGATCTGAATGTATAAAATAAAAATGCGTAGGATTGACATAAAATGGAAAAGAATTCTATTCATCAAAATGGTGCCGAAATTCGTTTGGTTTCTCAGTGGCGGCAACTAACTAAATCAAGAGAGTATTTAAACCTAGATCTTAAGAAATCAATAATAATAGTAATAATATTGTTTATCCGCAAACGTCACAAAAGTGACAACTTATGTGTCTTTATTGACAAGGTAAAAGTGTCACTTTATCTGCCTAAGCAGATAAAATAGCAACTTTTGCGTACTTTATCTGCCTAAGCACACAAAATGATTGCTCTCTTTCTTTCTTTCTATGTTTGTTCGCCATCTCCTCCGAAGATACTGGACCGATTAAATTGTATGATGGCTTAAAATTTTGATAATTTTTAGAATTAGTTCGTAGGCCGGTTTTTATTTTCAAAAAAGTACGAAAAAGTTTTAATTTAAATAAACCTTTAAGCAGCGGATCGGAGCATCTGTCGCCGTGGGTTATGGTGTGACAGCTGCTGTGGCCGTGTGCTATTAGCACGGGTGATTCAGTATGTTCATATATCATTACAGTTGCGCGTTATCTGAACAACAGAGGTTGGCGCAGGGGTACAGTGCTAGCCTGAAATTTACCTGAATACGTTTGCGGATAAAATAGTATATGTTATTCGGAGTAAAAGTGACGTTATGTGGCTTAGCTGAATTACTTGCCTCACTAACGTTCGGCTAAATAAACTTCAGCTTCGCCACATAAAGTATCACTTTTACTCCTAATAACATAATCTACTATTATTTTGTAAAAGATAGCTATTTTTGTACATTAACAATACATCTGTGAAACCAAACATTTGGAACTATATAACTTATCCTTAAACAAATTAAAAAACATTCTACGAGCTATTGGAACTATGTAATGTCTTTGACCTAAAAGCATTCCTTAAATCTAGTCTTAAGCATCCTTAAATTGCACACTTTTATATTTATGTGTAATGTATTATGCTCCGATAAACCTCGAACAAAAATATAGTCAGCATGAGATTTGGTTGCATTTATTACAAAATTGTTGCAGTACCTCGTATCATGTTGGTGGATTGATGTAAAAGTTGAGCGCCAGTTATTCCTGTATGTAGAAATAACCGGCGTGGTGATCGTATGGATAGACACAGTACTTGTATTTTAAGTAAGGAAAACCGTGACCCTTACCGAATCCAATCTACTCAGAATATTTTCTAAGCTAGCATACATACTGTAACCTAGAATAATACCCATCCCTTTATCTCGAAGTATTTATAGCCTTTGATCTTCCTCTCTATTTAATAAGTACAATATCGTTGCTACAAAAATAAAATGAGGCGAGATAATTGTGTCGAAATTGTTTTCCTTGTCTTCAACCTCCAGATTTCTTATTTTGAGTTTTAAAGTCTTCACTCAGAAGCTTATTAACTAGCCTGTCTTTGCGAAATATTATAGCGTTTGTTGTCACTACATTTAATAACTTATTTTCATCTAACCAATCACATCTCTGTAAATCTTCATCAATTAACTTTTGTAGAACTTTGGTAATTGTGTCTGAAATATATAGCACAATGTCATCTACAAACATAAGTACTTTACAATTCTTGATGACCTTAATTATATCATTTATTTATAATATAAATAATAGAGGACCCTACACGCTCCCTTGAGGAACACCATGAATCGTTTCTAACTCTTATGCTTAAATCACATTTAATATTTTGTCTCCTTCTCTTAAGGTAACTATCAAACCACCTTAAACCATGACCTTCGATTCCACATAATTTGAGTTTATTCAATAACTTGTTTTTGTTAATGTTTCAGACATTTTTGAAGTCCAAAAAGATTACAGTGGTACATAAATTTGAGTTAGTATTGTCTCTCGCTTACTAAGTACTGTAGGGCAGTTTCACAATGTAATGATTGGTCTAACAATTGGTTACATAGAACTTTTCCCAAAATATTTGCTTGAGTCAGTAACATATTAACTGGTCGGAAGTTTTCTGTTTTCTTTGCGTTTGGAATTTTTCTAATTGGCACTATTGTGGATACCTTAAAACTATCTGGGACCACCCCCACCCCCATTTCAAGTGAGTAGTTTAAAATATGTAAAATATTACCATTATTTTTATTAAAGCGAAGTTTTAATTAATATATCCACGCTGGGATCATCAGGGCTGCTTTCGTTACTTAAATTTTGTATTATTTTACCCAATTCCTGAGAATTGATTAAATTAAAATCAAATAACTTTATATCAACCTCACTTATGGTTGAATTATCGTTATTGATATTGTTCTTACTATTGCTGAGAAGAGATTGCATTAACTTATCTATGCTGTCAATGTAGTACTTATTAAACTTGTTTCTAATAACAGTTAAGTCATGATAAGGTACACCGTCAAATTCTATTTTTCTACAAGTTTTAGTCTCTTTGGATGACACCAAAGACTTCAATGTTCTCCACATTTGTTTAAAATTATTTTTATTATTATCAATGCATTGTTCATACTAAGTTTTCTTGACTCTCTTATGCTATTAACAACAATAGTTCCGCATTGCTTATAATTTTCATAATCCCTTACATCTCTCGTATTTTAAACCTATTGAAACTCGTTCTCTAATGTATTCAAGTATATCCTCCTGGAACGTAATTTAATTTTAAATTCAGTTTTTAGTTCTTTCTTTGGCATACGTTTATTTACTATTAACTTAGAACTAACATTACCAGCCGTTTTGTTAACGTCACTTTTTCAGTACTCAAGAATGATGTTTTTAATTTTTGCTTTGAACAACTCCGGATTTTTTAACTTCTGTCTATAGCTAAATATACTACATGTAGGCACCAAAGGCACCCGATATGTCCTAATATATTTATTATAATTAACGAATGATTATTAAACGAAGCAAGTACACTACATTCCAAGTTTGCATAATTAGTAATGACTACATCTATTTTTGACCTACTACCAGTATGTGCAATATGCGTTGCGTATCATTCCTTTATATCTTCAGTAAGCACACAATTGTTTTAAACACCTGAGCAGTCTATTAGCAAATCAAGTCCCAAATGTATCAAAGTTGATATTGAAATCACCCACCAATATGTATTTATTTTTCTCTACACTGAACATTTGTTCACAAAACTATTAAAAAAAATTAAAAATTGGGTAGGTAACTGAACCACTAGGTGAACGATAAATACATCCACTTTTGTTTACTTTCCACTAATTCAACTATTATCATCCAGTAGCACTTGTGACCTACATATGACTGCACTATCCTAAATTGCATATCATGCTTAATCTACATAACGCCACCAGTTGTTCCGCTACAAGAATTCGCACGAACTACATCCATCAATTTCTACTTTATTGTTGTCTATATCATTAATTAAGTGTATCTCGGCGAGGCACATTATTAAGGGTTTATGATTTATTATAAAATATTCAAACTCATCCTTATGCGCTATAACACTTTCAACATTTTGCAAATAAATTGGGGTATTTGACTCACCCGATCACTGACTGACTTAGCCTTATTGCTAATCGTTATTTTTCGTAATCAAATCTTCTCTTTGCTTCTTCAACTTTCTTTCGATAAACATCAAAATTTTTAGTCATATACTGAATGGTTTATGCCAAGATTAAGATTTAGCTTTTCATTCACCTTTATACAGTTTATGCAAAACTGTTGAACTTCTTCACGACACTGATTAGATTTGATTATTCACAGGACAATAACGAGAAGATGGTTCGTTTTTACAGTGTTTCGTCTTGTAGTTATACCCATTACAATTATAACATCTTGTAAAATCAATATGATCGTATCGTTTGCATATACCGCAACCAACTGTACGTTTCCCCACTGACGCCAGTTTTTTATGGGTTACACTGTCCGTTTCAACAATGCCAGACCATGTTTTCTTCGACACTATAGCCACAACTTCGAACATCTTAATAATAAGTTCACAGATACAACCTTTAATTGGTTTTGATCGCATCGACATTTTCTGTTGACATTTGCCTTGTTATTTTCCTTCTTTTAATCTACTCCAACATCTTTAATTTTGGTTTTTTCTTCTGCTGAATTGTAGCCATTATTCGTTGGCTGAGTTTAGCTTCAATCTCAGTTTTAATTTCTCTATGTTTGCTGTACTTTCGCATGCTATTCCAATTTTACCCTCATTAATTTTCATAACTTTTTTCACGCCACTTTCAGTTCAGTAGGTTTCATAGATTCAATTTCAAATGTCTTTAATTTTTTCCGAGTCATTTACCCCATTTGCAGATTTCAGTACTCAAACTTCTACTTTCTTAGATTTCACTACTTTTTTCTAATAATTCCACCAAAACTTGGTTTAACTTCGACTTTACAATCTCATTTTTTGAATGTATTCAGAACAATTATTAAATTCACGATTCCACCTTAAGAACTTTTTATACTCGGGTTTATTTATACTTTCAGGATTTTTTTAAACTAAGATCATATCAATTAACTCAGACTTGTTAAAATTGTTATACTTTCCCGAACACACATCCGATCACCCACTATCGCGACACCATTAAATCAGTAAAAGATTTCGAATAAAACATTGTTGGTTGACAACGAAAACAATCGCTTCTTCGGATTGAATCACATTCGCATGTGTCAAAATATTATCACCTATGCACATTTGACTTCATGCAGCTAAATCATAAGGATAATATTCAATCTGGGGTTCATCCCTAAAAGCACGAGGCGATTTCTAAGGAAGAACCTGACAAATTCATTGTCAGAGGATTTTCTTACTTTTCACGATCATAAATAAACTATGGATGCCGTAAATCTGTTTTAGAAAAGAACCTGTTGCGATAAGATATTCTATTATTCAATTTTTCCATGTTACTTCTATTTTATGCCTTCGAATTTTATTAGAGAATTATTTGTATCTAATTACATTTCAATAAGATAAGAAAACAAATGCTAAAAACCTGTATATGAAGTGTGGCTTGAAACGAGCGGCTGGTCTTCCTCGCCTCGATTGTTTATTTTCATATATAGCCAGTTTGTTAATAAAATACCATTATTGTAGTTTACATATCTGAAGTGCACGAATACGGCCCAGTTTAGTGTGTGCAGCGATAAATAAGAATTCAGCAGTGTTCGCGGGAAGTTTCAACTTACGTCAGTAGCCAGAAAGCGAGTTGAAGTGAACGTCGCCTGCGGCGAAATAAATACAAGCAGTTGAAGCTGAACATCTAACGGAATTTGCTGCCTAAAATGTTTGGGAGACAACACAGTATTTCTTAAACGAATACAGAATTGCAAAGCAGCCAAGGAGTTTCGTAACGTCCCGATTGTTAAGCAAAGTCAGCCGTTACACTGGCACCACAATTAGGAGCCATGGACTAATCCAGGATTGATGACGCAATCTAGTCCGAGGGTACACATAAACTAGCTTAACACGGGAAATGATAGCAGTTTAAGGGATAAGCGTTTGCTCCGGGCTGTGTTGTAAAAATCACGTGAGAATAAAAAATGCGCTTAATAAATTATTAAATACGTACGCAAACTGCGTTGAGTTTTGATGCACAAAATTACAACGGAGTAAATACGTGTACCCACGAGTTGGGTGATAACGATTTACTTATAAACTAAATTAATGCGCTTAGTAATGACCATTCATCCTGTAGTTTAATCCTATGTTCTTTATCATGTGTGTTTTAGAGTTTAATATATTGATGTTTATCTGTGGGAATAATTTGGCTTTCCTTGTGCAAATTATTTGAAGTTAGTTTCAGCACCCGGTAATACTACAAGTACAGGTCAGACTTCTGATCTTTCTTATATACGAACTGAGGTAATGTATTAGTTTCATGCTTACTGAGATAGCTATGTGAACAACAAGGCAATTGATTTATAATAGTTATTAAGGTACCAAGGGCATTATGAGTAAAATAAGAGCCCAAGATTGTTAGTGTACTAACCGAGGGCTTTGGCCCGAGGTGTGTACAACAATCGTGGGCTCTTAGCTCATAATGCCCGTGGTGCCTTCAAGGTTTTATGTCCTACCAATTTTCTTACCTAATTCATATTCATATTCAATTCATATAGTAATTACTATGATATGGTATTTAAGATTGATCTAGTTAGCTGATCTAAGTTAGATTTGTGACATTAGCTGAGCTGTCATTAATTTTCATTGTAACAGTGGTGCATAATAGAATTTCAGATTAGACAACGTAGTCTTTGTGGATAAACACCCAGCATTCTCTGGCTTCATGTGCCTTGCACGTTGTGAACTCGAGCGAGAATCCACGCAATAGCGATGCTCTTTGGTGACTCGTGTTGTTTGAGTACCTTGAGAATGAGTATACTTAGACAGATTTGGCCCTGTTGCTGTTTGTGCACCCATATTGACTGAGCGTGCAGCTTGCATCATTAAAGTGAAAGTCGCACTAAGAAATGAAGGGGAAAAAAGGTAAAGGTTCAGGGTCATTTCAATTTTCCCAACTGGGGGGGGGGGGGGGTTACTATAGGGACCTTGCGGATGGGTGAGGAGAGAAAAGAGGGGTGGAAAATGGAAGAGAGGCCAGGAAAGGTGCAGAAGTACTGTCCCGGAATTCGCCTCAGAGAAGGTAATCTGGTGACTCAGGAAAACCACCTAAAAACCTGAATCAAAGCAGACGGCCACAGTAATCGAACCCACGACCTCCCGACTGTTAGATAGACGTGGCACCACTATTCTACAGAGATCGATCAGAGAGAAATAAA
Organism: Agriotes lineatus; assembly: GCA_940337035.1. Lineage (NCBI taxonomy): Eukaryota > Metazoa > Arthropoda > Insecta > Coleoptera > Elateridae > Agriotes > Agriotes lineatus. The sequence goes on from OW679198.1 coordinate 57,449,728, forward strand.
GGTCGGTGTGGAGCTATTTATAGTCCTTTGTGCCAGCTGCTCGGAGCGAAGTAACGCTGATTGGTCGTTCAAGTGCAACGTAAGCAGTGGATTCCACGTTTTACCAAGTTTAAAACCATTTTTTCTGTTTATATTGTTTGGATGTTTTTCTATTCTTATTGCTTCACGTATCACTCGTGGAAGTAGTGAGGTATTCTGGCAAGTCTCTGCCGTGTACAAATTCTAAGATGTGCCCATTTATAAATGTATGCTCAGCAACGGCTAATTTTGTGATGCGTTTGTGTTTGCAATCGCATTTAGAAGTCTTAGATCAATTGAACGGTCAGTCTGTCCAATGCAACTCAAGCCGCATGAACAAGGAATGTGATTAACGCCAAGAAAAATAATGCTATGCAATTATAGAACCACACAAAAAAGAAAAAAATCAAAATGATTGGATATGAGGAGGTGCTTAAAGCGGTATTATAAGGAAAATAGAAAGAAACGCAAACGACCAATGTCGGTTTCAGATCTTAGGAAATATGCTCTAGATTTTGCTGGAGTATAACGAAGAAAGCAGAGTAGGGTAGAACGAAATGAATATCATATGATAGAGTAAGATCGGATTGGATTAGAGTAGATTGGTGATATTATTATAAAGCGCTGCAGTATTCGTAAATGTATCTTAAGAATATGTAGGAGCATTGTAGTTGCTGAGTCAAACCATATTTTTAACTGTTAGAATGTACAGAATAAACTCGTTTAAACCTCATTAAGGTTTTCCATATTGAATGAGATTGGAATAACTTTTAGAAAAAAATAAATCGCATCGCATTGGGTTGTCAGTTCGAAATTGATAGATTTGAAGTAAAATACCTTTTTTCAACGATAACATTTTGATTGATTCGGTAGCGCTTTGAAACCCACTGAAATATTCTCGAAATTTAAATTGCTTATCAGATGCTACTTTGAAATAAGGAGACTAATAGTTTTTAATGATATAAACCACATATTTGGCGAATCTAGCTGAGCTCTCTAGATACTACTTCGGAGTGGAACTCAACAGATTGGAACAGATCCAATCGGATGTGACGAAACGGATTGCGTGGGGCTGGATCGGGTCAGATTGAAACAAATCGCATTAGAATAGAGAATCTCTTGTGTGGAATTTTTGACAAATTCCAAGGGTTTTTAAAACCCATTCCATTTCCACGGGAATCGCTCTATTTGAATTCGGTCTAAGTCGAATGTTACTTTGAAAGTGTGAGCGAATGTTATAATTTTCATGATAATTAGTTTCAGATATGACTCGCCCCTCCGTATCTAGGAGTAAGTGTGTGTTGTACACAGTTTCCATGTTTATCTGCCGGATTTACTATTTTTCTTAATTTACCATGGAGGGATTTCTAAAATTCTATTAAAATGCAAAAACAGAACAAACACTAAGGTAAGACTGTATTGCAAAAATCATTTATCACAATATAGATCTACAACTGCTTCAAGTGTGTTTTTATTAAACTATATTCGTTTGCTCTTAAGTTTAATTTATTGAGTTTCTGTATATTCATTTATTGCTTTAGAAAACATATAATCAAAACACTATTTTCGCAATGAATTAATTTCCACCTGAGTTCGAAGTTTCGCATGAATTGTTTTAAAAAGCCTAACATTTCAATATCCATACAAATTTGTTACACACTTGATACAAAACGTTATAGCTACAATCTTTTAAAATTCAGCTCCATAACACAAACGTCACAAAGATGCTAACAAATAGAAATGTCTGTCATCACTCACCTCTCGCGCTTTTCTGAACCGGCGGAATACCTTGAGCTTCATAAAACGTCGGAAGTCCATAGTCAGTGATTTTTAGAACCCATCTTGCATCGATAACGCAATTTCTGGAGGTCAGATAACCGTGAACTCGTACGGGAGTCGAGTGCAGGTACTTCATCCCCTAAGGAAGGAAAAACGACTGGGTAAATTACCATTTCAATTCGAATTCATAAAGCAAACAATTTCATTCACCGTTTAATTTATTTCTTATAGTTCATTAAATGGAAGCTCGATCCTGGAGGCTGCTCCTTGGAGGGGTTAATTTATTAAAGCTCGTGGGTATGGCACGGACTATCAACTTTAATAATCAATGCAATGCAAACCGACTGGAATGCAGTGTTATTATATTCCCAGTGGCATGCCAGAATCCGAATTTATTTCTCCAGAAACATCTTATTAGGGAAAAACTGCTGTAGACCAGTTGCACAAGGAAAATACTGATTTGGGAACGTGATGCGAGATGGGACGAAGGTAATGAAAGAGACGTGTGCAATGTCATATCACCGTTCGACTCTTTATAGCAAAAAATGGTGTCGCATAAAAGAACAGATAACGTTCGCATGAGTGGCAGAACAGCGCCAGCCTTTAAATAAAGAATGAAATATGAGATATTCGTATTCCGCCCGTTAAATTTAAATACTTTGATGCAAATAGGAAACAAGGATTTTGCATGGATTCTAAAATCTAGTTCATTGTAATTCCTTCCTTGTTGTTCTCATTTGATTATTTATTCTTGCTGCATTTAAAATGAAATTGTAAATATATACACGGTTGTAACTTAATGTATGATCGCAAGAATTCTTAACCACACATAATCACTCCATAATTGAAAATATCATTTAAAAGTAACTATGACAATTTAGGTTAAGAAACTGTACTAGAAAGTATCAGACTTAAAGCAATATAATATTAATTACATTTCCAAAATTTTCGCCATTTCGTAATTTTGATTTACAAAATGTTAGACCAAGCTGGCTGATTACAATTGAATTTAAGTTATGATTACATGAAGCCACAACAAACTAGATCTGAAATTTATTTGATCGCTCGATATATGCTTTTATTTCGTTTGGAAACCATAATCTTGTTTATTGGTCCTCGATAACGGGCGAAAATGGCTTTTATAGCCCTAGGGCCTATAAAGTTGCTAAGCAGTATAACAAGTACCAACAATGTTTTAGTATAACAACACCAACAATCTGACCATAGCACACCAAAAATTCGCACAACGATGACGCAACACTCTGTAAGCAAAATACTGAACCATTGAATTTTTTTCATTTTGAGAACCAAAATAAAACACAACGTTGTATGTGCCACGTGCCTAATCACGATTATAGCTCTCGGGAAACTTAAAGCTCTTCGCTTCGCGTCGTGGTCTAAACATTTCCTCGTGCTGTTATATATAGGGTATGTCCTCAATAAATAAATAACTATTATAGGCATTTAACGGATTCTATCTGCACATACACAATTTTGTTATTAAAGAAGTAGTTATATTCTCGACAACTATCAAATTAAGATTAGATAATATAATGGGTAAATATCTGACTTTTATGCAAAAGAATACTAACGCGTAATAAAACACGAAGCAAAATTTCTTCAAATATGAAGAAAAACCTTACATGCTCATACAGCATTTCAACGTTATTTATTGGAAAATGCAAAATATTCTTATGACCTTCGTTCTGAGCATTTCGCCACATTTTCTTGTAAAGGAGAGTGTTAAAAGTACCATGTTTATTGTTGATCGCTTATAATGTTGAGCATTTTATGTAGTGGAACGTTGGTAAATACGAATATCAAAACTAACCATTTTAAGTATTTGATGTTTACGTTTTGATGTAGCTAGCCAACGTTTCAGTAGATAAAACTATAACACTTTACAACAACATTTAACATTATTATGGAGCTAAATACTGCCGTACTACATTGTATGAGTATAAAAAATTCAATTGCAGGTTGCCTTGATAATAAATTGCAAAATTTTTTGATAAATATGAAAATATCAAGAAAATTTCCAACATTTCTTATATAAATATGCGTTAAATGGGACATTTTCGTATAAGAATTTTCTCAAACATGTAAAAAAACAGAATATGATATATTAAATGGTGTGTAGCAGAAATGGAAGCTATAAGTCTTCTTTATTTTTTTCTATTTTTCTTGTTCATCGCTTATACAATCCATGTTTGTTTGTATGTAAACTTGTCTGTTTATCTACAGCGAGTCTCTTCCCATTCTGCGCCGATTTTCTATCCAACGCAACGTCGTGATCTTGGATTTCATTCTATTCGTTTCTTTATAAGGCTGTGTTCTGGCATTTGATCTATCCGTTTCTTTGTCCATTGTGCTATCGGTTGTATTTTGCATTCTTCTCGAGTCGTTTAATTTCATATTTTGTCAATTCTTGTATGTATGTACAATCGTTAACCTCTTGTTACCTTAGCGGTGTAGAGACTGGTGCTTTGTACGCTAGCATTTGGCGGTGTAGTGCTCAACCTGCCCCGAGTTACGAAACGCAACCATTGTGTGTTAGATGTGTGTCTTGGTGTGTGTTGACCTTGTTACCCTATCTCTTAGGTCTGTGGTTCTGAGTAAAGCACAGTTAATTTGATGCCCAACTGTGAATGGTCTCACCGAGCCCGGTTCAAATCATCAAGGTTGCGGAAAATTCCGGCCCTCGCGGGATTCGAACCGAGGGCTTGCTTAATGCATCTGCGCTACTGGGCTTCTTCTTTGTCAACTCTTGGCTTTCTCTTATTTTTTCGCAGCGTATTCATCTCTGCAATATCATTTACATCTCTGGGTTGGGGCGTTTCAGTACAGGCTTCCGCTCTATAGGCCTTTCAATTACTTTATTCCATTCTCTGTGTTAAACTGATACAATATTATTTGGAGGTTATCCACAGTTTCTGTCATTAATTTGGCATTGCCTCTATATAATGTTTAGAAGTTACTTTCCCATTCATGAATTTTTCTTGTTGTCAGGTTTATGTATTAATTTAGTTCATTTCCATTATCTCTCATGGTTCATCCATAACTGTTCTTGTAACCCATAAAAGTCGTGTTCTAGGTCACTCGATAAATGTTTCCAGTATCCTTGATGTTCTTACTTTATTTTTCACCTTGTTACTCTAAAAAGCGTTATGCATTATGGCCCTGAATTACCTCGTCTGATTTTGCCCGTTTCGGTTGCCTCTGTTCTAAAAGCTCAACTTTGTTACTAAGGTTCCGAACTGGTTTTGAATGGCTTTCAGCCGCATGAGATTGGTTATCGTTTCGTTGTCATGCGTAACTAGACCAAGTACCATTCAATTGTCTTCGCGCACCTGTGACGAAGTTTTTTTTGCCCCTCGGTCTTTTCTGCAAGCGTATACGGCTTAATGGCGTTTTGCGTCCTATTAACTTTTGTCTTAGTTTAGGGCTGGTTTAAAGTAACTTACGAGTGGAAGAATAGTGTCCTAGCTCACTCGCGTTACTGCGGATTTGTATGGTTGATTTATCGAAGATATTTTGGTCTGAATTAACCATCGCATTTGATTGCTGATTTTTCTGGAGTCGCGATTTAAGCCTTGGGGCTGTAAACTGAAGGTATGTGTGCGATTTATTTTTCTTGTTCTCCATTCTAATTATCCATTTGTGGATTTCACAGCCGACTTGGACTGGTTAAAGTATGAGCAGCTAGGTTATGCTACTAATTTGGTAGCCAAATCAAACGAATACAGGGTAAATATCGTTAAATGGATAAAAGTATGCAGTGATCACGCTCTCCAAATAAAGAACCAGAAGTGATTCAACCTTGGTTCCAGAGCGGTCTAGCGGTGAAAGCGGCGTAGTAACCGAATTGCACCTGTCTGCATGCGTGGGAGCCAACCAAGAAGCCCGAATCGGAATGCCAGCGATGGCAATTTTTTAAATTTGCAAATTGATGTAATTCGCGCGAGGGAGGTTCAGTATAAACCCCTTTACAGATTCTTTCATCAGTCATTAGTTTTAGTTTAATTCACCATTTTTCTCTTATAGTTTTCCTTTTTCCAGTAAGTATGTGCTGATAATATTTACTTTGACTAATTTATTTTAAGTTTATCGTTTAGTATTCTCTCTGTCACACAGCTATCTCGTATTATTTTACTTTCAAAACTGGAATGCAGCTTTACGTCTATACGTACTCGAACTCTTTGCTACACTAATTTACTACAGCAGAATCTTATAGAAATCTGCGAGAAATCAGTATTTATTCCTTGTTGTAAGCTATTGTAGTCAAGTTTCATTTATTTCTTTACGTGTCTACTATTCTGACTGCAACGTATCACGTAAATTATTGCACGTGCAAAACAAAATTTTATTTTAGAGCTTTTAGTTCTGTTGCGGGACCTTGGTTTTAAATTTAAACATTCTGTTCTATCTAAATTTGAATTTTCAAATAAAAGCTGCGGGTCACGTCGTGAGTTGGCGGGTCACACCGTGAACGTGAGTGAATATTCACTCACGCGCCTATCTCTGGTTAGGAGTAAAAATATCTTCACGTTTCTAATAAATTGAATAAATTTTCAAATAAAAAAAATGTATCGCGGTAGGGTTTGAACTCGCCGCATCTGCATAGCGATCGTAACAGCACCTGCCTAGAAATCATAACTGCATCCACAAGTCGAACTGCGCCATCGAGGCTATTTGAAATTAGTGCGGCGTGCGCCTCTATTTAAGGGACCGGTCTTATTGTTGAAACGTTTCCACTCTTTTGTGACATTATCCTGTATCTGTTGAGTTCTATTTTCGGCAAGTGTAAAGCCTGACCTATGTGAAAATTATTACTACCTTCTATTTCAAAATTAATGCAAAAATTAACAACATTTTATTTTTTAAGGTGCTCACCCTGTATATATTTGTCTGAAATGTTACCGCTTTCATTCTATATATATTCAAAATATCATCTTCCTCCGACAAATAGTTTTTGAGTTATACCGCCAACAGGAAGCAGACAGACAGGCAGACAGACAAACAGACAGATACAGACAGGCGAAATTGAGAAAACCTGTTTTTCGTCATCTCGAAAGGTAATTTTTTCGTCATCTCGAAAGGTAATTTTTTCGTGATTACAATACTTCCTTCGTCTTTCAGGCGAAGGAAGTAAAAAGGGTGTAATAAATTGTAAGAATTATTTGTTCAAACATCTCGCAATAGATTACATTCAGAGGACCTCAGTATTCTCGTTACTTCCCTCGTCTAAAATACGAAGAAAGTATTGTAATTGCGAAAAAATCACCTTCCTAGATTTCTTCAGATCACTTTTCAGCGTCCCTAGATGACGAAAGACAGTTTTTCTCAATTCCGTCTCTCTGTCTGTCTGCTGTCGGTATAACTCAAAAAGTATTTATTGGAGGAAGACGATATTTTGCATACACATTATATATCCACCTGGAATAAAACCGGGAAAATTTCAAAGCAATATGTACAGGGTGAGAACCGTAAAGTAATAATTTTTTTTTTCTTTAACCCAGAAATACAAAGAAGTAATAATTTGTATATAACGCGGGCGTTATCCCTGGGGTCTAACAAATACAAGATAAATGTTGTACGAGACAAAAAAAAAGAAACGAATAAGTGTGTGTATGTTATTCTATTATCTTGATAGTTTGTGTATGTAAGTATAGCCGAAAAGAAGCAATAACTAGAACCAATGATTGAAAATGAATTTGTGGCAGTAATACATACCTCACCCCAGTATCAAACCGTAAGAATGCCTTATTTAGTTCAAATGCGTTCACGTAGATATTTAATTCAAATTTTAATTATTATCGTAGAATCGCCATCAATGATGAACGGGTGTTGTCTAATAATTTAAATAAACAAAAATGAGTTCAAGATGACTACGTAAGGAGATTAATCAAATTCGCAATATAAGGTTGAAAGTTCAGACACTCTTACTGATCATACCTTAAATATTGATATCTTGAAGGGCATACATAAATTATATAGTAAGTTTGACTTCTTATCGTTTTAAAATTAATTTGCTGCTTCTAGATTAAACCACATCTCAGCGTGTTGTTATTCATAAGAAATAAATTCATAGCCATTTGGTTAAACCGCACAAATGCTAACAGCTAAACTTCCAAGCTTAAAAACGTAACCAGAATGATCTTTAAATAATTAGAATTTATTATCCAAATTTTGGATCTACCAGAGCTTTGTGTGAAACACTTCCCTGTCAAGTAAATTAGTTTTACTCGAAAGTTAGCAATTAACGAAGCAACTCCGGCACTTCCTGTTTTACTAGCTTTTTATGTTTTCATTAGTTACTCCAACAATTTCATTCGCACCCTTCAGCAAACTCGTTCGCTCCTTCGCGTAGATTTAATTACAAATACTTCCATCCGTTCGAAGTTCAAAATTTTTTGCTGTCATAGCGACAGGTGAGGTTATCCATTTGTTAAATTCTTTAATTTATTTTAGCCTGGGAAATAATTTTCTTGATGTTCAAAAAACGCAAAATCAAATTTTACGAGTGGCTGCCCGAATAACTCGTTCGCAAGTTAATGTAGAAGAAAGAAAAACTTGAAATAAATTCGTCTTCGTCTATACTGCTGGTACATTTTGCAAGCCTCTGTAAAGTTTGAGTTATGTTTTCCTCTTCTAAGCGGTTTATGGTGGTGGCGTTGAAATCATCCGACGACATCCTGATTCGTGGTGTACCTTATCTAAACTTTCTCTTAAGGCGCTTTTGTGAAAGTTTGATACGAGAGTTATAGTGCACTCATTCATGTGAACGACGCCATTACTTACCAGAATTTCAAAACTTTCAAACACTTAGGTGGTGTAATTTCAAAATTCGAATTTTATGAGTAATATTGTTCGTATGAAACAAATCTTAAAAGTAATTCTCTTAAACGTCTTGCTTTTTATTATGGAAAGAGATGCAGCAGCTGGCACGAAACCTTAGAATTTTGGCGCAGGTCAGTTCAGTAATACATCTTATATAATCGCTAATACCCGCCTCCGAAAATAGTTGTATTGGTTTGTTAATGTTGTATACTCAGGTAAAAAGTTTCAGTCAGGGTTAATGGCACTCGTTCAAAAGCAAAACAAATTTATAAAATAAAGACAATTACATCTACACTAATTTTGAAATAAAAAAATTAGTTATTAAAAATACCTTCATCGTCAGATAAGTCTGAAAATCTGAAATCACCTTTGCTGCTGCTGTAATTTCTAACTTTAACATTTAAGGAATCTGTTATTTCTATGTGCATAATGTATTCGTTGTCCCAATATTCTTTCTTTTATTTGGCGCTTTTAAGAAAATAATTCTTGTGCTAATATGAAATGCAGTTTGAATATAAAAATACGATGACATAAACGAATACAGGATTGAATCTCTACCTTACATAGGACTTCCAGACTAATAACACAATGTAAGAAATGCCAGGTATACGGGCATACACAAAGATATTGTAATATAGAGGCGTTAAATGTGTAGGTAAACATTGTGGTGAAGAACACCCAGCAAACTATCGCGGATGTAAAGTAGCCGTTGAGCTACAAAAAATGAAAAGTAAAGCTATGGAAAAAAAACACGCCCAACGTATCTAATAAAAGAACAGAAGAAAAACAGGTAAATGACAATAAAGGAAATCTTGCAGCCATTAACAAAGTTAGTAAAGACGTAAAATTTGCAATGGTTGCGTCAAATAAACGAACTATGCTGAAGAATGGGCAGCAAGATAATAACGTAGAGTTAACCCTCCAACTCTTTTTAACTAAATTAGATAAACAAGAAATTATTACTTCCGCTCTAGATGAACGACTGAAAATACTCGAATATGGCACCAAGCGACCTAAACCTCATTCAAATGTCCAATTTTCTTAAAATACTTACATCGAACGCTAATGGACTCCGCAACCTACTACAGGAGCTGCAACTAGTACTACATAAAGAAAACATTGATCTAGCGCTCATCTGGGATACCCATTTTACTAAACATTCATTTGTTAAGTTTAATGGCTATAAAATCTACCATGCAATTCACCCTAAAAACGATGCTAAAGGAAGAAGTGCAGTGATCGTTAAGGAAAATATACAATATTTACAGTTAAAATAATCACAATAGATATTCACCAACAGTGGCAGGGATCTACTGTTTACCTAGACATACCTTACAGAAAGATGAATGCAACGATCTATTTAATAATCTAGGCAGAAGATTTGTTATTGGCAGTGATTATAATGCAAAACATACCTACTAGGGGTCCAGAATAATTACTACTAAAGGTAGGGAACTACTAAAAGTAACCAACGAACATGGAGGTACATTTATATCTACCGGAAAGTCGACATACTGGCTCTCAGATCTTAACAAGGCACCTGACCTGGTCGATTTCTTTATAGTCAAAAAGATATCGCTTAACTATATGCAGGTAGACGAATGCCACGACTTACTTTCTGATCATTCAGCTATAACGTTAACCTTGAGTAAAAACATAATACAGAATGAAAATAATCCTACATTATCTAATAAATACACAGATTGGGCAAGCTTTAAGCAATTACTTGATACAAAAATAATTCTAGACGTACCCCTTAGAAAAGAAAAAGAATTGGATTCTGAGGTAGGAAAATTAAATAAAGACATCCAGATAAGCGATTGGGAATGTACTCCAGATATTAAAAGACGCCTAAAAGGTTGCTGCTATCCGGAAGAAATTAAGAAATTAGGAACCAGGAACCGTCAAGACAAAAATATAATTAATAATCTTACCCAACAGCTCACAAGAGAAATTGAAGAACTGAAAGAGGAATTTACTGCTACCTATTTGACAAAGCTGACTAATAATAGCAGTACAGATGATTCCTTATGGAAATCAACAAAAAGATTAAAGACATCTATGATGCAGATGCCACCAATTAAAAAAAAAGATTGGAATTGGGCTAAGAGCAATGAACGAAAAACGGAATGTTTTGCTGCTCTCCTGGAGAGCATTTTACAACCTTACGACCTACAAGAAGAAGCGGTATTGGGAGAAGCTGTCTCACGGGACGAAGAAAATATAGCACCGGTGTCGCAAGGCAAAGTTATTAAAGAAATTAAATATAACATCAACTCAAAAAAGACCCCTGGACTACGGGTTATATCTAAACTATTCGAGAAATTGCCCTTCAAGGGAATGCAAGCAATTATAAACAGAGGAAATTTGATCCCAGACCGTCAGTTTGGGTTCAGATGTGGACATTCAACGGTAGATCAGGTGCATCGAATTACCCATAGGTATTATACAAAAAGCACTATAAGAAAGTGTGCTCTACAGTATTTTTGGACGTAGCGCAAAGCCTTCGACAAGGTGTGTCATGAAAGCTTGCAGTGGAAATTAAAATCTATTCTACCTAAGCAATATTCGAATATCTTAAGATCTTATCAATCGAACAGATTTTTCAAGATCAAGCAAGATGACGCCTATTCTGTTCTTAAAGAAATTAAATCTGGAGTACCGCAAAGTAGTGTTTTGGGGCCGGTACTCTACCTCCTCTATACGTGTGATCTTCCAGAACCAGAAAAAAACATTGTTGCTACTTTTGCAGACGATACTCCTATACTAACCGTGGGAGAAAATAATACAAAAACAGCCAATAAACTTCAATATGCCATTAATAATTTCCAAAAATGGACTAAGATGGTTAAAATCAAATTCAAATTAAATAAAGGAAAATCAGTGCGTATAGACTTATACAAACGAACATGTACCAATAAATATAAATGGACAAATGGTCCAATATGCCAATACAGAAAAGTATCTTGGTTTTACGCTAGACACGAAACTTCCTGGAAAGCCCATGTGAAAAAAAAGAAGAACTAGGTATCAAATATAGAAAAATGCATTGGCTGCTGGGAAGAAACTCGGCCTTGTCAATACATAATAAGCTTCTCCTGTACAAGCAAATTTTAAAACCCTTGTGGACGTATGGATCACAGCTTTGGGGTTGTACCGCAAAATCGAACATCAAGATTATACAAATGTTTCAAAATAAGGTGATAAGGAACACAGTAAACGCGCCTTGGTATATTAGAAACGAATATCCCCATATGGACCTAGATGTAGCATACGTCGAAAAAGAAATCCATAAATATGCAAGAAGCCACGAAGCGCGACTTCTACAACATGAAAATACCGAGACCATCGAAATGCACATCAACTAAGGAGACTTAAGAGGATCAAACCGCACGAATTAGTGTTGTGAATTGTTAGTGTTGAAGCAGAGTAAACTGTGTAAAGTGCATGAAAAAGTGCTTTAGAGGTCTAAATTTAGCTAAGAAGACATCAATGGGTGATTCTTAGATATTAGGACTTTTAGTATTGTAGGATTAGAAACAAGCTACTTATTAGTCTAAGACTAGATTGTAGCAATATTTAAAATAAAAAAATAACAAATACTATTCCTAGTTTTATACGACGCAGAAAATTGTTGTCCAACGTAGATGTTGTCAAGCTAGCGAAGCGAGTTGGACAATTACGAGGAGTGAATAAACACTCAATAGGAAAACATGTTGCATATAAAATGTTTGGTGTTTTTGTATTAAATACAAACGTTTAGATATTCTATGTTATGTTGACATGAGGCCTAGATGGGAGAGTGGTCCCGCTGCTTGCAATCGAGACCACAGCGAATCGTGCGAGCAAGAGTTCTACTCCCGACTCGGGCGTTCTGGGTTTCGCTTAGGTAAGATTAGCTTAAGTGACGCCGCAGCCCTCTGAAGTAATGCGAAATCGGTTCCAAGGGGCAACGGTAGAGGTTAAGTGCAAAAAAAAGTTATGTTGAGATACAGATTTACGCCAAAGAGCAGAGAAATTACTTTTTTTAAATCGGCAGCCAAGAACATCGATATCGTCATTAAAATATGAGAAATAGGCAGTGAGTAATCCATCGTTTTACGACTATTTGCAGCTGGCGGTATTACAAATGGGTAGCAGGAAACATCAACATGACCTACAAGAGTTGGTTAAAAATGTTTAAAATCACGATTTAATTGATTTAAAAAAAGCAATATGCCCTTATGTGATTTATTTGTTTCGGTCCTATGGGTCGTGACAAATAAATTTCAAATTCGTCATAAAAAGTTGAACTCCAGAACCTTATGATATGTTTTTCGGACTTTTTCCACTGTCTAGGGCAGGGGTGGCGAACCCATGGCACGCGTGCCACTGATGGCACGTGACAAAATAATTTGGGCACGGCATTAATTATGGAATTTAGGTACCTAATCAAAACAATTTATATTTAACAATGAGTTGAACATGAAGCTTCAAAGCGCAAATAAAACAATTATTGTGTTATGATAGATCTCATTCGTGCTTTCGAAGCTAAACTGCAAGTTTTTCCCAAACTTGAAAAAATCACCAGAGACTTGGATTAACACGGAAAACCAGACCAAGCAAAAGTCACTGAAGAGTTTAATTCGGTAATTAATTCTTCAATCAAAGAATTGTCATCTAGATTTTCTCAGTTCAGAATTATCGGAAACACTAAAGTTTATTATGTATCCCATATATCTAATACTTACTATATTGCTAGCGGCTATAAGTGGGAAACTTACCGATGAAGTGAGACACACAACCAACTCTTTATTGTATACGGTGAGCTGTGCGCAAGCGCGGCGGCGTCGTCCGCCCAATGGGGAAGTGGTCAAGTTTAAAATTCGCTTCTAAAGGCGGAGTTCGAATTCTCACGCATGCGCACGAGACGCGTTATACTCTAAGTGAAACTATGTCGGCGCCGTAATGTTTTCTGAAGTTTCCAGGCCCTACCAGCAATATATGTGTATTATATATATGATGTATCCTGATGCGACTTCACTTGTTAAACTGAACTTGGCCAAATTTGATTGGTTGGAAATTGGAGAAACTGAAATGCAGCTGATTGATTTCCAGTCTAGTTCATATGGATTCAAAAATGTATCGAAACAAGGAAAGAGTTGGAATTAAATGAAATAGAAAGGCTATCTGTATCAGGTAATATGAGTAAAAATGCCAATATCAAAATTATGAAAACGTAGAATATAATTCCAGACACATTTAGCTGTCTGAAGAAGCTTGCTTTTGTTATCTTAACAATATTTTCGTCTACCTATACTTGCGAGTCATTATTTTCATAAATGAATAACATTAAAGACTCGATTAGAAGCCGTTTGTCAGATGACTCCAGTTCAGCTTGCATTCTGTTAAAAGTAACAAAGTATGAAGCTAATATAAGTTATTTAGCATCTAATTTGCAACAGCAGAAGTCGCACTATTTTTTTCTTTCATTTAAATAAACATAACGTTACTATTGCTGTACAAAATATATATCTTTGGTTGCAAATAAAAAGTGTTAAATTGATAGTGTGCAGTTTTATATTTTCTCCATTAATCACTAAGTGAAGATTGTTTGATGGCACGTCATGGCCTCGTTAAACATTTCTTTAGAAAAAATGGCACGTAGATGAATAAAGGTTCGCCACCCCTGGTCTAGGGTGTAAATCACACAACGTTTCGGGAGTTTTGTTCTACTCCCGTCTTCAGGTGTTCCTGGTTAGTCCTGAGAAGGACTTATATTCTACGTTTTTCTCCGTAAATTTGTGCCTCCCCCGGGGTTTTAACCCGGGACCGCTGATCGCTAGTCTGCCACTCTAACCACTAGGCCACCAGGGCGGTTAGACATCCAGAACCTTGGTATACTCCATATATATAATACACATATATTGCTGGTAGGGCCTGGAAACTTCAGAAAACATTACGGCGCCGACATAGTCTCACTTATAGTATAACGCGTCTCGTGCGCATGCGTGAGAATTCGAACTCCGCCTTTAGAAGCGAATTTTAAACTTGACCACTTCCCCATTGGGCGGGACCACTTCCCCATTGGGCGGACGACGCCGCCGCGCTTGCGCACAGCTCACCGTATACATGAAGGAGTTGGTTGTGTGTCTCACTTCATCGGCCAGTTTCCCACTCATAGCCGCTAGCAATATAGTAAGTATTAGATATATGGTATACTCGTACAAATTACTATTTTTAACGTCATCAATGGCAACGTAAAAAATCTGAAAAAGGCTTTACCCAGAACTTCCCTCGTCGACATTGTAACACTAAATAATTTTAAAATTCAAATTATGTTAGGAGTAAAAATATCTTCACATTTCTAATAAATTAAATGAATTCTAAAATGAAAAAAAAAAAACGTTACCGGTGGTCGTATTCGAAGGGCAGCCGAACGCGTATGCAGTCCCAATGTTTTGTGGGATATTGCAAGGGAACGGACTATTAAAAACGCGTTAAAACTTTCATCAAAAGTTCAATATAAAGAACACCTTGCTCACTTCAAATTTAAATGTTATTAAAAGTCTAGAGTGTTTCTATATATGTTTGAGAATCGGCATCGAGTCAGATGCCCAATAGTTAGATTCATTAGAAGTTCATCAGACATAGATTGTTACAAGACTTAAGAAAATCTTAGAAAGAAAAACTGTTATGAATATATTTCACTTACTACTTCAGTAGCCTTCAAAGTGTTCACAAGTTAATTTAGGCTTTATAGAGAGTTATTTAACGGTTACTGTTTATAAACCGTAGTCATTTAACTATATTATAAATACTGTTCTTTTTCTGTTAAATCTAAGTTTTAGAATTCCACCGGAGATGACAAATTAAGTGTTAAAAAATGCCTTTAAAGAAGATAATAAGGTATTACAAGAGATGAATTCTAAAAGTTCGGTGTAAATTTCATATCGATATACAATGAAAAGTGTTGATAACGCACTCTCTTTTTTTCTCTACCTATGCTGTCTTTATCGGTCCCTTGACTGTGCTACTTGTATCCAAGCTATTCCAGCCACCTTCTTTATGTCATCATACCACCTTGTTATTGGCCTTCCTCTGTTTATTTTTCTGTCCAGGGTCTCCAATGCAAAATCTTACTGTTCCACCTGCCATCCTTCTGTTTTGCCACGTACCCTACGTAGCTCTGTTATTCTTTGTATTATATCTGTAGCTTTTGTCTTTGACCTTAACCAATCATTCTTATTTTTATCTCGTAGTGACACTCCTACCATTGCTCTTTCCATGGCTCTTTGAGTAACCCTTAATTTAGAGATTGCCTGTTTTGGAATTGTACATGTTTGAGCTCCATAAGTTATTACAGGGAGCACACACTGATGGGATATAGAGTGATCCGAAGACGTTGTGGTATTTTTTGTTTTCTTAATATTTTAGATAATTTTCCGTAGGAGGTTCATCCTATTTTTCTTCTCTCTATCTCGGTTTTTTTATACTGCTCAACAAATGAATTGTACCATTTCCATATATTGGTGCAACTTTTAAAAATATTTTCCAAAAGACCAGCCATGGCATTTTTGGTGACCTTTCAGGATTGTGTCACTATAAAAAGCATTTCTTTTCATAATTTGGTTTAAATAAAACTAAGTCCATTAATAAAATGATATCATTTGCAAATTTTGAATTTTGCTGAAATGTTGCACATTGTATACAAATTACCCCAAATTGTTGGCAACATTTTTTAATTGGTCCGAGGAGACACAAAAACTATAAATTTCCTTTTTTTGTTCATCCCCTTATTTTTGTGAAATATATCTTTTTATAATTTCATTATTTTTTAATTTTATTAATATGATTTTGTTAATGCTTTAGTTGATATTTGAGGACAGTGCATTTGTTGAGCAGTATATTTTCTTTTAACATTGAAACCATCTGTCCTAGGTACACATATTTTGTATTCTTGTACAGTTGATGTATATACTTGGGTCTTATTTATACATTGTATTTGTCTTCTTTCGGTTAATTTTTAGTCCCACCTCCCTGAATCTGTCTTTTAATTCAGTCAGTACACTTTTTAGATCATCCTCTTTGTTCGCGAATAAAATGATATCGTCAGTGAACCGTAGGTGGTTCTTCTCTCCTATATCCGTTTAGGTTAATCCCCTTGTTTGCCCAGTCTAACTTCTTGAAAATTCCTTCTAATGTCATGGCAAACAGTTTAGGCGACTTGTCCGATTTTTCTACGTATACAAAACAAATTGCTTCCTTATGTAATCTGACCTTAGCTGTTGCATTTTTTTATAGATGTTCTTTAGGAGGCTGGTATATCGGTGGTTCATACGCTCCATATGATTTTTCAATTATTATATTTACTGTTAACGGATGGTCGCACGTACTGTAGCCTTTTCGAAAAGCTACTTGCTCTGGTGGTTGGTAATTTTCTAGTTTCGTTCTATCGCCTTTCTTATATAGTATAACAACGATAGCATTTTCCAGTTGTCGGGTATTTTCTCTCGTTCTAGGCATAGATTGAACAGTTCACATAACTTTGGGATTACTTTTTCTTCAGCTTCCTTGACCATTTATTTCAGTATTTCGTCTTCTCCCGGTGATATATTGTTCGAAATGTGTGCTAATGTGTGTTTTATTTCATGATTAGTTATTTCGAGAATGACTTCCGAGCCTACGTTTATTATTTTGATCCAATTTTGATTTTCTTTCGTTCTTCTACTTGTGATGTGTAGAGATTTCTATAGTATTCATCTGTTATGCCCTTTTTTCTTTTTAATACACACCATTAAATGTCAAATGTAACTAAACGAGTGATTAGAAATAATAAATTACACGGATTGCATTTCCATTTTTATCTGTAGGTATGTAGCAACTAAAGCATTGAATAGTTAATTTATTTAAACTTCAAAATTATCATCTTCTTTTCAAATACTGTTATTATCACAACCATTGGTATGTATCTCTCTCATCCAGCTTCTTCATTTATCCATAATTGGATGTAAGCCTCCCCCATATTCTTCCAGGATTCTCTATTCGTGGCTTCTCTTCCCCATAGTTTGCCGGCTATTTTCTTTACGTCGTCATCCCATCGCATCCTCGGCCTTCCTACGCTCCTTCTTCCGGTCCATATGGTCTCCAAACTGTTGTCTTCTTTGTCCATTTCTCATCGCTCATTCTCATGACGTGACCTGCCCACTGCCATTTTAATTTCGCCACTCTCGTCATGATATCTTCTACTTTAGTTTTTTCTCGTATCCACTTATTTGTTTTGTGTTCTTTGAGACTGATGTTCAGCATAGCTCTTTCCATTCCATGTTGCGCTGTTTGTAACATGTGTGCTGTGGCCAGAGATGTGGTAAATATAGATGCAAACATGCCACTGCAACTGTGTTACTACATGTATGATATAAGCACAAACACACTTTTAACAAGCTGTCTCTTTCAAATGCACCTAAAATTCGTGATGGTCCACAGTCTCTCTCTTTCTAAGAGGTACCTAATGTTTGATTGGTTGCTAAAGCAGAGTGGTAATTTTAAACCGTCCTTCAGAACCACGATCCACCTCGCGAGAAGAATATCATCTTGCTAGTCGTTAAATTTAAAAACTCATAACCGAACCACCGAACGACGATCGAACCCCAGTAAAATTGAACTTTATAAATAAACATTTAAATATCCCTTTGTCGCCCGAACGGCTGTTACTCTTATCCGGTCTTATCGCTCTGCACTGCAGCCGGCCCCGCGCGATTGCTGGTTTCATGTTTCATGATTGCGCTCGCATTTTTCCCTATTCTCGGACTTCGGCCGTTGGCCCGCTTGATATTTAAAATTGTTTGAGGTTCAAGTTGCCCTTGGTATCGAATTTGTCAAAGAGAAAGCTTCTGCGACGCCTAATTTCAGTGTAAATAAACGCAAATATGACAACTGACAACTGTAAATATGGTGATTGTAAACACACAAGTTATGCGAGTTCAGAAGTACGTTTAATATTGTGATGCGCATGCACTGCCCTGGTAACGCCCAGGTACCACTTAGAGGGAAAGAGACGATGTTTGTACAAACATTTACAATAATACGAAAAGAGACAAAATGAAAATCGTATGTTGTACATGTTGGAACATACGTATGTTCTTAAGTAAATGGTGTGTTTGCATCTATATTTACGACATCTTTGGCTGTGGCTTTTGTTAGTGGCCACGTTTCAGATGCATATGTTATGTTCGGGGCTATGCATTGGTTATACACTTTGGTTTTCATAGGTTGGGGTAGGTCAGATCTAAGTACACTTCTAAGTTTACCAAAGGCAGCCCATCCCAATTTTATTCTTCTTTTTGTTTCATTTTGTTGGCTATCCGCATTAAAACTAAGATTTTGTCCCAAGTACACGTATTCTTCTACAATTTCTAAAGTTGTGTCTCCGCATGTTATTTCTAGGTTGTCAAATCTAAGATTCGCGGATGACATTGTCCTGATTTCCGAAAGCCCCGAACAATTACAAGAAATGATAAAGGAACTCACAGACGCCACTCAAAAAATAGGACTACAGATTAATAAAAGTAAAACAAAAAAAAATTATGACAAATTGGTATGTATGGTGTGTTCGAAAAAAAAAACTAATTTAGGGCAAGCCTTGGAAAGAAAGATAAAAAATCTAGTCACGTCTTAACTTAATTCTGTAGGTGAATGTGAGATTGCATTTTGTTTATGAAAACATTTGTCACTATGACCGGCAAAAGTTTACACTGTATTAAGTTTACTTGTATCAATCAAAAAGGAATAAGAGATGGCATTTACAACTAGTGTATTAATAATAACAGCCAATGAAAATTGTTTTTATTAAATGTTTTGGATATTTTTAGGGTAAATAGTTCAAGATCAAGATTAAGTCAGTTCTCTCTGACTTCTAGTAGTTCATTTGCTTCAATGGGTATGCATCAAGTTATGGCAAACTTCAATTTGATCATGGAATGCTACGGATGAGTTTTTTTAAACACACGATATAATCCAAGCTATTGGTTCAAAGTATGCTTGACCATACTTAATTTGGGTTAAATTTAAAAACCAATTTCGGCCTAATTTGGTGTAACCGTCGCATTTTAATTCATATTTCTAGGTCGAGCTGCAATTGCTTGTCAGTATTGGTAATCACATGTAGCTATATGTGTACGTAGCTCGCGTAGTAACAGCGACCTACTGAACTGTCAGTAGGTCGCTGAACCCACTTCCGCGAAACCCGCAAAATAGCGTTGATATTAAATTTGAAAATATGTATAAAAACAGTCGTATGTCATTTAATTTTAATACAGTTCTAAAAACGGTTGTGTTAATTTCAACGTGAGTTAATATAGGCAACACTTGTTTAGAAAAAGTGTTGGTCTGGCTCTCCTGCTCACGCAGAATACTCTAATCCTTTGATCTCCTCAATAAGTTTCCAATCCTTCACTAATTGTCAAACATAACCTGGTGCTCTTAGTTAATAATTTACGTTCTCTGAATAAATTTCTAAAAAGCCCAAAAATTGGGGAGACTTCAGACAATAACCATGTAATGCCCAATGCGGTGAAAAATTACTTTAAGTATTTATAATCTTTGAAAATATTTTTCTTCAAATTCAACAGCTTTGTATTCTTCGAAACCGATCGTCAAGTCAACCCATCCACGTTTACTCTGGGAGCTGGTAACGTTCTGCGTCACATGCTTCCTCATCAGCTGAAAATCGCTGAGAAAGTCGTTTCGTTACCTGCATGAAGAATGCTAAAGCACAGGTTGCAAGATCAGTACATTCAGCCCGGTCATTGCTAATGTGCAGATGCCTTGGACTCTGACTTTGAACGGAAACTTTTGAGCTCCTGTAGAGCGCGAGGTGGGCATCGCTGTGTGTAGGTATCACAGCAGTGATCCTCTTCTGAGTGTATTCCAAAATCTCTTTGCTTTGAAGAATATAGCATCATCTTTATCTTCACTGATTGTAATCTTCGGTTTATGACTGTAGCTGTCTCATCTTCGAACATCCACACCATGTTCTGTAATTTCATAGAGACACTGTAGTAATAAAGTCACGATGCTACTGACGTTGGAGTCCCATTTTCAAGCTTCCTCAGCATTTAGCAACTTCAAACAACACAGTTTCTCATTTGCTTTTCCGGCATTGAATGGGGAATCCGTAGAGAACAAACCTTTCTAACATTAATAGGTCATGAAGAATTGTGTGCATTGCAGGTACCTATGAATGTAGGTATCCCCCTTTTGTTCCAGAATTTTTTACACTTCTACAATGTGCCAATTTTTTTCTCTAGAACTTTTGATATCATAGTACTATAGTAGTCCGATGAGAACATTTAGGCTTCCCTACAATAGTAATTTCCTCTACGCATGGGTTTACGAGCAAGGTTGTAGTTTAAAACTTTACGGTACTCATTAGGTCGACTGTTGGAGTGCAACAGGCAGCATATGCATACTATGTTGTTTACACCATTAACATGTCCTCTCGGTCTCTCATTGCACCACATTGCAAAACCCAGTGGCTCGTGCATAACTTTTTGAATGCCTCCCATTCTTTAGATATGGATTTTACTTTAATTTATCAAACTAGTTCACCAGTACATAAGCTTCAAATTAGTATTAAAAGTTTTTAATTTTCCGGCAAACTTAAAAGAATCTAAATAAGCAGGCATATAATTATTTTAGACAGTAAAATTTTACTTCCAGCTGTAATATGTTTAAAACATAATGAAAAACAGATTATTAAAGCCCTGCACTAAACTCTACCACGCCAACATTTTTAATTGCCAAATGAATTATACTTTATCTCCGTTTAGGTTAAAACATTCCGAGCTACCTGAGACAATTATAGAACTCCCTTGGCCTTTTTAATTATTAAAAAATTACAGTCGGTTCTCGTAAATCCATTTTTAACAGGTTTATATTTGGAAGCTCCAGTTCCAGAAAAATTACCAACCTCAGGTGAAACTTTAATGTACTTTGCAAGTTCCGGACCTTCATCAGCAGGGTGATGTGCGCATAAAGAAACCATTACCTGTAAATTAATAATGAACTGCCATTCAAAAATTCTGCATAATTAAAATAAAAATGCGCATCTATTCTTCGTGTAATCTCTGCTTAAAACTTTATAGAAAAATTGTGGTTTGCAGGCAATCAATTTCAACAAAAGCCTTCATATTGCAGCGGTTGGGCCAATAATACATCATCAAAATAAACCCGCCTTCAGCAGCTATAATGCCCATCTGGAAGATCTAGGAGCTTTTCTCGAGTTAATCCCCTCTTTATAAAGTAGGGTTTGTGCCCATGCAAAAAATATTCAGCGCTACCACTGAAATCAATACAGCGCAGCTGTACTAAATCAGGTTTAATAATAAAATCCAACAAATTTTCTTGAATGTATCTAAATGTTTATAAGAGGACACGTTGAGAAGTCGAAGGACAATTCTTCGCCAAGGCCGTCAATAGAAGATGACCTGATACGATAATGCACGCTCACAACTTCATAAATCCCTCGAGGGTCAGCTTAGAGAAGCTAGAAACATTGAAAAACACACTTCACGTTGAAGCTTATTTGCAGTTGGCATTTGAGCGATTTTGGAACCACAAGTAGAATAAACCGAACGTAAACCGTATTCCGCAGAATCCCAACATGCCTCATGGCAGAGAAATACCAAGCTAGGGTAAATGCGGCTCAACACATTGTCCTTGGCCTCAAAACACCTGATAATTTCCGATAGAATAAGCCTGAAATCCAGGTTATTACGACATTGTCCCCAAGCTCCAAATGAGAAGCAAATCTAAATTTGTTTTTAGCACTAGGGAAAGCGAAAGCAAAAATATTAGGGTTGAAATATTTATGTAGACCGCTACATGTACTCGTTCCCAGAAACATGTTGGTTAATGAGGTAACGAACATCTTTTGAATTTCCTCTAAAAAGAAGGTAACAAGCTTGTCCTTCGGTTTCTTGTTGGATTTATCGTAAAATCCATTAGCTGAGCGTTAGTTTTTGCATACAAATTTATTTTTTGCTCACCTTTCGAGCCTGTAAACAAAAAGGACAAACAATTGGGCGTGTGTAGGACCGTGGAGAAAGCGTACTAGCTCCATAATGATTTAACACCGAGTAAGGGTTGGCTAGATTAATAATATAATTATTGATGAGGTACAAAAACAGGCAGAGATGAGCCGAATCAATATTTCATTCAAGTAAAATGCCTTCATTTCGCTAGACTTGTTACAACAAAAAACAGTTTTATCTGTCAAATATAAAGCCCTTTATGCAGGTTAGACCGCAAAAGGACGTAATAGCAACCTTTCGAAGCATGACATCACTTAATTTGGAAAAGCTTTAGCAGAATGTTAAGAATGAACGCTATAAAAGCCTTTATTAGAAATTATGGACAAATAAGCTCGAGGCTAATACCAGTACCGCTTATTGCTTCTAAACTGCCCTTTTAAGTTTGTGGAGACATGCAGCAAGCTAATCAGATTAATTGCAAGTCAAAATGTGTTTCTAGATTTGTGAATATTTTCCTGAAAAACATAAATCATGCGAAAACAAGCAAACCTGATTGGATTTCATTTTATTCAGTTTTATAAGTTAGTGTAGCTATAAAAACTATGGTACCTATATAGCATGTGATACAAATGTTCATAATTTAATTGAAAAAAGTGCAGCATAATACAATTATATAATAACTTTTCAATTTGGAATTAATGCAATAGGATTAATTTAATCTATTATATCTATAAAAAAAAATCCAAAACCTCATAGTTATAAGGCTATTACTATATCGATTTTTAGACCCCTAAAGTGGCTTCTAACACACTAGTGAATTAAACTATAACCCACTAGTGAGATAAAAACCAAATCATTCACTACTGTATTGTTGCTAGCACTGTCAAGCGATGTCAAATTTGCGACTTGGAGGTTAATATTTGCGTCAGTCTATAACAAATAACAAATGTATCGTAACCTACTAACCACGTATTTGACATAGACTGACAATACACTTCAATACTGCCACACGTATAACACGAATTACATGCAACTCTAATTATAAATGTATTTGACCTCTCGGTATTTTCCAATGTGTCACTGTGACTTACAGCTGTCAATACAAAATGTATGTTTTTTAGATATTTATTGAGTTGTTGGATAACATTTTGTATA
Source organism: Agriotes lineatus (assembly GCA_940337035.1). Taxonomy (NCBI): domain Eukaryota; kingdom Metazoa; phylum Arthropoda; class Insecta; order Coleoptera; family Elateridae; genus Agriotes; species Agriotes lineatus. The sequence continues at coordinate 57,473,532 of OW679198.1, forward strand.
GCACGCTTGTGTTATTACAAATAATTACCGCTCTCTGCCTGTAACACACTTATACCATAAATAAGTATCCACAACGCACATATTATAGAGGTATTATTACATTGATATCAGTTGTACTATGTAGGCCATATACCCCAAGATTTTATAGTCATAAATCCCTAGATATCCATTTTAATTAAAACACTGTTCAGTTATGACAAATTCGAGGTTTGCAGGTTAAGTTTTGCGTCGTTTGTGTCAAACGGCAAACAAAATCTAGCCTACTAACCTCGAATTTGACATAAACTGACAATCAACTTCAGTACTGCCAAACATATAATATAAAGCATAAACCACTCTAATTCTAAATGTTTGATCTCTCTGTACTTTCCAAATTGTCACTATGACTGTCAATACAAAATGTATGTTTTTGTTTAGTTATTTATTGAGTTGTTGGATAATAGTATATTATTATATGAGCGATTATGACAGCCATTATTCACGAAGATGACATTTGCGCCACAAGCCGAAGGCGCGTGGCGCAAGTCATCTGAGTGAATAATGGCCATAATCGCGAATATAATACGATATTTTATCTACTCCTATGCAATTGGAGCCTTGTGTTCATATTTCAGAATTATGATATTTGTGACAGCTGTTTACTTCAAAAGTCATTTAATAATAAGAATGAATTTTGTGATTGGCTACAACCTATTGAATAATGAAAATAGAATTTTCTGATTGGTTGCAATTTGCAAACTATTGAATAATGAAAATAGAATTTTATGATTGGCTGCAAACCGTGAATTATGAATCATAATTCATAACCATTGTGCAGTAGGAGTAGATAAAATTTTGAATGGCATGCTTGAATTATTACAAATAATTCAATCAATTTTTCTGTCGTGGATTATTTGTAATATAACACTCTTATACCATAAATAACTATTCAAATTTCTATTCAAATAATAGCTATCAATATAAGAAGCAATGTTTCGCAACCTATACAAATCAAGTTCATACTAATACATTTATTTCTCATTTGACAACCCGTCTTTACTTCCCTCGTCTAAAAGACTAAGGAAGTATTGTAATCGCGACAAAAATCACCTTTCGAGATCTTCACGTTTCGAAGGGACGGTGCTCTGTAGCTCAGGTAGAAATAGCCCGTTCCCTTGCAATATCCCACAAATCGTTGGGACTGCATACGCGGTCGGCCTGCCCTTCAAATTCGACCACCGGTAACGTTTTCTTTTAATTTGAAAATGTATTTAATTTATTAGCAACGTGAAGATATTTTTACTCCTAACTTAATTTAATTTTTTAAATTATTTAGTGTCACAATGTCGACGAGGGAAGTTCTGGGTAAAGCCTTTTACAGATTTTTCTATTGTTATAGAGTTCGAAATCCTTACGAGAACAATGAAAATGACTTAATTTATACACAGCGTAACTTAATTACTACGAGATATTTCAGGGTGGTAATCCCTAGCCAATTTTAAGAAAAAAGTTTCTTGTCAGGTGCCATGCAGGTGTCTAAAATATCTTTTACTTATAATTTCCTTATTAGTGCAGCTATTTAAACCAAATGTTGGTATAGAGTACACTCGGATATGGCCCCTTAAAATTTTATATTAACAAGATCTACAATTGACCAGTGGCGGAGATATGGGTAATCAGTGCCATACAGTGTCACTTAATTATAGACAGAAAGTGTATCATCAATTTTTTACTATATTTCTCAATTTTTTGGTAAATTGGATTTCTCTAATTCAGTTAAATTATTTTTTATGCAAAAACTAATTTTACAAGAAACGATAAAATCTAGCAAAACAAACGTACATAAGTTACACCCTGTATATTAACATGGTCTATGGGATAGAGTAACCTGACCACACACAACGCATGCTACATACAATATACACATGCTGTGACCTGTAATTGGTTTCATGTAACTATTGGACGCAGCTTAAATAAATAAATAATAAATAAAAGGATATTGAAGAAAAATTATAACAAAATTGATCATAGGTATATTAAAATATATTGAAGAAGCGCCTTTAAATTAATCAATGTATAACAAGCTTCATCGAAACAATCCATAAAAATGCTTGGAGAAGGTATAAAGCAGTCAGTGTTTACTTTATGCGTATAGCAACCACAACTTGTGCGCCACTGCTGGACAGCTAAAACAGGATCTGTCATGTACTACAGCGGTTTTCTCAATTTGAAAAAGATATATCAAGTAATACCGGAGATATTTTGAGGAAAACACGCCAGTTCTGAAAACTTTAAACCTCTAGCTTCTATATGTCCCCAAGGAAGCGCTTTTGGATGCGGTTATTCTAACTTCTTAACTTGTTTTTTATGTTCTGAAACATGACGAGTATTGCTATGAGAGCTATAAACAGACCTGGCCAATAATGATACATACCCTTTTTTGACTACCACCTAAGAATGATCTGTGGTGCAATGCTATTTTAATTATAATTAACATCAAATTTTTCCAAAATTTCCATTTTGAAATACTGTTCACAAACAAATACCGCGTTGGTGGAATCAAACCACCAACTTTTGGTTAATCTCCCAAGCATTATAATTGAAACCCAGTTTAAATATTATATATCGTCACATCATGATGTAAATCTGCTTAAATTCTATTAAGTAGAAAGTGTACCAACTATATATATGGTATTGATATGATAACTGTGAAAACTATATGGGAAGAAAAGAAGAATATCGAAGTGACAAATTAATCTTTCAAAGTCATGTTGCAAGATTCCTTTACATTATAAGAATAGAATAAAATTCATAAACAAGAACCTTGGATCTTGACAGCAGAATGGTATCACAGAAGCAGATAATGACATTTTCACTCCAGAACGAAACGCTAACCGTCAAAAAATACTAAGCAAGAAACGGTACAAGTGTTTGGAAGACATATTCCACATAATCATGTGAGTTTCATTTCTGGCAATATATAATTTTTTGAATAATAGCGATTGCATTATTAACTCCAGATTGTATAGCAACATTTATTATTCATTATTTACCAAATATTTCCGTAATTACACGATTTCTAGTAATAGCGATCATAATAAATATTCCTGTTTGCATATCGATTATTTGGGAGTAAGATTTCCATAAACGTAACTGATTAGTAGAAAATCTATAAATGGGTTTATACGAACCTTCCCTCTCGCGAATTACATCAGATTGCAAATATAAAAAGGTCCGCTGTGATTCAAACTCCGCGCTTCCAGGTGAATGCGATTTATATTTCCAGCCCAATTTCTAGTTGCGGCGGCTTGAAAAACTTAGCCAGGACGTTGTTCGAATTGTAGGAATTTCTGCTGCCTTATAAAGACACCATACTCTTGTGTCCCATTTGTGATATTTACCCTGTATCTGTCAGGTTTCATTTTCGCCAATGATAAAGCCTGAGCTATGTGCAAATCATTACTACTTCTCAGTTAAATAAAAATAAACAAAATTTTACTTTTTAAGATGATCACCCTGTGTATATTTCTAAGATTTTTTTATTCGTCTTTTAGACTAGGGAATTAAAAAATATCGGACCTAAAAATATTTGCAGGTATTTGCGGAAAGTTCACAAACATTTTCTGAAGCCAATATAAAGATATATCAAAAATACGGTCTAAAACCGACATTCTATAGTAAGCCTTCAGATTGTAATCGAGAAAAGATCACCTTCTGAGATTTCTTCAGATCTTCACGTTTCAGGGTCCCTAGATGACGAAAAATAGGTTTCCTCAATTCCGCCTGTCTGCCTGCTTGTTTGTTGGCGGTATAACTCAAAAACTATTGTTAGAGAAAGACGATATATCTACCTCCCATAAAACGGAGAAAATTTCGGACAAATTGTTTATTGTTTATTGTTTACAGAATTGAACAACCAATACATAATTAGTTAAACATATTAGACGAACACGTCTCAGTCGAAGCGAGGCTTGCGTACTGCGACGTGTACGATATTATAAACTAGAACGTTAATTGCCACTAACAACATTATTTGACTATTGATATTTATCAAACAATTCCTAAAATCTTAAAATCGACAAACGTAATTCCGGCCAATTTAACAATCTCCTAATAAATGATAAAATGGTGTCAAATCATTAGAAATCAGATACTGTGTAAGACGAGACTTAAATGAGTTACATTTATTTATATTTTTAATCTCTAGGGGAAGCAAATTATAAAAATGTGGAGCTAGAAATATAGCACATTTACCACCAATTGATTTATTTGCCGTTGTTGTGATCACTTGTTGTTGTTGTACACCTCTGGTAGAGTATTGATGTCGAATTGGGGACTTCTTTTTAGTGTGAAAATTGAGTAAAACTGTTTTAATAAATTGCTGTCTTATATTGCAAGACCTCGATTCTTGGAAAACTCTAGTAGTAGGGTACATTACCGGTTTGTTTAGTAAAATTTTTAATATTGTTTTTTGAGTGATTTGCAGCGTCTGTAAATTTGATTTATGGAGGCCACCCCAGCCAATAATGCCATATTGTAAAATCGAATGTACCAAAGAATTGTATATTATTTTTAAATGATTACTGTCCAAAAACTGCCGTATTACTTTAAAGGGATAGAACAATTTTTGTCGTAATATATAATGTGTGCTGTTCCCATCTTAAATGACAGTCAAGCTGAATTCCTTAGGTATTTTATATTGTTTACTAGCTCGATTGAAGGCATGTCACTATTAATTTTTATTTGTTTATATTTAGGTAAATTATTACTATAACATGAAAACGGCACACACTTTGTTTTGTCTAAATTTATCGTTAAGAGGTTGTTATCTAACCACTGCATAATTTGAGAAAAAGATGCTGATATTTTTAAGTACAGAGCGTCCCATGTTGTATCCGTGTAAAGCAAAACAGTGTCATCTGCATAAGATATTGTCATACAGTCTGACTTTTTGCCCAGTAGATCATTCAAGTAAATCAGAAAAAGGGTTGGACCCAACACGCTGCCTTGTGGTACACCAAATGTTATTATTGCTTTTGAGCTCACAACATCTCCTATTCTCACTTGTTGAGTACGATCCTCTAAGTAACTCTTAAACAATTCATAACAGTTCCCACGAATTCCTATTCTCTCTAATTTTTGCAATAATAGTGTGCGACTTATATAATATATACAGGGTGAGGCCCTTTAACAATAAAATTTGGTTTATTTTTACTGTAACTGAGAAATAGATAAAAATACAGTGTGATTTTTTTAAAACTCAATTGCTGCAGGCTCTGGATAGCCTGAATCAGTTGGCAATATTGAAAAGTATTGTTGGTGACACTGTAAGTCTATGTCAAATTCGAGGTTAGCAGGTTAGGTTTTGCGTTAGTCTATGTCAAATTCGAGGTTAGCAGGTTAGGTTTTGCGTTAGTCTATGTCAAATTCGAGGTTAGCAGGTTAGGTTTTGCGTTAGTCTGTGTTAAAACTGACGCAAAATCTGCTAACTTGGAATTTGACATAGATTTACAGTGCCACCAACAATACATTTCAGTATTACCAACTGATTCAGGCTATCCAAGGCCTGCTGCAACTGTGTTTTTAAAAAATCACTCGGTAGCAATTTGTACATACCTCAGGCTTCACCCTTGACAAAAATAGGAATCAACAGACACACAATAAATATTCTAACAAATAAAACATGGGTTAACAATAAATGCGTTCTATTTAAGGCAGCCGCATATCACCCATCGGAGGCGTCCTTGGTGGCCGAGGCAGCGAATGCGTGTTTCACTCGGGCTACACGCAAATCATTGAAATGCATTATCTGGCTCGTTACAAGGTGCAGAAGTTGGAATCCTATCGCCGTTAATTTTTTTATTGAAAATTGATTTAATTTACTTTGCCAAGTGTGCCCTTTTATTGTTGTAGTATTTTTATGAACGTCATATTTTTACCCCTATTTTCCGTTGATTAAAAATTGTTTAAGGTCACAACATCTACATCCACATCGTCCTTGCGAAGGAAGTTCTGAGTAAAACCCTTTATAGATTTTTATTACTTCCTTTTACTATAAAGGAAGTATTGGATTCACCCCAAAAATTCGAAATTGAGTTTTCCACGGATCTTCACGTTTTAGAGTCCCCTGATCCCAAAAAACATATTTTTTTTCATTGGTCTGTCTGTGTGTCTGTGTGTGTGTGTGTCTGTCTGTCTGTCTGTGTGTCTGTCTGTGAACAGAATATCTCAAAAACTAAAAGAGGTATGGCGTTGAAACTTCATATATAAGTTTTGTGTACTATGTAGATGAGACAGCAAGCTTTTGAAGAAAATCGCATAACCGGAAGTAGGCGTTTACTCTTGTGATTTTTCAGTTTTTTTAAATTTTTTCAAAAACGGCTCTAACGATTTTTTTTAAACTTTACATTTTTCTTACATTTTTAATGTGTATTGATGTGAGATAGGTGATTTTCCAGTTGAATACTTCTAAAGTGGGTTTCTTTTGTTTTTTTTCTATTTTTTTTATTAACTCCTATTTTAAATAAAACACCCGGTATATTATTACATTTTTGAATTCACCTTAAAATTCTAGAGAAAATTTGTCTCTTCAACTAACTCTCGATTTTGTACAGTTTTTGTAGAATTTGTAGTTTTTGAAAATTTTTAACAAATGGTTAAAAATTAAAAATGAAATTTTTGACTAATTATAAGATCACTGTAAAAGGAAGTTGTGTGAGTGTATCACACCAGATTTTTTAGGATTTGCTTTTATGCATGGTTATTTTATGTCTTATTTGCTTTATTCGAATTATTAGATCGTGTGCGTCTTATTCAAACAGATACTTTGTAGATACGCTATAACATTAGTTTTCTTTGCGGAAACAGACCAAATAGGTTCAATCGACTGCGGGCATTTCGGCGGACCACAGAATTTGTGGTTGAATTAATCAGCATAGAAACATGAGAAAGTCCTTCTATGCACATTTCATGGTTGATACCTACCTAGGTAAAGCTCTCTACTCATTATTTTGCTGTAATCGCACTTACTCATAGTTGGCACAAGGAAACATACTCCTCGGTATAATATTTAAAATGTCGTTTTTTACGGTTAAGCTATTGCGTCCATCATTCACAAATGCTTAGTTTAGAAATTGTATTTAATTCGTTTTAGGGTCTCCTTGTATCGCTCTCAGTAACTATATGAAAGATAATCAAGAGATTGTTAAAAAAATCAGGAATTAACGGTATAGATTGAACAGCATTCGAATACAACGCCATACCTTTCATTCTAGTTGTTAACTTTATCGCTCGAATATTAATAAACTACTAAAAAAGTCCTTACTGAAATATTGTGACGACCAAGCTACAATTGTTCAGAATAAAAGATCTAGTAGGCCGAGATAAACAAAATTTACACAATCATTTAGAACAACATTATAGTTATTATTTTTCACTTTGGTTGCCAAGTTTGCTTGTATAGTATTTGAATAAGGTTCTTTTAGTTCAACGTGTTGAGTAGAATAGTATATTATATACCTTGAACTAACTGTAAGTGACACATGTCGAGAATGCAGTTTGTGAAATCGAGGCACGTAGAGGTTTCCTAAGCGTTTGAGATCGGAAAAGTCACTTACAGTTCGCGGTTAATACATTATTTTTACTTATCTCGTCTGAAAGGCGAAGGAAGTATTGTATTCGTAAAAAATCACCTTCCGAGATTTTTTCAGGTCTTTACATTTCAGTGTCCCTAGATGACGAAAAACATGTTTTCTCAAATCCGTCCTTCTGTCTGTCTGCCCGTCCGGTGTAGCTCAAAAAGTATTTGTTGGAGGAAGACAAGATTTTGCATGCAGATTAGATGTCTACCTGGTTCGAAACCCACTATACTTCGGTAAAACATATACGTGGTGAGAACCTTAAAAAATTAAATTTTGCTTTAACTCCAGACTGAACAAAAGTTATATATTGCACATAGCTCAGGTTTTTACCCTGGATGAAACGGGGCGTATTTTGAACTAGTGATGGGCTTATTCGAATGAAAAATAACCGGTTATCCGTTTATTGAAATAACTTATGTAACTCGGTTTTCGTTCCAAGTATTCGATTGAAAAATAACCTCATTCTGATACGTACTACTTGCCATATCTCAGCAACCTGCGAGTGATCGAAATTCTGTAAATAATACGTTATTCATAACTCATAAGTAAGCATAAGCAAGGCTGATTGTATTGAAAACACCATTTGGGCGTCTCGCTCTACAGTTTTCTCCCTTGCTTCCTTGCCAGCTGAGGCTCGCGGTCGATCCGTCGTCATATGATATGAACATAAATCAATTTTTTGCCGCCTTTAACCCGGCCGATCGATAAATATAAACGTTTTACTGCTGTTTTTTATTGCGCATAGCAAGCAGTCTCGCATATTTCTTTCTTTCTACACTTAATAAATACCTCTTAATTTGCAATACATAACACATAATGTACATATTATGTTATGGTTATAGATCGGAAGAATGTAGGAGTAATCGTGCTAATGCAGAATTGCGAGTCCTTAAACTCATACAAATACAACAATATATTATTAATTATTATTATATTATTATAAATCGCCAGCAATCGAAAACAATAAAGGTGTATCCAGATATATTTAATTTATATCCGCAATTACTTATTGCACAAACTCCTTAACTTCGTGACAGTAGTATTATGTGCGTAGGTGTATTATTATTATTATTTTTATTATTAATTGTAGATGGTAGTAAGTATGTGTTTTTTGTCAATTTTCTCCTTTTTGGATTTCTTACATTGCTATGGTTTCACATAAATTCAAGTGTTGAGTGGTACAGCAGCCATTAAGGCTGAACTCCCCTTGTGATTTCAAAATTTATTATTTAATGTAATTAGTAATAACTGTATTTCTGTTACTTATTTCTTGTGAAATAAAGACATTTATTATTATTATTTATACAATTATTATAATTAACGATTAACTGAGTTCTTCTGCTATCTGCAAGTTATGATGCCGATGCAGATGACGCTGAACCGCGTAACCGGCAAACCGGCGAAATCGAAACGAATCGAGAACCAAAATGTATTCGAATGATTATTCAAATAATCATTCGGTTATTAATATCATTCGAATGCAAATAATTCGGTTATGAAAATTGTCCGGTTATGCCCATCACTATTTTGAACCCATCAGATACTGGGTGAACTACTTAAAAATTAAATTATCTTTTCCTTTGATATTTTCAGAATTGGTGCAAAACAGCCCCTGACAGATTTTGTTTTAATAGCAAAGTAATATCTAATGGGTTAAAATGAATTATTGACAACCACCTCTCAAAATGTAATTTAATATTAATAAATTAGGTAGCCTACACTTGAACAAAGGAAAGCTTAATGTAAACAAATCGTAATATGTTGGTAAGTAATATTCACTTACAGTTCATGATGGACTGTAAGTAAATATTATAACCCTCTAACAATAGCAACTAGTAAATGAATTGTAAGCTCAAATTAATCCAACAAAAATGTTCTAATAATAATTTACTTACGGTGCAAGTACTGCAAAAATAAATTTATTGGGGATTTAAGAAAAGTTTGAGTACTTATGAGTGCGAAATCAGTTTAACATCAACGTTTGGCGATCAGACGCCTTGTTTGTCAACGATTTATAGGTGGTATACGGACTATCGGTTACGTGTGCAATCGCCAGGCTGAACTAAAAAAAACTTGTAGAATCGGAAATGAAAAGAAAAAGCCTAGAAGAAGAGGAAGGTTTTAGAGCTAAGCGTTCAACGCGAAATAATATAATTACTCTAGAAATAACAGTAGCAAAGAGAATACGAGGCAATGAGAACATATGAATGTAAAAGATATATGATAGGGTGCCAGTGGAGAAACTATGAAAATAAATGAAAAATATTAAAGCAGAAAATCTATAAAGGAATAGTACAGCCAGAATAAGAATGAGAACAGCTAACGCGTATCGGCAGTTTCTCAATGGAAATTGTAGTTGTCGTGAGAAGAAAAAAAGACAGCGATAAAACGGAAATAGAAGAATTAGAAAGAAATAGAAAAACACTTGAACATATAAAAAGCTTTCAAAAAATACAATTGTAAATACCTCCGTATTGCACAAACTAGTTAAAGAGAGTAGCAACACTAAACAGGTAATTAGAGAAGTTTCAAGGAAACTTTGCAAATAAAATCATTGGAGAAGAGTAACCAATTTGGCTAATAAAATGATTGCCCACTGGAACACCACAATGGTAGAGAGTAGAAGTAGCAAGAAAAAAGAAGTGCAGAAGAGTACCCGTCATAGATAGTTAGTACTTGATATCGTTCGGAGGGATATAAAAAAAGAGATATGGAAAATCATTGTTGCAAAATGGTAGAAACGGTGGAGATATCTGGTTACATCGCCTAATAGCAGATATAACATCTTGGTACTACAGAACCCATGGCGAAATAGGGCGTTACCTTACGTAGACATTGACTGCTCATGAACAGAATAGACAAGATAGAAAGATGCGTGTACTGTTGATGAAAACATACAGTTGCGAAACACACATTATTTAGATGACTCAAATGGGACAATATAAGACTCAATGTGGAAAGGGACATGGGACACGTATTTAGCCAAGAAAACATTATCAAAGGAATGCTAGAAGGGGAGAAAAACTAGAGAACCTTTGAAGCCATGCTATGCGGAATAATTAAAACGAAAGAAGAAGAGAAATCAAACATGAGAAGTAATCGATGGAAAAGCAAACAGAAGCAATTTAAATACAACGGGTACTATGAAGTAATACTAAAGTGGTGCCGTAGTGTTACAGACTAAGATATAGAAGGAATTTAGTCTAGAATAGATAGAATTAAAAATGACGAAATTAAAAAAACGTGGAAGTTGGAATAACAATAATAGAAAAAATAGAGAGATAGCAGGAAGTATTATTTGGTGACATCAACAGAATAATGGCCCAAAACAGCACTAATATGAATACCGTCAGAAAGAATGAAAAGAGGTAGACCAAAACTGAGTTGGAAAGGAGAGATGAAACTAGTGAAAGATACGATCATTACAAGAATCCTGAACCGTGCAATAATCTTGCACCGAGAGACATGGCGATTGGTAATGGAGAGGCGACAACCATAGTAATCCGAAACGTGGCCTTGCCGGATATCGACTTGCCGGAATTTCGTTTCGCCGGATAATTATTTCACCGGAAAGCTATTCGCCGTATTCCGTTTCGCCGGATTGTAGTGTGCATGTCACATAAATAAATTCGGCCGGTGTTGTCCCCACGATCAGCATAGCGTATTCGAGCTTGATATCCGGCGAAATGCATTCCGGTCAAAAGATGTTACCGTTATGTAAAATAGGTAAGCAAAGTCAACCGGTCTCTCAGCCGAATCTGGTCGGGGGTAAAACAAAAAACTCAAAAACTTCAGCTGTTCTGTTCTGTTACACAACCCGCACCTGCCTTCCCCTGCCGCCGCCTGACCAAAGAAGGGGGCCCTCGGGGTTTCGCCCCTCTCTAAGCTCTGCCCTAGGGCTCCGCCTCTCTCGAAGGGGTTCCTCGGTGCTCCTCTCCTCTCCAAGGGGGCCCTGGGGGCTCCGCCTTTCTACAAGGGGGCCATCGGAACTCCGTCCTTCTCCAAGGGGGCCATCGGGGCTCCGCCCCTCTCCGAGGGGGCCTCGGGGCTCCACCCCTCTCCAAAGGGGCCCTTAGGGCACCGCCCTCTCCAAGGGGGCCTTCGGGGCTCCGCTTTTCCCCAAAGGGGCAATCGGGGCTTCGCCCCCCTCCAAGGAGGCCTCGGGGCCCCGTCCCTCTCCAAGGGGGCCCTCGGGGCTCCGTTCCTCTCCAAGGGGGCCCTTGTGGCTCCGCCCCTCTCCAAGAGGGCCCTTGGGGCTCCGCCCCTCTCTTAACAAGTTTTTAAATTTCAAATAGATTAGGATCAGTTAAGTCAGAACACTTATAGAACTAAAATTACTGTAATAAGACGCAATTCACTTACTTCCCTTGGGGAGTAGGTACTTACTTCCCTAATGTCATGACAACCAGTAAACAAACAGTAAAATCAGCTTACCTGCAATGGATATGTCAAAGTAAGTGTAACTTACTAGATGGGCATGGAGAAAAATCATTATAGTCTCTTCTTAAATATAATTCGTAGAGCGACTAATAATATATACTTTTTAATGAATACATTTCTTTATAATTCCGTTGCAGGAACTCTTCCTACGGATTCGTTGTATCAAGTTGTATTTGCAACTTTGGAATTAGAACATAATATTCAGTAAAAACGACAATAAGCGTACTACTTATTATATTACCCCTGACTATAAAAATAGTATAATATATTCACCTAATCCTGCAATGTGCAATTTTTGGTTATTTTTATAAATGACTAGCTGTTACCCGCGACTTCGTTCGCGCGACGTTCGTTATTTGTGTATTAAATAATGACTAATTATTTTCTGTCATCCCATCCCATCCCATCCTATCCCCGTCCCCTTCCCCGTACCTTTCTCCATCCCCGTCTCTGTACCGTCCCATCCTGTCCCGTCCCGTTCCCTCCCCGTCCATCCCATCCCTTCCCTTTCCGTCTCGTCCCGTCCCGTCCCTTTCCTTTCCGTAGAGTCCCGTCCCGTCCAGTCCCGTCCAGTCCCATCCCGTCCCTTCCCGACCCGTCCCCACCCCTTTCATCTCATCCCTTTTCTTCCCTTTCCGTTCCGTCCCGTCCCGTCCCTTCCCGTCCAGTCCAGTCCATTCCAGTCCAGTTCCGTCCCGTCCCGTCCCCTCCCTTATGTCATGTCCACCGTCTTGGATTTAAAAATAAATTAATTTTTCGCAATCAACGTCCCAAGAAACCTCAATAACGACACCCATATCGTATTTAGGCTTATTTACTCCATTTCACCCCCTAAGGGGTTGATTTTTGGAAAATCACGAAATACGTGTTTGCTTATTTGTTTTTAGGAATACTCCTACGAAGTTTCAAGTCGAAATGTCTATTTAATATTATTTCTCCTAACAAAATTGGAACCCCCATTTTACCCCTTTAGGGGTTGAATTTCGAAATATCCTTCATTATTCCTTGTATACATCATAAAGGGAACCTCTGTGCAAAATTTCAGCTTTCTAGGTCCAAGAGCTTGGGCTGGGCGTTGATGAGTGGGTGAATGAGTGAGTGAATGAGTGAGTCAGGACTTTCAGTTTTATATACTGGGTGTCCGTTCTCAAAGTCGAACATAGGCGATTAACATTGTATTGTACGTTTTTGCCGATTCCTGCTCGCCAATTCAATGTACAGGGAAGGTAATGGTATCAATGGAAAGATAAAATTATTACGCATCAAATTATACCAATAATAATATTCAAGATGCGATTTTTATTTTTAAAATGCTAATTTTAAACTTGGGAATTTTGAAATATGCCATGCCTTGCCTTTCAAGTTCGATAGCATTTGTCAAAAGAATTGGTAATTAGTTGGCGTACGTAAATCAGGTATTTTCTGTCAACGTGTGTTAAAATTATCACAGAAAAATTAATTATTTCAATGAAGAATGAGTGAATGCACTAATGTTAATTTCCTATGTTCGACTTTGAGAATGTACACCCGGTATATAGAAAAGGAACATTTGAACAGTGAAAGGAAAAAATAGCTTAAAGATAACTATTTTGAACATATTTAAAATAAAAAATTTAAAGCAGTAATGCGGCATTGATGTTATAACATTTTTAATCATATAGATATAATTTTGTATAATTTACTCAACACTTTTTCTTTGATACAGGCACATCGTAAAGCTAAAAAATATTACCATAGGCGCTCTATATTTTCTATTTATCTTTTTATTTCTTTTGTTATGTCTTACTGAAAATCGATAGCTACATTCTCTGAAAATTATTGTCGCTGTTTAGGTTGAACGATTCACATTTACTTACATAAAAATTCTCCTTGTAAAATCTAAATCTCCAGTCTGACGTCGTTGTATGAATTTTATGGGTTATCCAGCAGCCTCGATTTTACAGATACGTCTCTTGTGCACCTGTATCCTGTTGTTCGTATTTCTACATCTGAAAATACTCGCATTTTAATAATTTTCCTTTATTTTATGCAACGCCCTTCAGTAAGAATTATTGATCCCAACATTACACTTTCTTTTCAATGGAACAGCTCCACAACGCATCCAGATAGAATCTCATTTAGGCAGGATATGCGTACTAATCCTTAAAATGGGTCCAGTCCTTTCTTGGGGACAAAACGTTTTCTGTTAAGTGGACAACGAATTATTCTCAAGCCACAATCGCCCCAGTGGGTGTATCAAGGGTCCTTTATTGAAGCCACTTTACTCCTAATTTATGTGATAGCAACCGTTTCCATGCTATTTGCAACTTTTCCATTACTGCCTTTTTCTGAATTTTCATTTTATATAACAACTACCTGGCGGACCGTTAAATTTCGGTAATAAAAAATGTGCCATTAAAGTATAGTTTATGTGAGAAAAGAAAAATACAAACAAAACTTAGAAAAACAGTTTGCAGGATCCGGGTCAAGAAGCCAAGATGTTTGTCTTGGTGGTTGTGTTAACAAGACGTTTTGGGAGTTGGGTCGCCCTCCTTCGGAGATAATTATATTTATTGTTCTGAGAAGGGATAAAATTAGTTTATCATGAATTCTCTAAAGATCCCGTGTAGATAAGGCGTCAAGTCTGAAGTCAAATAGATATAAAACTAAATACTGAGGCAAAAATAGTGAAAATAGAGATTTAATTTCTTGGAAAAATCCAATAACGTTCCGATCACGAGGAGAACATTACGTATTCTCCTTACGTTGCACTATCAGAATGCCGTGAACGTCTATCTTTATTGAGAGAATTATTTCTCATATACTATTAATTTTAACCTTTACCTGTTGCTAACGTTCTATATAAAGTGTGCCGACATAAAATGATCATAGATAACCTGCTTTAAGGTACGTATAAACATGTATCTGAAGTACTTCAATAAGCATTTAAATAACTGATTGCTCCCAAAGTTTTCGGTTTTTCAGGATGCTAAAACTGACTTTGAAATCAAATTCAGCCTACCTTAATCGCTAAATTCGAACGTTTAATCGATCGTAGCGGGTTTCTGTGCAATTATGCAGACTGGTTGCCGTGCAAATATTTTTTTCTAGCAAATCCGTTTCTCCCTATGACTGCTAGCCGTAGCAAATTCTACAAACTCAACTATGAATAGAGTAACTGACTTTATGTTAGAAACCAGTTAGAGAAAGGAGTCGGCAAGCATTTATCACCTCAATACTTGTCAACAGTAACGTATTAAGCGCATAGTGACTTGCCGATAATGCTGACCAGATTGCACAACCAGCTGGATTGCGATGAAAATATGTCCCGACAGCGAAGCTGGAGGGCGTATTTTCTAAGCAATCCAGCGGGACTGCAATCTGGTCAGCGTTATCGAAGCAAGGAACTATGCACGCAGATATTTTGCGTGACTATTGCTTGAATCGATTAAATAAACTAACGAATCATCATTTTAATGAGTAAGGTGGAGTATTACCGATAAGTTGTTATATAATAAAAATGATCGACGCAAGTCATTTTTGATTGGTTAAAAGTTAAAAAAGCGAGTTCGATCATCGGTCAAATGACATCGTTTGACAGATGTATGCAATAGTCGCTTAAATTAAAAAATCTGTAAAGGGCTTTATTAAGAACTTCCCTCGCAAGTTGACGCTGTGACACTAAACAATTTTAAAAATCAAAGGAAACGTTCTTAATAATACTGAAACAATAAATGGAAGCACTTGGTAATGAGAATTTCATCAATTTTAAAATAGAAAAAACATTACCGGTTGTGGGATTCGAACTTCAGCCCCTGCGAATGCGATTTCAATGCCACCTGTCTGTTGTACTGCACTCAGGACCGCCTCGCATTTTTCTTAGCTACTGTATTTTTTACAACCTTTACCATGTATCGGTTTGGTCCTATTTACGTCAAAGGTAATGCCTGAGCCAAACAGTGCGTTCGTAAAGTAGTAGATAAATTCGTTAAAAATTAAAGGAATAACTTTTGGAAAGAACGCTGGGACCCGTCGATTCTTATTTGCCCCGCGTAAGAGGTATGACGTCATCGATGTTGTTTTAAACTGCAACCCCATTTTTTATTACGGAATTTGAAAGAATTAATTGTTTTACTTAGACTAAGCTAATTTTTGAGTATAGATCACATGGCCAAAAATTGAGAAAAAAAAATAATTGAAAAATACTACATTTAATTTTAGGAAGTATGATTTTACGTTTTTATCAATGACAGCAATCAATAAAAAACATGTCGGTCGTCTTGGCTACTGTCAGGCAAATAACGGTGCACAGTTTGAACCTTTAATTTAGTTGTTTTTGAAATTATCATTGCAATTAAATTTATGGCCGATTTCATAATCAATTTTAAAGCTTCATTTAACAAAAGTGACATTAGAATGTGCATGATGACTTATGTAGCACATGTCACTATGCACATCTAATGTCACTTTAGTTAAATGCAGCTTTAAAATTGATTATGAAATCGGCCCTTAGTATTTTACAATTTAAATGTTTTTCTTAATTTTTGGTCATGTGGCCTATACTCAAAAATTCGCTTAGCGTAAGTAAAAAAATGCGTTCTTTCAAATTCCGTTATAAAAAAGGGCGCTGCCATTAAAAAGAAACATTGATGACGTCATACCTCCTACGTGGGCCACCCTGTATGTATACATTTAATTTGAAAAAATTCCCAAAT
This sequence comes from Agriotes lineatus, assembly GCA_940337035.1. NCBI lineage: Eukaryota > Metazoa > Arthropoda > Insecta > Coleoptera > Elateridae > Agriotes > Agriotes lineatus. The sequence continues at coordinate 57,490,285 of OW679198.1, forward strand.
AAAAATAAAAATCGACGGGGCCCAGCATTTTCTCTAAAAGTTATTCTTTGAAATTTTAACAAATTTATCCACTACTTTACGAAAGCACTGTATGCAAATGATTACTTTATCTATTTTTCAGTTAAAGCAAAAATAAATAAAATTTATTTTTTTAAGATGCCCGCCCTGTATATGTTGGATCTAATATATGCCCTTTTCCGTCAAGGGTAAAAACCTGAGCTATATGTAAAATATTACTTTTTAAATAATAGTTCTTCAGTTAAAACAAGTCAGATAGACAGACAGACGGAATTGAGCAAACCTGCTTTTCGTTACCTAGGGCCCTGAAACGTGAAGATCTGAAGAAGTTTCGGATGGCGATTTTTTCGCGTTTACAATACTACTTTCGTCCTTTAAACGAGGGAAATAAAAAACACTTGTTTTCCAGCATCACGGGGGTAGCGTTTTTCAACGTAACTTCGCCTGTTTTAGACCTAATTCATGGGCAGTATTGAATTCAGAATGTATCTTGTGCTTCTTACGGGTATTTTATTAAAATATTTGTTTCTTCTTTGCAGGTAAATGAATACCGTCAGTTTGTTCATGATGTTCCAATGTCAGTGATAATTATATGTGTGTTATCTTTACTTTGAAACAAGACAGCTTTTCCTTGAATATCTACCCCGACTTCAAGATCGTCTTCATCAATATGTATTAAAATCCCAGGTAGGTTTTTACACGCTTCTTCACATTTTTAGCATATGACCGAACACTTGAGGCCGGCTTTCCGACAATGGAAAGCTTTGCCACAATTCGTTTTACTTGAATAGGAGAGTTATCTAAGAAAACACAGTGGTGTAGGCGCAGTTCACTGATGGCTGGGATCCAAATAGCCCGTCCTATTTCCATGTCAAATATTGGTGCAAGCAGTTCAAATGGGGCAAGGAATCGGTTAATGATGACCTAAAGTGTGAAAAACCTTTGGAAGCAAGAACTGAAGAAATCATCGACAAACTTGAAGATTTGTTGTTGACTGACCGCCGAGTAAAAGTTTCAATTATTGCTAGAGAAATAGGAATATCAGAAACGAGTGTTTTTAAAATTCTACACGAATATTTGGGAATGAACAGTGTCGGTACAATGGATTAACAAGCTGCTCAGTCCTGTACAAAAACTTTGCAGACGACAAATTTTGCGAGGAGAATTTGACTACTTTATCCCAAGATGAAAATTTCTTCTATAGAATTGTAACTGGGGATGAGACCTGGGTATACAACTGGGACTTTTCCACGAAACAAGAGTCCATGCAATGGATTCATAAGGGTTCTCCTCCATTCAAGAAGGTAAAAACACAATTTTTTGAGGGAAAAGTGATGGCCACAGTTTTCTGGGACGCGGAGGGTATTGTCTTAATTGAGTAGATGTCTACAAAGGCACAATTAAAAACTTGAAAGCGGTTATATGCAAAAAAGGCCCCACAATCATTCTCAGAAAACTCTGCTTCTGCACGACAATTGCAGAGTGTATAAAGCACAAATTGTTCAAGCAGTAGTCAATGAATGCGGCTTTGAGGAATTACAACATCCACCTTACAGTCCCACTCCCAGTGACTATTATCTCTTTCCAAAACTCGAAAAACACTTGAGAGGGCGTCGCTTTGAATCCAATGAATACTAGGAAAATGCTGTGAAGTCGTATTTTGCAGAATTGCCAAATAATTGTTTTCGAAGGCATAGCGTTATTAGCAAAACGTTGGAATAAGTGTGTTAGTGTTAATACTCGTAGTTCTTACGTTGAGAAATAAATTTTTGTTTGTTCTCTAACTCGTTGTTTTCATAGCTAGGGAGATAACATAAAAAACTCCCCTCGCATCTTTGCAGATTTCAAAAACCAATTATAGCGGAATGTATTTAAGGATTTCTCCAATATATCGCCCCCATACAAAGCAATGAAAAAACTTTCTCCTGCAGCAGCAAGAATATTTGAGTCTACATTTTTTTAGACCGGTGTTTGCTTACAGGCCATTTTTCTAGGGTTGCAATTAATGTTTCTTTACCGACATTGAATATACGTAGATGAGGTTGTGTGGCAACCAGTGAAAGCTTGTATGAATAAAATGTGTTCCGAGACTGATTTTTCGTATTTGACTGTTTGGGGCGAGTACACTTATTCCTGAGTTTGTCCTCTTTTCGACTTTCGTATTAATACGTTTCTTATTACTTCCCTCGTCAATTTGCCTGAAATTTATAAGATTCTGAATTATAATTTATTTGAATATAATATGTTTAAACGTAGTTTCTTGACTCATTGTTTTTTATTTCCTTGATGAGTATTAACATAGAAGTAACAATTTATGAGGTAAGAAGCGATGCCGTTTTCCGCTTGCCCTTCTGTGCTAATAATTTTGTACTATTCTTCTATTATATTTTTATTACTTCGTAATAGTTGACTAACTATGCACATTGCTAAATGCCATATAATTGAAATAAATTAATAAATATAAGGATATCAACCAAACAGGTAGCTTAACTTCGCTTGGAGGTCTATACAAATCAATAAAGTTTTAAATCATTAGGCTTAAAAATATAGAAGGTGTCTTCAAGTTAAACGGGCTGTATATATTTGTTTTAATAGAAAACCATAAATGTTTTATAGTAAATACTAAAACAAAAAGAAATTGGTGGTAGACAAAGAAAAATATACTATTCCTGAAAAAATTAAAATAATTTTTTGCTATATCTTGAAACTAATGGTTCTCTACTCATCTTCATCTGTGTTTTAATCCACAATAATATTTTTGTAATGCTACCAAAAACAAAACAAAAATAATTTTTGCAATCGTTCTAGTTACGAGTATTTAGGTGATTTGTGCAGATCTACCTACTTCGAATTATTTCCAGCTTTGCCTACTATAACGGATTGAAAATATGAATCCTCAGAAAACTTAGGGTAACAGTGGGGGCAGGTTAGAATTACTTGCAAAATATATTTTAGCATCTTCAAAACCTCCAAATCAAAATTTCTGTGGCAACAAATTCAAACAACATTTTAAAGAACAGATAATGATCGAAATACAGTCAAAGCAAAGTGATAGAAAATATAATAAGTAGCAATAATAAAAACATCGTTAAGTTTCCCATAGAAATAAATGGTAACATTTGGTTTCCATTATGTTTCATGGTGACTGAATTTTGTTGCTTAATTTTCACATTAGTAATTTTTAAACGTAATATAAATTTCATCGAATTTTTGCTCACAAGTGTTTTCTGATTTTCTATGAAATGGTTTCTTGTTTTAAATTTTTTCAAAATACTGAAGAAGATATTAGAATGAAAGTGCTATTTCATCTTTATAATAAGCTATTGACTAGAAATTAGCTTAATAGGAGCACAATATTACATAGGATTTTAAAAAGCGTTTTGAAAAACATACAGGTTGAAGACAAATTTTGTTTTATACCTATAAATTACTAATTTGTATATTTTGGCCATATTTTTACTATTGCTGTTTCTAAAAATTCTTCTTTTCATTTTCCTGCGATAAAAATAAGGAAAAATATAGATGATAGAAGTTAAGCGATAAGAAAAAATAAAAACAAATATATTGCAATGTATTGCATATAAGAAGATTAAGTTAATTTATTAATACAAGATAAGAAATTGATATTATATTTAAAAATATATTAAAATATTTTATTATTAAATTTGCAAACATGAATTTCTGTATAATAAAAAGATATCAGAAATATTAACATATATTTTGTAAAGTAATGGAATAATTTGAATTCAGTTGAATAATGAAAAATAAGAAACAGAAGGTTCTAAAACGATTTAAACGTTACCTGAAATAGAGTGGGAGATTGATAGCAAATACTTATATGAGAAATGTTATTATGTAGCGGGTATTCCTAAATGTGATAATAAAATATATAGAGTGTTCAACAAACAAAAATATGCAAAACGATATCACTAAGGAGATATTAATTTTATGTACACAAATAGATTTTGATAGAAAAACATGTAATAATATTTTGTAAAAAGCTAAAATTTTAAAAATAAACCTTTTTCTAGTATGATTTATTCATCTATTTTGTTATATGAAAGGGTTTAATTATAATAAAATTGTGGAGAAGAGAAGTGTAAATTTTAAAACAAGAAGAATATAATGAAGATATAGAGAAGATGTGTATGGAGGAAGAACATAATTTAAAATACAACAGGCTGTTGAAATCATTTCTGGAATTGGATGTTGAACTTATTGTCACATAATTACATCTTGTGAATTGGATAGCGTAAACTGTATTTACTGATAATAGGACAAGGCAGGATTTTTGAAGTGAGAGTCATGAAAATTAGAAGTTTTGTTGGTGTGACGTTTTGAGATTGGCACTAGTTGAGGTGACGTCCTATGACTTCTGACAGATCGAGATTCCCATTATTTGGATTGTCAATATCCTATTTGAAAGGGAGAGTGTGTTCACTGCTGGAGGATTTTGTTGAGGTTCGTGTTGCTGAATTGAATGCCGATTGAGAATTGGAAGGAGGCATTTCCGAGGGTGTTTGCAGTTTTTGACAGTAGGATGGGCTTGTACTGAGGTTACTCTGTAGTTGGTTTACATTTGGATTTTTGAAAAGGCTGATTAAGTTGTTTGGACGAGCTACCGTCACAGGTATTTATTGAGCAAACTAAAATAAACAGTAAAAGAGTGAAGTGTGGTAATTAATAAAAGTACTACTTACTATTTCATGTTTATTGAATGGCATGTATTGTAACAAGGAGGTATTTGCTATTGATATTCCATGTGAATGATTTGAAGTAGCGCTGACGTTCATGAAAATTGTCACAAATATTTGACATAAGTTTTCATTAAACAAATGATTCTTCAGAAATAATAAACAGTCTTGATATTGCGTAAACCGACTTGTTTTTGAGAGTAATCATGTTCTACTGAGGTAGAAATATTTGATAACTTAATATTAACGATTCATATTAAAGGGCATAAAAAGTACTAGAATTCCTTTTAATTAAGAATTTATCTAAAACCAAAATAGAATTCGTAGAGTCAAATGTGACATATAAAGAATATCAAATAATCGTAATGTAAAATAATTACATATCCAACTCATATTGCAGTGTAGTCAATCAGTGCAATATATATTTCTTCTCTATAATTTCATCACATCTTGTCCGTAAAATGAATGTAAATGAAGAACGGTGAGATCTCCTTACTAATTTAATAGTATTGTCTATAGAGCTACTTAATCAATTTATCTAAATTAGTAAGTTACCCTAGTCAAAACTCGAATTATTTTTAAATTTCAGTTGTGTTATATGCAAATTTGGTTAGATGAGAATGTCGTATCTCAGTAGAACCTCTCTTGTATTCTTTAATTTGCATGAATTATGTTTTTCTTTGGTTGAGAAAAATGCATTGAAGTAAAAGTGAAGTTGGAGGCGCTACACTCCAGTCAAGAATTTGGTTCACGATTATTTCTTCGCAAGCCCGAGTACGAGCAGATAATTACTTTAATTAATTTCTAACCAGTTTAGCCTAAATTAGCAGTTTTTGTTTTCTTATAGTATTAGAAAAATAAGAATTTGTGGGTCTGAATTACTGTATTACCAACGATTTACAAAATTAGCTTCCAAATTAGAAGCTAATTATAAACTTTTGTAGTTGAAACTCGGTTAATGCAGTACTATTTAAACTAAGAAAATAAAATTAACATCATTCTATAGATTTGCTTCTCTTACTAAGTTGCCGACTGCAATTCGCCGTTTCCCTCATTGCAGAGAATTTGCGGTCCTATTCGACTAGACTAACAACTATATTATGAGCTATGGCAAATCTATGTTTAATTTCTGCTGTGCAATCACTCTCATTAGTGATTAATGATTCGAGGTAAATGAATTCCCCGACTATTAGGATTTGTGGTGGTAGATTTTGTAGATAGAGTGCATTACCTCTCCCAACAATCATTTTTCTCAGAGTTAAATTCCAATCTTAGAGCGTTCTTGGTATTGTTTATTTTTTTATAATTGTGTTTGTACCTGTCGGATAATAATTGAATAAATAAATATACGTATAGAAGTATTGCTACGTTTAATTTATTCCTAATTTCTAACTATTTCCAGTAAACACGTGAGAATTTTATGTTTGCCAGGTGATAGGGGTTCTTATTGAAAATAGTAACCTCTATATTAAGTAATTAATTACCAAAATTAATATAATTATGTTGAAAAATTTATTTTTACTCTAGTGGATAGCAACATCATTAATACTATATTTTAGGGTTATTGAAATTCAGATAGCAGATGCCAAGTGTTTTAATAAGTTGGTTACAGAAGACTTAATTACTTGTTCCTATTTAACTACACCAATAACAAGACTGGAGGACCGCAAATTCCATTGAATCTAATTAAATAAAATATCTAATTAAGGTCGAGATGGCGTTTAACGTTCCCTTTAAAGCCAAGTCCCTAATTAAAATTAGCTCTACCGAGGCGATAAATCCGAATGTCCGTATCCTGTAATAACGGAAGAGACTAGCTGTTCCAAACTTTCAATCAGATCGGGACTAGATCATTTCTTCTTATTGCATGTAAAATTTAACTATTATTGATTGATGGCATTGATATTAAAATATTCCGAGAATAACGCTGTAAAATTTTGAATTAAAAGCAAATTAAGTGAAATTGGTTCCAGGTCAACAATTTTGTGTTTTGCCTGGTGTATCATTGTTATTTGTCTAGCTCTATTATTTCATTAAATTTACCCTTTGCTGTGGTTTACACCACGTTGAAACCAGAATAGCAAATTACTCTTGCTGAAGAAAAATGCTTCAGCGAGCACGCCTGCTCCTGGACCATGTTGTAGGGTTGAATTCTATTCAACAATAAACATGCGGTCGCTGTACCTCTACATCTGAGATGTAGGAGTTACAACCAAGTTTATATGGGTCTTTGTATGTCACTTACAAAACACCCTTGTTTTCAGTCTTTGCTATCGTATATAACTTCCAACGTCTAGGACGGGCGGCTCGTTGTTTTCCTACTAACGTTAATCTAATCTCCAAGGTGTCGCTTGTTCAGACACATTAGAAGTCTAAAGTTGTTCCTGCGAGCCACGTATTACGATAAATAGCGCGTTTACGTGTCCAAATCCCAAATTCCCGGCAAGTTTGGACGAACTTATTTAACAATTCAAAATGGCACTGAACTTTCCATATTTGTCACTATTATTGTCTATTCCTGGCTACCCTTTTTACTCAAACAATAGCCATTTGCTCCAAAATATTACCAAGAGTAAAAGCAGGTCGCTCTAACATCGTTCTTAATGAAATTACAGCACGTGGAGTGACAGAAATAGACAGAGAATGTGACGTTAAAATACCATTCAAAAGAATTGTAGAGGTTTATATGAATTTCTGGCTGTTAGAAGGACGATTGTAGCATTACTACAACGCAGCAGCAGGAGTATTTGATATTTTATACTCGACTAGCGTGGCGTTTATATTACTTTTGTAGTTGTGGTTCGACGTATAAGTAAAATAACGGGTTCTTCTGACCTGAATGAGGAGAGAAGGGGGATGGACGATATTTCTAAATGTTTTCACATATATCGCATTTTATGTTTACAAAAATATGATAAACTGAAAGTAAATACGAGTTATCTCATGTTGAAAATGTAAACTGATTTTTAACATCATCAGTTGTCGATAGATTAAAATCCACTCCAAATTTAGTGATAATGATTTACAATGGTTAACCATCTACAGTCTACATAACTGCTCTACTCCCATCTTCAAAAAGGTTAACAACGGCTTTGGCTTTTCGATATTTACTCCTTTAGGGCCGATTATATTAAATGTTAATTGAATAAATCTTTCTTTTTTCAATAATACCTTTGCATTTATTACAAAAAACATCGTGAGCAGTGCTACGTGTCAAAAAAGTAATTAACATGAAAATTTACTCTGTGTATAATTCATGCCGTGTAAACGCTCCTTTATTGGAACACGGTCGTTGTGTAAACGCAGCGTTAGTGATTGGATTGTAATCTGTTTCACCAGCAGCCATAAACAACTGTGTAAAACAACTCCTTTGGTTTCATTTCTTTCTGCCTGGCAAAAATGTGGCGACGGGTGGCAGAATTCCGTGATTATGCTCTAAGTTTTATCTGTTATCTTCTGACCATCTTGAAATATTATTTGTGAAAGCTTCGCTGGTATGCGGTTTTTGGGTGTTGGACACTATATGGACATTTTAGTTTACTTTTGTCCGGTATCTTTAGCGTCACTTGCGGGGTGCAAAACCACGACGACTCCGTTTACTTCAGAATTTCGCTACAGACGTCACCCGAGAGTTGTGGAAACTTTTACGATCTATTCGACTTTAAAGGACTCCTCTGCACCATGAGAGCCTAGTTTAAATTTGGGCCTCCTCACCTGAGGGCTTTGCTAATGACGTTTGCTGGCGTCGACCTTCTGCAGCCGCAGTTTTAAGCCTATGTGGGGGGATATTCGTTTCACCTCCTGCAGTAGCTTGAGGCTCTCAGATACTTAATGATCGGTGTTAATGATATTTGCACAGCAAACACAGTAAAAGGAACTGTAATTGTATTTAATATCTACTGGTACATTTTGCTGGTTAAATATTAGAGAGTGTATTTGCATCGTGCTAATCACTACTATAAGTAACACAGAGAGTCATGGAAAGATCGATCTTAAGAGTACGACTAGAAGACAGAAAAACAAATAAATGGATCAGAAACAAAACCAGAGTGGAAGACGTAGCGGCACGCATCGCAAGTTTAAAGTGGCAATGGGCAGGACACATTATGAGAAGAAAAGATGATCGATGGAGTACGAAGGTGACTGAGTAGAGGCCAAGAATGGGTAGAAGAGATGGGGGCAAGCCTAAAACGAGATGGAAGGATGATATCACCAGAATAGCCGGAACTCAGTGGATGGGAGCAACCGCTGACCGCACAAACTGGCGACATACTGGGGAAGCGTATGTCCAGAAATGGAATATATAACGCTGTTTATGATGACGAATCACTGCTATGATAGCGTTAATTTGGGGCGCAGCTTCCGAATAAGGAACGCCTAAACAAAATTTATAATATTTCTGTACTGGTTGCTATATGCAGCGTTGTTTAATAAATCCAATACACATGTTTATATCATTCAATGTCTGATTTTGTTACTGCTACTTTCTCTATTTCAGATATTGTGTTATTGCCTGCTGCGATTAATTTGAGTTTATATATTCTTGACCTATCTCAGTATATTTGTTGTAGTTGGAAAACTTGTTAGCGCTCATTTTATTTGGTGATTACATCATTTAAAGAACTACAAACCGTCTCCACTGAAGCTAGCTGTCGGGCCATCAAATATACTCTTGCAATATTTGAAAGTATTGAAGGCATCTATAGTGAATAACTATTGGCGTTAACATCAGAACGTGTGAAAAGTAAATCTCGCTGCTTTTTTAATTAAAGTGGGTCAGATAAACATGAGCGTTGCTATTATCATCTTAAAAGAAATAATAAAATCAGCAATTCTACATTGCATTTAATATTAATATGGGACTCATCTCCAAAACTGTAAAAGGTAGATCTCATTTTCGACACGAATTAGAGAATAATGCATATTTACAGATAATGGTATTGACTATCTCTTCATATCATCAGATTGTCAGATTATATAGCACGGTATGCTCCTTACATTTTCCTCTAGGCGTTTTTTCTAAAGTGAAAACAAAACACTGCGAATAGCACAATATCTAAAATATATTACCAAGGGTGAGCTTATCACCATGTACTTACACGACAGCACGATAAAAAGAACATCGAAAATCGTTTTGTATCCCTACTGCAGTTGTTGAAAGACTATCAGTCTGTTTGGTGAAATCTAATGTAGCACCCACAACATAAATGACAAACTACTTGAACTCCACCCGTTATGTCGAAGTATTGAATACTGAATGAAATAATTATATTATTAATGTTTATTTTGTCCGCTGAGGAGAAAATCTCAGCATGAAGAATACCAGGTAGGTTCTTCAAACCCACTACTATTGGCTGTAAGTCTAGAAATGCCATTAGAAGCTGAACATGCAGGTTTATACAAAATACACTGTGGCCTAATTTGTATGTTAGTTAAAATCAACGTGATGTAAACACCACTGTTGATATCCTAAACTAATTACGAAAACTGCAATTCAAGATTCGTGATTAATCCATTCAGTTAAATCAATACTGACAATGATTATAATCATCATTTGAGTTTACTTAGGCCACTTTATATAAAGTGTTTTTATTCCTTCTATTCATATCTGCTATTTTATAATGGTAATCGTAAGATATACAATTTCTAGTTTTATTAAATATTTTTTTACTTACAAATTCGTTATTTTGGGATCACACTGTAGCAACAGCGAAATAATAGGTGTTGACTCCAATTTGTCAAATAAATTAATTCGTTGAAATGTAGGTTTATGAGCATTTCCTAGTAATTCAATTAAAAATGAAAAATCTATGCACAATCTTTATAGAAGATAACAGGCTGAGTTTTATTTAAAAACTTTCACTTGAATCGTCTTCTAGAAAAGTTCTAAGGCTTTCCTCGAGATTGAAAACAAAGCGCCGTTGACAGCAGAATATCTGAGATATATCACCTCCAGAGGTTTCGCACACTTAGCAAGATCGAAAATTCTATTTTGCTCACATAGGTGGCACTATCTTAAATTCGACGCCAGAAGCATAATTCTGAATAAAGTACGCGCTGCTTCAAAAATTTAGCTCGCTATGTGTAAAATTCGACAAGATATATGCCTGTAGAGTGTGAAGTACCAGGTACCTTAGATGTCATAAACTCTATAGGCATATCTTTCAGACTCTAAATCGACATTTTTCAATAGTCTAAAGTGCCAAATATTTTCTATAGCTTACATATGCTATAGAACAAAAATTGTTAATAACAATATATTCAAGATAACCATGCACAACACTTTCAATACGAGATAGTGTACAAGTCCTAGAGATCATTTTTGTAGGCAATCAAATACCTCAATTTTTTCTTGTTTTAGGCTAGACAGTTTAAAAACTTAAATATATCTGTTTTATTTTCATTATTTAGACATTTCATTCAAATCTTAATAAACGAATACTTCATTTGATATCTCTGTTCAATATTAATTCTGTGCCAAAAGGTAATTTTGTATGTATGAATTAATTCGACAGAAACTTTGGAACTATAGGCTGTAATTTACAATATTTATTCGTATTTATTGAAAAAAAAACAATGAAAATTCAGAAATGCAATAACTTCTCGCATATATGATTTACATAAGAAGGGGGTGCCGTTGAGGCCAATTGTTAGCACGATCCCACACAAGTGATGATTATTTAACAACGATTAGTGTTTTTAAAAAGCATTTATTGCTTAAAACACTTTACACATATATACATCAGAGCTCTGCTTCATACACTTGAATCAGGACAGCCTCTTAATCATAAACTAGACGCTTATATCTAAAGAACGCAAAGTCTCTACAGAAAAACTTGCTTTCCCTTGAGCATTCTACAAACAACCTGCAAGTCCGACAGGAAGCAAGCTTATCTTTAAGCTATAAGAATTTCTAAATACATAACTCACATTCAATGGTAAGGAAATTGAGAAGTATACTACCGCCTCCTTTGTCAAGGATTTGGTCGGATTGGTTCAGAAACTAAAGGGCATACATTTGAACAAAGAAGATGTATTAATCAATTTCGACGTAATATCACTCTTTACTAAAGTTTTAGGCGGTAAAAGAAGGTAAAGGTTCAAGGTCATTTCAATTCCCAATTCAAGCTGCTATAGAGAGCTTGCGTCTCTCTTGAGCCAATAACGGAAATTTCAGGAGGGGTGGAGAATGGAATAGAGGCCAGGAAGAGTGGAAAGTACTAGCATAGAATTCGTCTCTGCTGACTCAGGAAAAACGCCTAAAAACCTGAATCAGAGCATTCAAATATTATAAACAGGGAAGATGGTTTTATTCTTGAAGAATTTTATAGAACACTGACAAAATTTGTATGGAAAAGAAGTCAACGTAAAGATATATTTACGTCAGGTGACTTCAACGGAAGATTAGAAAAGGCCGAGGTAACTACAGCAGGGGGAACATATGGTGAAGATTCAATAAATGAAAATGGACAGCGATTGATAGAACTATATGAAAGCCATTCTCTATTAGTATATTACATTACAAGTTATGAAAGCAATTTTGTCCAAGACGAAGATGCTTGTTGAAGAAAGCGAGGGCGCGTTAGCGTCCGAGCACTTTATCTAAGCCTCCGCGCTAAGCATAGACAATTTCATAGCGCTTGATGTATGCCATTTTTTCTAAGATACTGTAACTGGTGTAAGTCTACGTGCTATAATTTTGCTAAGTATCTTATATACAATACTCAACAGAGAAATGCCACCTTCGGTTTTCACATTTTGTTTTATATCCTTTTTTGTGAATTGACTAGATGATGGCTGTATTTCAACCCCCCGGCATTTCTTCTTTAAACCGCATTTCCTTTATCAGATTGTATATTTTTATCCACAAAACTTGGCATTTATGTTAATCAGTTCGGCTGTGATAAGAGCTCTAATAACTTGAATTACCTCATCATAGGTTGGCTCTTCTAATTGTGTGTTTAGACAATTACAGTGTTTTCTGATTGTTTTTCACCATGCATCAGTTGTGTTTCACTTTATCTCAAATGTTTTCCCTATTTCTACGCATTGCTGTCCTCGGCTGAAAACCTTTCTTCAACTGTCCCGTTCTTTGCTACATTTTTTCCAGTTCTTTCTGCTCTGACAACTACTGTTCAACCTCTTGTAACTTTTTCTGCATTCTCTCTTGACAAACTTACGTTTTTCCCTGCAGTTGTGTTTGTATGCTCGCGTTAACCTGTCCAGCATTTTTATCTTGTTTATTTCTTCAACTTACCACTTACACTTTTCATCATACCAATCAATTTTTCTAGTTCTGTTGTCAAAGTCTAAAGTCTAAAGTATAAATGTAGGTGAGCCTAATCTACTAGCAATTTATCATCTATTTTTGACTACAGCCAGCAATCCAACTTGAGAACAATAGATGTGAGAGCATACAGAGGACCAAAATGTGGAACAAACCACTGCTTGGTAAGAGCGGCGGTAGTGATAACTTTCAAGCCACAACGAAGGAATGCAGTGCATTGGTAGCGCAGCAGATAAGGTTCGAGGAAAGCCAAAACAAGAGGCAGGAACGGTATGCTAAAATAAATTTTGAATTTATATGGGAGGTACAAGTATCAGCGACATGAAAAGCCATAATAACATAAAAAATATGTAAGAGAGAAGAGTAATATCCCGTTGATAAGCTTTCAAAAATGGAAGCAACATTATAAGACATTACTAGAGGAAGGGGGCATTCCAACAGAACTAGTTTTATGCACCAAATATTTTCTTGTTCTTCTTTTTCTTTCTCTTAATGTACGTTGAGACTCTGTTAGTAACCGCACTAAGTGTGGTTTTATAAACCATCTTCGGCCGCGGCTGGGGTAAGTGGCCAGCTTAACTCTTTGAATTAAGGAAGAATGCCCTTCTGCAACGGTCACGACCAACAACGGTATGATGGCCGGAGAGCGTATGATGTAAGCGATTTCCGAGTTTGGGGCTCGTCCTTCTACCTGCCGATTAAAAACACAAAAGCTTCACCAGCCGGTTATCCATTATCCAAGTATTTTATGTATGTTAATTGCTACGCTAATGAATAAGTATATAATAAACGGGGAAGAAATCCTAGGAGATTAGAATCTTATATATATAATAATAATAATAAACATAATAATTGTATTTATTGCTGACCAATTAAACGTGTAAGAAAACATATATTACGAAGAGCATTCAAATATAAATTATAATTTAATTTTTATTTAAAAACAAACACAAGGACTCTGATGTATATCATGTTATTTTTCTACTCAGTCTCCCTCTCTTTTAATAAACTGGTGCCATCTTTCCGGAAGTTTTTGTATTCCGCGAGAAAAAAATTCTTTTGGTTGCTGTCACACCCATTCCCGAACAATTTCGATGACTTCTTCATTTCAATGAGGTATTTTCTTCTAGAAACTCTTTTAAGGGTCCAAATAAATAAAAAACTGATGCAGCAAGATCCGAAATGTAGGGTAAATGGGTCAGCATGGTCCATTTCAATTTTTAAATCGTAGTCAGAATGTCAGCAGCGAAATGGGGTCTAGCATTATCTTCACTGTATTTCGACGATCGTTTTAAATAAGTGCATTCTACTCTATCAGCATTCTCTTCTGTTGTCAATGTTCTTGGACGGCGAGAATGCGGTTCATTCTCGACACCTTTGCAGCCATCGTTAAACGCTTTACTCCTTTTGTAAACGCTTATCTCTGATAGTGATTGCGCATCAAACTGTCTTTTAACTCTTGCACAAATGTCTATGGTTTAATATCTTCGTTGATAAGAAATTTTCTAATAGTGCATTGTTCGACGCTTGAATGCACTCCCACTTCACTCATGCTTGCCAATTGGACGAAAATGAATTGAAGGGGCAAGTGGATTTTTTAATTTTTACATATTTTGTTCCTGATGAAGGGGCCATGTGTAAAGGCACCTCATAAACCCTTTAACTTTGTCATTTGTACTATATTTCTCAATATTATAGCTTGATAAAGGAGCTATCTGTCACAATACAACCAGAAAGTATTGAATAAAGGAGTCAAGAGCACATAACCCCTTTATCCTCTCAGACAGTACTGGATTGAAAGCACATAACTCCTATATCCGCTACAGTAGAGTTAAGTTTTAAGTATAACCTAAAAATCTAGTGATTGTGAGTGCTTGTGAGCGTGCTTGTTTCCTTTCATAATGCTGCCAAGAGGAAAATTAATGGTGCAAAAGGCCTTAAATAATAAAACAACTGAAAAAGGACATGAAATAGGGCACAATCATGTAATTTCTGAACAGCCCAAAGAAATAGTCGAACGAATAGTGGATTGTAAGTTCATTCATATACCTTGTAGTACCTATTTAAAGAATATCTAAGAGTAATTTTCTTGAATCGACCTTTTTGCAGATGAGAATCAAGTGGGCATAGTTGAGGGTGCAGGCTATTTGGCCACACAAGCAATAGATAAAAACACAAAATATAAAATTGTATATCATCCTTCTACCAGCAGTGGGACATATCAAGAGAAAAACATGGGTTGTAATAACACTCAGCAATCTTCAGCTAGTTGTGCAGACCTACAATATCAAGGTAAATGTACATTTGTTGTATTTAATAATCTATGTTTCTTTGCTAACCTTCATATTTTTAGATGGCGAAGTAGATGTAAACTATCCCTACGAATCTAGTGATGAGTATATACCATCTACTGCTGAAGAAATTTCTTATATAAGCGAATCTGAAAATACGCAGGAAAGAAGCAAATCAACACCTGTGCGAGATACCAAGATTAACGAGCCTAATCAAACTGAAACGGAGAAGGTGAATCAATTGGAATTTCAACCCAAAAGAAAATTAAAGCAGTTTCCTCAGAATCCCAAAGTTTCCAGGAAGCGAATTCGAAGACCAGAAACTTGGAAAAGAGCTAAAGCTGCATCAGATAGGCAAGAGGGGAAGAAATACCTCTCCCAGCGAGGACATGAAGTACCAGCAAAAAGCATATGCCTTGAAAATCTTTGCCATGAAAGTTGTAAGTTGCAATGTACTGGTAAATTCAGTAATGATCTTAGGAGTTCTATATTCAGTTTACAATTTTACAAACTTAATGTGAATGCAAAAAATGCATTGCTGTTTAAGAGTATCGAGGGTCGACCTACAAAACGTGCAGTCAAGAATGCTAAAAAACATAAATCTTTTCCTTACAACTACTTTATTACGAGAAATAATCAACAAATCAAGGTGTGCAAGACAGCGTTTCGTTCGTTGTTACAAATCAGTAAAAAAAAATGGAAGTCATCCAAAAAAAATTACAAAAGGTGCATCAGCACCATCCCCTGACACACGAGGTCAACATGCAAACAGGCCACATAAATTAGATGAGAATGTAATGTAATATATAATGGAACATATTCGGAAGTTTCCATCTGAATCTTCCCGCTATTCTAGGAATAGCAATCCCTATAGGGTGTATCTTTTGCCAACACTTAATATGTCCCTTATGCAGAGGCTTTATCTTGAAAAGTGTAAAAATGACGAGAAATCCATTAACTATATAGTAAAAAGCTACGCATGCTCACATATTTTGCACTAAATTTAACCTAGCATTCAGTCATCCTAAGAGTGACACTTGCAGCAAGTGTGATTCCAACGAATCTACCGAAGAACACAAAGAAAATGTTACAAATGAATTCAACCTTTTAAAAGCAGATCGTGAAAAAGCTCGTAATGGTATGAATGCCTTTACCCAAACTAACGACATCAAAGGCATTTTATTTACGCCAACTATGGTTTTATAATTTGGGCATCCATTCGATTTCTACAAATTGTGATAAACCGTATATGCAAACGTGGACTGAAGACGTTGCAGGGAGAGGAAGCTCTGAAGTGGCCAGCTGCCTGTGGAATTTTATGCAAAATAGTACAGAAGTTAACAATACGAATCATCTAGTAATTTTGTCGGATTCATGTAGTGGCCAAAATAAGAATTTTCAGATGATCTGATTTTACCAATTTCTAATTTCAGAGGGTTTTCAAAATTATCGACCATAAATTTCCAGAGGTGGGTCACACGTATCTCGACTCCGACCGAGATTTTGGTCGTATTGAGAAGGTTCTTCAAAAAAATGAAACAGTATACACCCCACAGCAATACCGTAAGTTGATACAACAGGGATCTATCAAAAGTGCAGTAATTACTGATATGGAGCATCACTTTCAAAACATTGAACAATTAGTAGGATATTTAGGTCTCGTGTACAAAAAGAGATATGGATTAATAAATACTCAAGAATAGGTATACCTTAGTTTTCGCCAAGGACTAAGTGCTCATAGCCAATGACGAAGAACATGTCGCCTATATGACAAGGAAAGGTATTAAGGGATACTCAAAATCTGTCTTAAATTGAACCTGGGCAAGACGCAACACGTATGTGAAGAGGAAAATCCCAGTAACATACAACTTCATGCAAGCGAAATTAGAACATGCCAGGAATACAAAAAAAAATAGGAAGAACGGTACATTTGAAAAAGACTTACAGTAGAGAATAACTCAGGAAAAAACAGCAATTTATAAAATAAAGACCACTTTATACAAACGTTATACAATACCATTGTAGAACCAATTACCACATCGACATTCATATATTTTTAACATCTTGTATTGGGCGGATAATATGAGGATCACTAATTTACTTCAGTGAGAACAAACTGTTTTTATATGAATATGTCAAAAACATGTGTTTATACATCAATTTTAAGTTTAATAAGAGCCATTTTTGTGCTCTAGTGAAAAAGTAAAAATACCTTTAAATCTTGATAGCTACGCAACTTTTTTGGTAAATAATTTTTTATAATTTGATAGTAAAAATAAATTTGTCACCTTAAAAGTGTCACCAGTATGATTTTTAATTATTTTGGAAGAGCATGTTGTGACTTGACAGCACGTAGCGTGCGAAAAAGACTCACTTTTTACACAAATTACATATTCTAGCTTAGCAACTATCAGTAAAAATATAAAAATATCATCTTTTCAATAGCGCCGCAGTCATTTTTGACTTGTTTGTAAAATAATAAAGTTAATAATAATATCTTGAAAGTTATAAAATCAAATTCGAGAAATGAAAGTCGAAAATTTACGCTGTATATTTTCTCTCGTTTAACTGAATCTCTATCTAGCTCTTGCGGTTTACAAGATCCGTATCGTTATGATGGCCAGTCTGTATATCAATTTAAATATTCATTTAGTTAGTTATGTGTAGGCAAGTCTTTAACTTCTTGTACGCTTCTAGATTACAACAAGGTTGATGTTTGAACACATGTGGTGCGACTTTTCACCATATCGTTTTGATTACGTCCCCTTTTCGATCGAGCAAGCTCCAGTCTCAACATATTTTAAATTTTCCCTGAAAGCACGCGAATGGGAACTGCTGACCCGTAACAAGCACACTATAAACACGAAGGGTTGAAAATATCCTTACCCGAACCAAATCCGTTAATAAGCTCAGGCGAAAGGACCAGTCCAATTTGATCTCGTCCTGCTGGAGGACATCTTGAAGCGATCCTCTGGAACACCACTCGGCCACCAGCGCCGCTCGAGGGGGTTCCGCCAGGCATCCGATCAAGGGGTTGAGGTTCTCGTGGCGCAGCCCGTGCAGAATAACTAGGACTTCGACGGCCTTAGCTTTCAGTTCGATATTCCCCGGAGGCAACGGCTTCATTTGCACTAAATCACCCTGCATAATATGACCAGACAGTTACCCTATTCGTACGCTACCCTGTCCGAATATCTTACGTTATATCTGACGCGAGGGTCAACTATAAGTTGCTTAGCCAGGTTTGGACTTGAACCCACTCGATGAGGAGTTCGCATTGATCCCCCGGAGCCCTGCAGCAGGTCGGGCTTGTCCACTTCGGGCCCCCCGAACTCTTGAAGTTGTTGCAGCCAACAACACAACATCGCTTCAATGCCTTCGTCTACCTGGACAGAACACATCTTTGATAACTGAAAAAGAAGTATTCCATCTCAGACTACTACATTACAGGGCCTACTGATATTTGCGTATGGAGCGACCCACAAACGCCGACTCTAGTAGTAAATGAAGCTGCTATAAAAATATGTAGAAAGCTTTATACGAAACTTTTCTCGCAAGGGCAATATTTGAAACATTTTTTGAAATTATCGAAGGAAAAAAGTATTTCTTAAAAAATGTTATACACCCGCACTCTACAATTTTCTTAAAAGATAAAGGCTCAAGCTACATGCAAAATATTATTCTTCTCTAGGAAAGTTGAGATAAAGCAAACATTTCGTAACGTGTTCACCAAGTATCTGTTGGTTCAAAAATATAATATTTTCGTGAAGGGTGAAAACTTAAGCTATGCGCAACATAAAAATTCTTAAGTTCAAGCAAAAATTGATATTTAAAGGCGTCCTTCCACTTTCGATCAAATATATAAAAGGTGAGCATCGTAAAGAATAAAAAATCTGCTTTTGCCTTAACTTAACTATTAGTCTCATAAAATTATATTTTACACATAAGTCAGATGCTTTCCCTTGATGAAAATAGACATACTTTTGGACCCCCCAAATTTTTTTATTTGCAAATTGATCTAATGCGCATTAATAAGTGTTTTTTATTGTTTCAGCATTATTAGCAACGTTAAGATATTTGCACCTATTCTGTGACCGCACTTGCGAGGAAAGTTCCCTGTAAACCTCTTTATAGATGTTTGTAGATAGGTTTTTCCGTATCACGGACTAATATCATTGGGCAATGGAGATGATATACTGACTTTGATAGAAGTTTCTATTTCCCCGTTTTATATGCTTATAAACTAACAAGAAGAAATTAAAGATTTCACCTTTTGACTCAACATAGTTGCTACAAGTTTTATTCTTAGAAAATTATTCTTCATTTTATTAGATCCTATCGTAAAATACCTTTTTAACTTTATTATATACAATGTGTCTGATAACATACGCAACATAGGGGAATGCCAATGGTAAATTTAGCTAAGGGCCACGGTGGCTTGTGCTACACATTACTTGTCGCATATGCCTTTTTGAGCAGAAAATCGTATTTATTTACATGGTTCTTCAGTTGTACATTAATGTGATTCGTTTTAGCCTCCAACGCCATTTCATTTCTATTTCTAACAAAAATTAACGAGTGCCAGAAACATACTGAATACACAAAACGTTGTTCATATAAATATGTTTGCATTTTCAAATTATAAGTAGTAGACTAAGATAAAATAAAACGGAAATTTCTAAGGTAACGATATTATAGTTCAGTGATATTTAGAAATATCCATGTCTTTTCCAAGTCAACAGAATTCCTTTAATTAATTAATAGTGCGTTATTATTTTTGGTAAATCACATGTTGCATTTCAATTATGTACTTTTGGTATGTTTTAATTTTGTAAGCTGACACGAGCACTGCAAACACATTTAGTGGGTTTTTCTTTGCATTTCCCGAATTAAAAGAGTGGGGTCTGTGGCATTTGTCATCTATATTTCCTTTAACGGGTCGTTGCCCTCATTAATTTCGTAATGAACCACCCCATGTCCCTGAGCAATAGTCGGAATATTGTTACGGTACATCGTAGCATCGTTGGAGCAGCGGATGTGTTTATTTTTCCCGATTTATGTCGCTTTTATAGTGCAACTGACTGTTTAATGTTTTGAATGTTTAACTCATGTCGTGAAGTGCAATTTATGTTATATCAATCAATCTAGCGGTTTTGTCGTAATAATATCGAATTTCGATTATAACGAAATCAAAAAATCTTATCATATATCGTCAAACTTCAATGGCTAACTAATATTTTATTTAAAGTGTTCCTTAACATCTCTCTTTCTCTTTCTTTCCTTGTTTACCTGCTTTAAAAATACTAACAGTACTATTCAATGCTAATTATGAATAACATTTCTGATTAAGAAAGAATAATTAGCATGTTTTACCTGTGAAGCACATGCTGCCAGACCAAAAACTGCTCAGAATTGCATCAAAATTTCACCTCAATGGTTAGCGTTGAAAATATTTAGATTAACTAAAGACAGTACAGAAGTAGAGGAATTACAATTCCATAACGTTTTAGTAACAATTAGAAATACCTAAAAACCTGCCGTAAATAGTGATCGTGATAGTGATCGCTAGGTGTTATTGACTTCTATATAATTGTATAGAACACACGGGGCAGAGTTTTACTTTCTCAGATCGACTGAATTTCATCTCATGCAAGTATTTCATTTTATTTTAAATTGAGACATGTTTCTGCTCTTTCTGAGAATAATAAAGCGTAAATGGTGTTTGTTTACACTTATCGCAACCTGTTTTGAGTCATGGACGACATTGTACGTAGCCATATTCTACTACATTCGTTTGAACGTTTAATAGTTTAAATAATCTCGAAAGGTTGTACGTTTTTTTAAAAAGTATTCCGTCATATGGGCGCTTTGAGTTCTAATTATCGGAATATATAATAATAAAAGCAGATATAGCCAAATAAAGAAGAAAATCCAAGAAGTAAATGCATAATAATAATAATAACAAAAACGTTCAATTTTAGAACAAAGGCTGGCTGGCACAGACAATTTTGTCTAATGAAACAATATACAGATTTTAGCTATTATGGATATTAATTTTCATCAATTGTTGAGTATCCGTAATGGATCTTTTAGATCAGTTTAAAAATTAACGCTACTTCATTTTTTATATATACGGAGAAGGGGTTGCGAGACTGCTCTACTGTTTCACGAGACTTTAAATTAGCGCCAAACAATCAGCTAGCGTCCACTAATTAGTGCATGCAAATTTGACTGTGACCGTTCCGTGGAACATGGCAGCCATTTTGGGAGCATTAGAGACCCTGCGAGGCAATTTTAAAGTGATGCGATATAATAATTACAGAGTCGCAAACTGTAAATCTGACATTCCGTTTCCTGTCTTGTTGCCGTGCAGTGGAAATTCCTCAATTAATTGTTTCGCAACCATTGTGTGTAGCAGCGCTCTACGTCGACGCAGCCCTAAAAGCCTCTTTTTTATCAGCGTCCGTTATCTTTGAATTAAAACTGTGTATTTGTTGTTCGTCGAGCCCTAGGTGAAATTTCGGGCCAATTTTCGCTTAGGGACATGGGTTCTCTTACCCTGGTTCTTGCATTTACCACTACCTACTGTTCTACATGATGTGAATTACCAACATGCTAAATACAGGGTGTCTCGCTAAGTTCTACCGGCACTTAAGGAGCATGTTCTTGAGATCATTTCAAGCAAAAAAGTGCATATGAACATGTGTCCTATTCTCAGTATTTAATTTTTATTTATATGACATCAAAAATAACAAAATAAATAACTGCAGACTAATAATATAAAAGAACGTAGTCATAGATGTTCAAAAATTCCACCTCCTACTTCAATGCATTTAGCCGCACGCCTGTGAATACCACGCGTTCCATTCATTACCGTAGCATGGTTGTCTTTTATTTGTGCTGCAGCGTTCAAAATTCGCTGGATTAAAGCCTCGCATGTTTCTACTTTCACTTCATACACCAACTTTTTCATCCAACCCCATATGTTGTAATCTACGGTATTTAGATCTGGAGATCTGGCCGGCCAATTGTGTGGCCCATCTCGACCAATCCAATACTGAGAATAGGACACGTTCATATGAACTTTTTTGCTTGAAATGATCTCAAGAACATTAAGTGCCGGGTGAACTTCGCAAGACACCCTCTATGTTTACGAGTTAAGTGATGCATGTATTTAATTATTGGCAACTGTAGGAGGGCTCAAGTTTTGAAGACACATAATCACGTTCTTCTTATCTTTGTGTTACGTAGCGTGACGTCACAGCGCGCCAGGTAGTTTTAGAATAGTACTTAAGATGAGTGTTTCAGCAATGACGAAACAATATGAGTCATATTTTGAAGCTGAGCTCGTTTCCTGTAGACGAGAGAAAATTTATCTTGTGAGAGACCTTATTCCATTCCCGGCAGATACATCAGGTAGCACCTAACACAAATTACACGTACTTGTCTCCGTACCTTCAAGTTATAATTTGTTTTTTATATCGCCAGCGAGCCTTTACTTTCAGCCTTCCCATTGAACTACTGGACCGCATTTTTAACTTGTTGCGAGTTGTAAATACGTTTCCCCCTTAACAGGTTCGCTTGTATTTTATAGCTTTCATAATATGATCTTATTTAATATTGCAACAGTTGCAAAATTTGAATGCCAATTGAATAGTAACGCAAAATGTAATTTTCTTGTACAGCTCCAGATGCATCGAGGGATGAAAGTTATATTTAGCAATTTCTAATAAAAATCTAAACCACAATACAAGAACACGTAAAACGAGTTTAGGAAGTGGTTTGTTGCAGAAAGAAAGAAATGTGAAAAGTTTTAGAAATATTATTTTCAGAGATTTTAAACAAAAATTAATGAATGTAGAATCATGGACACCACAGACTATAACTATGTTGAATTTAGAGTACTCGTAGCTATCGAAAGTAGCAATTTCCTCAAATTAATTCAATTTCTATGAAAAAAAAAGTCTGCTGACGACTGCTGAAGAAGATTACAAATAAGGGAAAGCGTGTTGACTTTCTTGGAAAATTCCTCAGAAAGTTCGACCACCTAGAGGGTGAAATCAGAAAATGTATAGGAAGCAAAGGAACATTGAAATTTCCTTTAGGAAGATTTTAATATGCACTAGTTGAATATTGAATTGAACTGATTTTATTAGCAGATGAAAAATATTAAATATTCAAAGCAGAGCAGTGTGTAGTTAAAATAAAATGTTACTAATTTCTAAGATAGCTTATCGAAACAAAAATTAATTTACGGTTAGTCACAGCAACAACAGCAGAAAAGCCTGCGTAACAACAGTATAGAATGTTTTCTAAAATTTCTTTATTTGAGAGACTTTAGCAAGATGAATATGTTAAATTAATCGTAACTAAATCAAAATAAGTTTGACATAAAATTATTGTTTTCAATCAATAGGAAAGACTACAATAACACTTCCTGTTTTGTTAGATACGAAGAAGTTAAACAGTATGTGTGCGTAGTATACTAATAAAGTCGAAAGCCTTGTTTTAGCGCCACATAAAATTGTCTCGTAGCTGGAGCCGGTAAAAGGTTTTTTGAATTATACGGCATTCTAGAATACAGACACGTCGAATGCTTTGTGGCAGTGAACATCCATAAAATAAAAGTAAGTAACGCTAGTTTAAATTAAAAAAAAATCTGTTAGTAAAATAACAAGGGCGAGACATACTTACACTTACCGATAATTTTGTACACGCCAAGGATCGAGTGCTTTTACAATTAAAACTGCCTCGAGGGCTTACCTGAGAATAGTTTTCTAAGGGTAACCAGGACGATGACTCTTGGCACGGGCATAATTTTCGGCAAGTGTGTCGCCCACGTTTATATTTTGAAGATTGTTACGTCTTGCAATTCTATTTTATGGTACTTATAAATTTGTAATGATGACACCATCAAAGAGATTGATAACACTCCTAGTATGCTTATCGCTTCATAAGCATCTCTAGGTTAATTAGTTCAGAACGGCTTGATTTCAATAAAATAGAAACTTCTCATTGAATGATTTTAATCACGTGAAAGTTGAGTGTAATAGTAATCTCCCCAATTCCAGTCATCTGGACAGATGGAAGGTAATTATGAATAATTGATTAGGTTTCTAATTTTGATGTGGCCCTTTTTATTAAGGTATTCCATCTTTCACAATTCACAATTGTAGGTTTTCACTTCGCCTAATGTGATCGAAGAATTTTAAAATGTTGACGTAAACGGTAGTTGACAGTAGTTGTTTTGGTTTCACTTCGGTGAGCACACCTTTGCTGCTTATTCTTGCTGTCCAGGCAATCCTGAGCCTTCTACTCCAATACCAAGGTTCGAAAACATCAACTCTTCGGCGATCTGCTCTACGAATCGTTCAGGTCTCAGATATATGTCTAAAAACAGAGAATACCACGGTTTGAACTAAATTAATCTTTGTGCTACGGGTTATGTCAGAACTTTTCCACACTTTTGTCAGTTGGGTGATACCTGTTCTACCCAACTGAATTCGATGGTGTATCTCACGTTCGGAACTGCCATGGTTTTTGCTTGCTCCTAAAGAAAGCAAGTTGTCTACAATTTCATTATTTCCAATGCAACGAATATCAGATCTGTTCTTATGTTCTCTGTTTAGAATCGTCAGGATAAGCGTCTACCACCAATAGTAATTCCACTTTTCCATTCTTCTAAACTTATTTTCATCATGTACTCACTGTATAATTATATTATATAATAGATTTTTCTTTAATAGGCATTTACCAGTTCAACAAATTCATTGTTATTCACGGTATTCATGTATTAGTAGATCAGAATAACAAAATAACAGAAAGGTTATTATCACCTCTTAGAAATACAAATTAATATAGTTGATTTAAACACAGTACATTAGATGAAATAAGTCAGTTATTCACCATCAGAACCATTTGATATTAGATAAATGTCTTGAGGTAATTTGAGCTTCAATCGCGTGTGTATTTGTTTTTGTTCAAGATTATAATACACTGCACCATTGCAATTATCAATATTGTCGTGGAATTTTTTAGTTAACTTTTTAATATGTTTGTAGATATTCCGAGCTCAGTGTGAAGTTGATAATTGTTAATGAACCAAGAAGCATTGACAGAAATTTGGAGGAGTTTGTTTTGCAGAGCTTGGATTTCATTCAAGTTCGTTTTTGAAGTTTCCCCCCAGACGACGCAACCATAGAGAACTAGTGGCCGAATTACAGATTTGTATAGTAGAGTAGCACATTCAATTTTGAGTGAAGATTTTCTGTTGATGAGTGGGTATAACTGTGCTAGTCTCGTATGACCTTCAGTTAGTTTTTTAATTATATCAAATCTCCAAGTTAGGCGGAAGTCCAAGTACAGGTCTAGGTATTTCACTGCTGTCGTTTTTGGATTCCAGATAATAGGATTGTTGTTGATTGAGACTGGTGGTGGGTTAACGATGCGTTTAAATGTGAAAATCTTTGCCACGAATTTATCATAATTGATTGTCAAGTTCTGGCTAGAGTGTTTGTTGCGAGTTGTAGCTGGTTGATCGCTACAAGAAGGATATTAAAGAGTATTGGACTCAGGATACTCTCCTGAATCACTTCAGCTCTGTTGTCAGTCAAAAGCTTGTGCTAAATCCACGAAAACCGTCACTGTGAATTGTTTGTTTTCATATCCTGTTTCAATTGTCTCGAGGATTCTTTGGAGCTGATGTAGGATGTCCCCTTTTGAACCCGAATTGGAACTTTGGTATTATCTCTAGTGTCTCGAGTGTAAATAACTTTTTCAAGCAATTTAGACAGTGTTCTTAGAAGACTAATAAGCCTGTAACTAGAAATAACTTTCTTGTTTTTGACAGGTTTGTGAAAAAGTAGAATTTGAGCATGTTTCCATTGATTGGGAGAATGGCCAGTCCTTAAACAGGCATTAAAGCGGATTGCTAGGTAAACTAAGGATAATAGATGTAACACTATAAAACTTTATCCCACGCTTTTTTTAATTTCATACTTTGGAGAAGCAGTGTTCAATACTTACCAACGCTAGACTATTATCATATAGGTCTTTTTAAGGTTAACTAAATGGTACGGCAGACCCATGCCTATAAAGATTTTCCAACGCAAATTCCACTTTTCGCTGTTGAAAGCTAGTGGGCGATAGTATTCTCTTGCTTTTTCTATAATTTAGCGCAGATTTAGAATTTGTTCTCTTGTTTCTCTCCTGTGTACGATCCTGCTTGCTCTGGTGCTAACTGATTTGCTATGAATGGTTGCAATATCGGCCGTATGATGTATTACATCATTTTATTAGCATGTGTTGCATGTGTAAAGTTGTCAGATACATTCGATGTTTCTGTTATATGAAATGGTATGGAGGCGGTCCAATCTTCAGACCATTCCGCAGTTTTTCTTATTTTTTGGCACAATTGGGAATAATATGTTTGAAACTGTCAGGTGTGGATATAAGTTATTCATCAGTAATCTTGCCTATGCCTGGAACTTTGTTTGGGCCTAAACTCGTTATCGCATGCTCAACTTATTCAGTTAACATACCAGACTTATCATTGTACGAGACTGAGTTAACAAATTGGTGGGATGGCCATCGTCTTGTAGTTGTCTACAAATCGACGCCATGTGTCTAAGACATCATCAAAGTTGGTAACTAAGATATTATGTTCATTACGGACAGGCCAAGTACGAGGTTTGAACTTCCCCCTTATAGCTTTAATAACCTGAAATAGCTTTCGAGTATTGACAGAGTTAGCATGTTTTTGTATCTCACGACAAATATTGTTAATAAAGTTGTTCTTAACTTTTGTGTATCTTTAATGATAATCTTTTATATACAGCTTTTTTGTTAGGATTGTGTAACTCTTGCTTCTGTAATTTGGAGAGCATTTTTGGATACTCGTGGTTGATTTATTATTTAGTCGTGTTTGCGTTGTAGTGATAGCATTTACAAGTAGGTAATAGATGATTTGGACTTATGATCTTGTATAGATTGGATGTCACGTTCAATGTTAACGACAAGAGTCCTTTCTCTGCTAATGCAGGTAGTTTATTATTGACATTGGAATTTTTGGACGTTTTTATTTTTATGAACAAAAAGTAACAGTTTGTGATCTGCACCGGAAAGCGTTTTTGACGATAGGAGCTAAGATTGCCAACAATTTTATTTCTAGTTCGACCATCTGGCAATGTCGATGTGCACAGTCTGCATATACTGTTGAAATACAGTATTGGTGATTGTAAAGTCGTTGTCAACGCAGAACTGAAGCAAGCAGTATTTTGCCATTTCTATTGCGTGTACCAATTCCATATTTACTCACGTTTTCTCGTATATGCTCTTCATTTTAGCATTAAAGTCCCTGATAATGACTAGGACTTTTCCATTAGATATACGTAGAGTCAATGACAGTTTTCAATGCGTTGGAAAATGTGTTAACCTCTTCTTCAGTAGCATCCATTGCGGGAGCGTTACTCTGTATAATAGGGAGTAACACGGTGTTATCTGAATGTCTACCGATTCTATCGTTGATTGTGTTATATCCCAGTGCAGATTTATTGAATTTATTTTCGATTACAAGGGCAACGCTATTTCCACTTTCATTATCTCGGCTGGAAATTCCCTGTGGAACTTTCCATTTTGAAATGAGTTTCTGCTAGCCCATTTAGTGATATATTATATATTTTGAGTTCAATGAGAGCAATTCTTAATTTTCCAGTTTGTAACAAGCGACGAACCTTCCAGGTAGCCATACGATTATATTTAAATTCACTGGTCGCATATTTCGCATGTGGTGTCCAGTTGGCCACCTCCACATGCCCAGTAGCCAATTTCACACTCCTCACCCTGGAGGTAGAGAAGCTCCGAGTGCTAGTCCCTCAATTTAGTTAAAAAGACACGCATCAGAATCTCTAGTAATGGTGTGTTCGTTTTCCAAAAATCTATGAGTATAAAATCTCTTAAATACGAAAGAACTGAAAGCATCACCTACCCGCCCGATGGCTTGACTCGAAACCTTTTTGGGGTTTATTTCAGGAAGAAAGTGATGAACCCAGTTTTCGTCCAAAAATATCAGGATCGACTCAAACCTGCTTTTGAAAAGGTGTCAGCATGCGTGGTGCTCACCTGGCAGATATCTTATTCAAGTGTAACTGATCCTGTAAAATGGGTCTTACCGACCAATGGCTAATCTTTTTACTACTTACTATCTCATTCGCCGTAATTTTTGTGCCCTCCATAACTAATGTTTCCACTTTTTCCACCATTTCTTCGTTTTGTGTAGATCTTTCATCGTCTTCTAAGGATCCATGTTTAAATCTAAATCTAACCGTAAATTCTATAGGTGCAAACCATATACAGTTTTTAAACATTCCGAAATTTCCAGCAAGGTAGGTACTCAATTTTTTCATGTTTGATTGCCCTGTTATATTCTGTTCTATGAATCAGAAGGTAATAAACGAAATTTTATGAAATTTTCCAGCGCAACTATCATTTTTATAACGAGACGAAAACAGAAGAAGAGATATTCGGTGGGAAAATATACTTACTAGGATCTGTAAACTCCTCGCGATGGTCAATTTCATAATAAAAAATTAATTATTTCTAAATTTTCCAACGTAGAAATCCTTCTATGAATATACCTTACTATGCCTATTAGTAATGCTTTTGGAGAATGAGCTGAACACTGGGATAGAAACAAGAATTATCAGCATTATCCATACTTCAAACAGGAGCAGAAGTAATGTAATTATTGCAAGATAATAGACAGATTCGCTGGATTGAGAGAAAGAAAAAGAACTATATCATTTCATCATCGATGAAAACAAGAAAACAAATAATTTGGTTACCTTGTATCGCATTTTCTTAGTTACAGTTTACCATACTGTAGTGCTGCACTGTACTGAAATGTTCTATTTACCGGATTGGGATTTACGCTGGTAAATAGAACATTACAGTACAGTATGAAATAAATAGCCGTTTAATTTGTACACAGAGTTCCATAAAAGCAGGTTTTTTTTTTATAATTTACCTTGCTATTGATACAAAGGATACAAAGAAATAATAACAACTTCCCTGACTTACTAACACCATAAACACCATTCGTCAACTGTATCTGTTCTCAGAAACAGAAATACTAAATCTGAAAAATTGATAATGACTAATAACATTTAATATCTATTTAAGTGATCACTAATCACATTTGGAGAAGACACTAATTCAAAATACAAAAATTTTAGTCATTTTATTTTAAAATAAGAAAATATAGCTCAACTACAGACATACCCATATGAGACGGTTTCACTCAACTCTCTACACATGGCAGTATTCTGATTCAACTTTTAAGTTAACTTTTAACATTGGAATGCTTAACTAATAAATTTAAATGATATTTGCTATCACTTCATACGAATATATAATACTTTGCAATAACAGCATACTTTTTCCTACTTTGGTGCAGAAAGTGCATCCTAATGTCAAGTGCTAATCATACTATTTGGCTAAAACTGACAAATATAATTTTTTTAACAAATAACAAATTGAGAAACTAAACTTGCAAACTGCGAAACCGTTGTAGGAAAAATAGTATGTAACACACTTTTGTGAATGGAACACTTGTGTGCCATCTTTCACGTGTATTTTCCAATGGCATTATTTCTACATCCATATTATAATACGCTATTTATTGCAGTATGGAAAGTGGAAAATAATAGCCTCTTTTGGGGAGTGGTACGCCAAAAAAATTTTTATAATTATGTTAGCAATTATTTCTTAGTTTCTTAGTCAAATTTCTCAATAGGTGCATGAAATAGCTAGCGATTTGGAACAGATTAACTGTTAATTTTTTCTACTAATTGCTGTAAAATACACTTTCGTGGAGCAAACGGATATATTGCTCGGTTTAGGATATTGCAAAGGAAATTGTAGAGGCGTTAGAGGTTAGAGTGTACAGCGAAAGGTTTCCCAATCGTCGTGTTCCGAATCATAAAACCTTTGCAAACATTGAAATACGTCTTTGCGAAATGGGAATTCTTGCAGCAGTGACCGCTGATCGCGGACGTCAGGGTGTAATTCATACCTCTCAGGTAGAAAAGGCAATTCTGGAAAGCGTAAGGAACGATTCCATACTTTACATATGAAGCAAGAGCTTAAACACTTTTTTAACAAACAATAACTGTTGTTTAAGCACACATACATATATCATATTCAGTATTTTGTTAAGTGGTTCTGCTAAGCGTCTTTTGTCATTTTCTTTAAGAACAAAGAATGTAACATATCATTTCTCACAATAAAATTTTCTTCAACTCACGTGCTTTACAAGGAAAAATAAACGAAATATACATATGAGCATGGAGGTAAAACTTTACATGTCAGTACGAAAGGGTAGTTTCAACTCGATTTTCAAATTAGTATGTAGACGAAATTTTACGAAATTTATTGTAAGGCTTATCGATAAATAGTTTCAACAGGAGAAATCACTCCCTCATTTGGAGCTATATTCATATTCAGTTTCCTGACCAATGGATTGGTAAAGGATTTGATGTTCCCACAAAATAATCACTTTTTCGCCATATAGCCCAGAAAATAAAGGTATGACGTCAGGAGTATTAAAGGAAAGCTGAATTTTGGTAGTTGTTCGACCACTACTACAGATAAATTTTCACATAACTTCCGGCGCCCTACGTGTACTTCCCTCACAGTTCCCCCAGCCAAAACTCTGAGGAACTGCTTTATATCTCCGTAACCAGTGGCCGTAATGCTGTAATTTTTTATTTTTATGCTAACCAAATGTGCACGAAAAATATTTTTATTTAATTTTGTATTAATTTTCTTATTTTAGTAAAATCAAAATATAACGTTTTTGTTTTAAAATTCAAAGTTTCATTCTATCCTTAAAGCTTCTCTAAAAATAACAACGAAAGTTAAAAGCTACAATAAATACAAAGTACTCGCCAAAAGCAGTGTAATGTAAGTGGGTTGTAACATGACAATTCACTACAGTGCTCTTACATTGCGGAGCAATTCAACTCTGCTTGTTTGCATCCACAATATTTTCCACATCTTGGCTTATAGCTGCAGATATGAGGAGTAAATACCTATTCGTCTAGTTCAAAACCCATTGAACTAGGAATAGGTTTTAAGACTTTTTAATTTTGCCCATTTTTTCCTAAAGCCTACACATTACCCTTTTGCTGTGACGTAACAAGGTTCTCTCTATATTTAACTACAAGGAACTGGACGCAACAAAAAATCTGCAGTTCTTGGTCAGATCCGCTTTAACCATGGCTGGTTTTATAATACTGTCAATATGAGATTTGTCCAAAATGACAGTAAAATAACACGCAGTAACAAGCAAGCGAGCAAGCCTAAAATCTTATTTTAAGCGTTACGGACTTCTTCGAAGAAAAGTAACGTCGGATTACATAGGTCAATAATGTCTTGGTTTGAATAATGTACTATTTAGAACATCCCTTACATTAAAGGTTAGGTATATGTCAAATTCTTTCTAAAGTCTACTACCTGCGATCTAAATTATGTTTTTGAATTTCAATGCAATGTAAGAAGCTACGTTTTTTGTTATTTCTGACGTCACAGAAAATGGTAATATTTAGACTTTATGTGTTGTATCTTCAATCTCCACTCACTTGCTAAGAGTTTATACCTTAACCACGTTTGAAGTCGCGAATAAACTCTTATAATATGTTGATGTGACGAGTTTGATGTTGAAGAATGAGCTACCAAGTCAAATTTTTATCATAATATTGACGATTTAGTTAGGGTTGTAAAGAGGAAATAGCAAACTTTGTTCAAATTTAAGTATTTTCTCATACCATACAATGAAATAATAAATTTATCGTTGTTTATAAACAATTTTTCTCGAGTTCATTCTTGAATAAAAATCTTAGCCTGGCGCTTAGCTTCAGGTCACGATTTTATCAGTAATAATGTATTAAGGGCAAATGCTTTTGCCGGTAAAAATGTTTTACGAAAGTATTTTGTTTTGGGAATGTCACAAGACAAACTAACTTGATCAAATTCCCGAGCCGAAGGCGAGGGAATTTGTCAAAGTTAGTTTGTCGAGGGGCATTGCCAAAAAAACAACAAATCGTGAGTAAAACATTTGCCCAGCAAAATCATGAGCCCCTAATACATTTTGTGGACTATTTCCCAAATATCGGTTCATTTTGACATTTATACTGATGCGCAATGACAGTTTAAATGACGTTTCTTAAATACCACCTTGATTAAAGCAACATATTTGGTGGTTGCCGTGGATGCAAGTGGCAACAGAAACTGACAAAATCCCAAGGGAAAATTTCGATTTTTTGCCACTACAAAAACACACGATTGGTTGAATTTTGAAAAAGCATGGCTTTTCATTGGATAATAAGAGATGTGGGAAATAGTCAGTTTAATGGGTTTAAGTTTTTCCAGCCCCGAAAAGCATCATTCCGTGTCACAACTAGTTGTTACTGTATGACCAAATAACAGAATATTTCTAATGTTGGTGGATTGCTCAATAAACGTTTTGATATTATAAAAAACCTTTAAAGTATCCTTACCACCTCTTTATTTGCAAATATAATAAAATTCTTGTCAGGAGCAAGAGCAACCAGTAACACGAGCAGGTAAGTATCTGAGCTAACGACAACAACTTTAGAGTACAATGTCAACATTGGCTATAAACGTCGTTTTTACTTCCCTCGTCTGAAAGACGAAGGAAGTATTGCAATCACGAAAAAATCACCTTCCGAAATTTCTTCAGATCTTCACGTTTCAGGGTCCCTAGATGACAAAAAAACAAGTTTGTTGTCTGTCTGTCTGTCTGTCTGTCTGTCTGTCTGTCTGTTGGCGGTATAACTAAAAAACTATTTGTAGGAGGAAGATGATATTTTGCATACACATTATATACGTATATACCTGGAATAAAACCGTGAAAATTCCAGACAAATATATACAGGGTGAGCACCTTAAAAAAATAAAATTTTGTTTATTTTTGCGTTAATTTTGAAATAAAAGGAAGTAATAATTTTCACATAGGTCAGGCTTTACACTTCCCGGAATCAGGACTCAACAGATACAGAATAATGTCACAAAAGAGTCGAAACGTTTCAATAATAAAACCGTTCTCTTAAATAGAGGCGCGCGCGCCGCACTCATTTCAATAAGACTTGATGGCGCAGTTCGACTTATTGATGCAGTTACGATGGCTACGCAGATGCGGTTACGATCGCTATGCAGATGCGGCGAGTTCAAACCCCAGCGGGTTACTTTTTTTTAAATGTGCAAATTGATTTAATTCGCGCGAGAGAAGTTCGGTGTAAACCCATTTACAGATTTTTTCCATTTCCGATTGCTTCTTCTATTACCGATAAAATTCTCTTTTCCAACAAGCATTTTGTTTTTCCTCATAAGTAATGTAATATGAGGATTTTTTACCTGTTCTTCTACTTTTTCCTTTTTGCTTTCTTGTAGGATGTCTATCCAAACCAATCGTATTTTTTTTATACTTTCTAGGAACAAATAAATTGCAACTTCGCAATATATCATTGTTTGGCCAGAAGACATAATGAAAAATAAATCCTACATCTATTATTATTGCTGCATCATTTAAGTCTCTTCTACCATACCCGGTTCAAAAATCTTCATCTCGTACCTTTGCGAATAGAAACGCCATCAAATATGAATAATGGACGAGATGGTAGCTTATATTCAAGGTATCTTTTTAATTTACTTGGGATATCGCACACATACAAGATACGATTAAACAGCTGTTGGGCATTTATAGTATAAGACGAAGTATAAAATATCTACACTATTTTAAAGCCAATGAACCAGGCTAGAATTTTCATACTAAAGATATTTCCATATTCCGAGTTTCAAACAAGCTAGAGAACTAAAACCTTGGGCATGAGCCCAAATATACCGTTTTTAGTATTCCTGAAGACAAAATTATTGGTATCATCGCAAAATCGAATAGAAAAGTTTTTCTAGTACATCATACTATAAGAATTTTAAAAAAAGTTTGTGACATTCTTGGTTATAAATATTATATAAGGTAGTTTTAGTAGTCGGCAAATGAAAGATTTAAGGAATGCAGTAGAAAAATCAATAGGGGGAGGGTTGGAGGGTTTTGGGAAAATATATTTCTTATGGTATTCCAACAACTGGCCAAAACTAAGCGTTTCCCAATTTTTTCCGATATCCTACTATTTCTCCCTTTATTCCTTGGAATAATAATTGAATATCTGCGATTCTTTTCTATATTCGGAGGAGCAAAGTGTATCTATAAACACAGAGAATACCTATAAAATATTTTAGTCACTCAAGAACGATACAATATGTAAGTTAGTGCGAAGTTTACATTTTTGCATAGAACCAGCATTTGCATCTTTGAAAATGGTTGTCACATCGAGAATTTACTGTCTAATGCCATACTTACGTTTTCCAAATAAAGTATCTCAGTGTATGTTTTAGTCATTTAGTTATATACTTATGGAGTGGCATACAAAACATTATCTAAAGTGATTCAAAAACCACATCCTTAATTTTCAGACCACCATGAATAACAGTCATCCCACTACAACACAGGTTACTTTAATTCGCTCACTTTGAACAATAACGTCACGTTTAATTTTGCTGGAAGCTTTGCCACCCCAAACAAACATATTGAGTTTTGAGCTGTCACGCGAATATTCTGCTGTAGCTCTATGGAACATGCTAAAATGCCGAATAATCACAGCTCAGCAGCTGGAATATTTAATTTCCTAAAAACCACATGTTCATGTAGTAGTTATTCCCCCACAAGCTCTCATTTCTATTTTTTTTATTTTTTGCAGTTTTAAGATTGTCTACGTAAATCTGCATAAGTGTATCTATCACAAACACATAACTGAAAGAAGTAACTAAATAGAAACGAATAATTAATTTTGTAAGAGACATCTCTGCGGTTCTCTGCAAATTCCAACCGCATCTCCACCTTCCAGCTTGATTAATTTGCTAGTTCTAGTTAATCGCAGAATATTCATATTTCGGAAATGTTACCACTCGAAAGTTAATTATAATTTACAACCAATAGCGAAGTTATGACATCGTTGCTAAATTTACTAAACATTCCTCTGTAACTCACTAGTTTCCCGGTTCTGTTAATTAATCTAGAAATCTCAGCCTTTGCATAGGCGATTAGAAATTATATTTTCTAAAGTGATATGGAAGCTTAGGTATAATTATGAAAGGTTTCTGCTTCGAGTAGACAGAAAATTAAATTTATGGTAATATTTCATGTTTTAAAATTGTTCGATAATTTATTATTAAATATTAATTACCATACAAATGGAAGACCTGGAAGTGAAAGTTTATTTAACTAAGTATATTTCAACAATTATTGTTGAATACGCGTTTGTATAGTGTTTTTCGCGAGGTCTCTAAACATATATTACCAGAGTTGTTTAATGATTCGAAGATCTAAGTAAACTTCAATTATTGTTCTTCTTCTTCTTATTATTATTATTCTGGGACAGTGGCAGTGGTTCTATGAGCGTATTCTAGAATCAGCACATTAGCTGGGTAAGGATATGTCAAACACGTTTTAGTTTTAAATTATCATCTTTTGTAACTTCACAGCTAAGTTTGCCATTAGAGAGAGAGAGAGACAGAAAGAGAGATATTCCGGCCATTTAAAAAATTAAGATGGTAGGGATGCTTCAAATCTATGTGTAAATAGAGAGACAACATGAATGATTAAATAGTACGTAACTAGTGGCATTTGTTGAATTCGTGAATTTAATATTTTAATGTTGCATACAAGCCTCCGACTTAGTCATTAATTTGCATCAGTATGTTACATAATACATATATTAATTCTTTAATTTGTGGTACGCCACTGCTACTGTCAGATTTAATTTGGTAAATGTGGTTGCATAGAGTGATGGTTTGCGTGGTTACGTGATCACAAGTCTTTAAATCTTTTTCGATGTCTCTGTACTTTTTTACTAACTCGAAAATAGGCAAAATAGTTTTAAGCTGCACTATTGCTATTTTAAATGTTACATTTGTAATTCTCTTAGAACACCACCTAGAGAAGAATGCTCAGAAGCCCAGGTTAAGGAGGAGAGTTGAAACATAGAGCTAACACCCTACTTGCGCAAAAGGTCTATCAAGATAATAGACGGCAAAGATATAAATAAGTACATGAAAATTAATACCTACGTAATTTGCTTACCTGGTATAGACTCAAAATAGCTACTAGAGTAATTAAACAATTACAGCTATACGATATGAAGGTGACTGCGATCCAAGAAATGAGATTGTCCATCTCAATTCATGGACAACGTCGGGAAATATACAAATAAAAAACTCTTCTGCTTCTGTAGTCAAAACAAAATGGAAACATTTAAACCAATTAATGAAACAATGTGCCACTTAAGACTCCAATGCAAATAGTTCAACATATCCCTTATGTCAGTGCATGCTCCAACAAAACAGTAAAATGATGGGGTAATAAATAACTTTTATATAACTCTTGAATAAAACTTTGACAACTGGGTAACGAGCAAACAATAAAGCAAACAGTAGGCAGCCACAGCTTACACCCCCATACTAATGACTATGGCATACGATTAACTAAACTTGTCTGCAATTTCGTAGTGAAAACCGCTCAGTTTGAGCATAAAGATACTCACAAGCAAATGGTGGAGTTACCCGCAGTCAAATAAATTATGTTCTTATTAATGAGATATGCAGATAATTGTCTGGTACTAGCAAAACTAAGAGTGTGGCTCAAATTAAAATAAAATAAATTGAAAACATCGGAAGTAATAAAATGGCATATAGAGAAATTGAAGGATAACGAAAAATCTATATAGTGTTTTACTCAGAACTTCGCTCGAGAGGGATGTTGTGACAGTAAACAATGTTAAAAGAAACCTAGAGGTAAAATATCTTACCTTTTCTAATAATACTGAAACAGTAAAAGAAAACACTTGGCAATGAGAATTACATCAGTTTTCAAATAAAAAAGCTTTACCGGCAGTGGTATTCGAACCTCAGCGCTGCAAATGGGATTTCAATGCATAGCAATAGGCAATAGACTAGCCGTTCGTCGCAAGCTACCACTAATGACCGCCTCTAGCGGCTGGAATATATAGAACACGCTTTTTGTTACCCACTTTTTTTCCTTTTACAACATCTATCCTGTATCTGTTGGGTCCCATTTTCGTCAAGGGTAAAGTCTACGCTATTTCCAAATTATTACTTTGATATATTCCCCAGTTAAAGAAAAAATAAACAAAACCTTAGTTTTTTAATGTGCTCGTCCTGTATATGTTGAGTCCAAAATATGATCTTTTTGGCAAGGGTAGAATCCTGAGCTATGTGCACAATATTAATTTTGCTTAAGCAATAGCAAAAATAATGAGAAAAAAATGGGAAAATAATAAAATACTTAAAAATCCAACCGAAGAAAACACGTATAGAAAAATTCGAAAAGAGGCTTCCAAATTGTTAAAGTGGTAGAAAAAACATATATGCAAAATCAATTTCGGAATATTGAAGAAGAAAGTAATAACAAGAGGGCCCAGAAAAATGTTTTTAAATGTGTAAGAGAATATATAAGCACAACATTTGCAACGGCCATAAAAACTATTAGGTATGAGAATAGGGATCCTAACTACGGAAACGGCGATAATTAAAACATGGGAATGAAACATACAGCAGAACTACAAGTAGAATAATCTAAATTTGAAGAAACAAAAAACGCAATATACTTCCTTACGAATAACAAAGCACCTGGAAATGACAAAATTACGGTAAAATTGATAAAATAAGGAGGAGAAACATTGCATAAGAATAAACTAAGCTTATATGGAAAGAGAACAAAGGGTTGATAAAACAGTATAATATGCCCCATTCACAAGAAATGCGACTCTAGTGCAGCTGTAATTAACACAACCTACAGAATACTATCTCGAATATTAAGCAGAAGGTATACTAGGTGAATATGAGAGTTCATCATAGATTAATATACAGGGTGGTGCACGTAACTTGTCTGCTGCTTTAGTTAATTTATGCAACCCAAATTACATATATCATAGCTACTAAGAATACATAAACATTAAAAATCGTATTAGCAATCCTGGTTACCTTACTGATAGACAGATAGTCAGCATACGTCAAATGTGATTGAATTGTTGCATAACTCAGGTACTGCACTGGCAAGTTATGTGTACCACCCTGTATAAGAACTTTAGCAAATATGAGTGCTGATTTAAACAAGGCCGATCGACTAACGACCAGATATTTGTGGTGCGGCCGATATTAGAGAAAAATTGGAAATACCAGAGGGATGTACAGTCGTGTGCAAATAAATCTGGGACAGTGTTTTTTTCACATGCAGATTCAGTTAAGAATTCAAGAATATCTCCATGGATTTCCTGCTATCAGAAAGAGTTACATTAAACTTTAACGGGTACTGAAACCCGTAACTCTCTCTGATAAGAGGAAATCCATGGAAATATTCTTCAAATTCTTAACTGAATCTGCATGTGAAAAAAGCACTGTCTAAGATTTATTTGCACACGACTGTACATCAGTTATTTATAGACTTTCGCTAAGCCTACAACAGTATATCAAGAAGCTAATTTTGGAACATCATGAAATAATTTGGCCCTCCAGAAGAGCTTATAGGAATCACTAAATCATGCATAAAAAAATCAACATACAGTGTAAAGATAAGAAAAGAAAAATCAGAGAAAATAGAGGTTACAGCAGATTTAAAGCAGTAAGATGCATTGTCGCCACTACTATATAAATTTGTACTAAAAAAGAGTATTAGAACATACACGACAGAAGAATTTAGTAGATAAGTTGGAGGAGAAAAAAGATTAGTACTGGCGGATGACAGGGGCACATTAGCTAGAGGAATAATAGACATTTCATAAATATTTTATAAACTAGAAGAAGCACGAAAAGTAGAACTAGTGTGAATTAGAGCAATACAAAATGTATGGTTGTATCTAGAAAATGTAGAGTAAGAGTCGGACTAAACGTATACATAATAACTAAGAACTAAGATTAAAGTGTATAAAACATGCAGCTGGCTAATAACATACGCGTCCGAATTGTAGACACTTAATGAAAAAGAAGAACAAATACTATAAAGGTTTGAAAGACAAATTTTATGGAAAGTTCATGGACCTTGTCGTAACGTGGTGACAGGTGAATGAAGCATTCGTACGAACAAAAAGCTGAATGCACTCTGCGTAAACAAGAACTTAAGGTAAAGGTTCAAGGTAATTTCAATTTCCCCATCTGGAGGTGGGCTGCTACAGAGACCTTGCGTCCCTCTTCAGCCAATAAGGGGAATTATAGGATGGACGAGAGAAAGAAAGGGTGGAGAATGGAATAAAGACCAGGAAAGGTGGAGAAGTACTGCCATGGCATTTTCCAGGTACTCTGGTGACTTAGGAAAACCACCTAAAAACCTGAATCAGGGCAAACGGTTGCGGGAATAAAACCCTCGACCACCCGAATGCTAAGTAGGCTAAGTACAGAGCTCCGTACAAGAATTTAGGGGGGGGGGGGTAACAAAATTTATACGACTGAGATAGGCAGATCACGTAGTACGACGTGAAGACACGCGTCTATTTAAGAGCACTTTTTACCAAGCACCAGAAGGAAAACGACCGTAGCAAAAGATCTTGGAATTATGGCCATTTTGCTCGGTCGTTCTGAGTGCAAGTACACATTAAAACTGTGCTCCGTAAAAACAGTGATTTTTGGCAGAAATATCAGTGCAAAAAGTGAATAACGTGAGTTGCGTGGTCAGTAATGGTTGAAGATCAACTTTATCCATATAAAGAAGAAAATCTCATCACCGTTTAGTCTAAAACAACTAGTTTATGAGTTTAATGAACACAAATATCGTAAAATAACGCTTAACATCGCCAGTGGTTTATTGAAGGTGACTGCATGGACATACTAATCTTATCACGCAGCAGCGTGCATTTAAAAATTATCCAAAAATACTGTGTTGTTCGCAACTTCAAAATATAAACAATAACGAAATGAGTAAGTGTCAAAAATGTTTCAGTGCAATAGAAAATTTGGACTTTGCTAAATGTGGCCAATGTCAAAATGCGTACCATTTTGAATGCTCGATTGCGGAACAAGCATATAAAAAAATTAATAAAAATAAAAATCTTTGGAAGTGCGCTCTTTGTTCAGGTGTAGTTACCAGAAACAGAAGCGGAAGTACAGCCAGTTCTTCAGTTGCTGAAGTAAATAAGAACATTGAAAATAACGATGTACCGCCTTCAACCAACACTATGAGTAATGATCTTTCTGGTATAGTGGCTACGCTTGAAAAAATGGACAAGAAATTGTCATCCATAGATGGCAATTATAACGGCCTTAAGGATGAAATTAAAGAAATTAGTAAAGCTGTGTCATTCATATCTGATCAATATGATGAAATAATAAAAGTAGTGCATACTCTACAAAACCAAATTCAAGAGAATAACAAAGATATTACAAGCTACAGAGCGAAATGTGACGGTTTTGAGAAAATAATAAAAAATCAGAATGAGAAAATTAATGAGCTAGAACAATATGGCAGAAACAAAAATGTGGAAGTATTTGGAATTAAACAAAGCCAAGATGAAGATTGCAGAGAGATAATTGTCAAAATCGCTAACGAATTACAAGTTACTCTGGAAAAAGAAGATGTTGACATCGCTCATCGACTACCAAATGCCAAAGATAAATCCCCACCAACCATTGTCGCGCAATTTCGGACCAGAACAAGAAGAGATGAATTTCTAGGCAAACGCAAGCTAGTAATTACCAACAGAAATATACAAGGTGCTGCGCTCGGCTCTACAGTGTTTATCAACGAACATCTTACACCATACAACAAAATACTTCTTGGAAAAACGCGCAGTCATGCCAGAGAAACAAATTATTCATTTTGCTGGTTCAAAAATGGAAAAATCTTTGTCCGGAAACAGCCTGACAGTAACACCATTAGAATCCGCAATGAAGACGATTTAATGAAAATTAAGTAACTTTTTTATGGGTAAGCCGAAGTTTTTTTTCTTTTGCGTTTTTCAGTATTACATGTTTAAATCTAATATGGAGACACTAATCTTAGGAAAAGAATTAGACGATGACACAATTGATACTCATATTTCTGATCATATTGATGATAGTAAAAACATTATTAGAACGTTTTGCCAAAATTTTGAAAATTATTTCAATATGCTTAATTTAAATAATTATACGCAGCGTGACAAAAAACTTCGACGAACTAGAGGTATATATTGGTGAATTTCATAATTATTTTGATATTATTGTTTTAACTGAAACCTGGCGAGTCGAGAATATTGAGTGCATAAACATAAATGGCTATGTTACTTATTACAACTGTAGTTATCAAAATCAAAATGATGGAACGATAGTGTTAATTAAAAATTCTTTAAAACATAAAGCCACTGTAGTAGAAATACAAGATTTTAAATTTCTTAGAATTGAAAGTGAGAAACATCGGGAGAAGATTTCGTTAACTGCCATTTATAAATTGCCCTCATACGACACGTCACTTTTTATTGAGCATCTACAAAATTACGTAACTGGGTATTGCGGCAGAGGTACGGAGATTATTACGGGTGATATAAATATCGATATCCTCAGTGATAATCATAAAGATAGTCAAAAATATTTAAATTTAATGTATCTACACGGATTCATTTCTTATAATAACAAACCAACCAGAATACTAAATAACGCTGCTACATGCCTGGATCACATATTTATAAAATCCCTAAATATTCAAAGAAATAATACACTCTCAATTATATTTCAATCCAAAATTACAGACCATTGTCCTGTATTTTGTTTTCTAAAAATAAATAGTATCATTAAGGCATCTGGCATACAACATCGAACACGAAAAATTATTGACTATAAGAAAATTAAGCAGAAAATAGGCGAGGTCAACTGGGAACATGTAATCGATAAAGATGTTGATGAATCTTGTAAAAGTTTAACTAAATTAATACAGTCAGAAATTAAAAATGCAACAATAATAAAGAAAATAAATAGTAAAAACTTTAAACGAAAACCTTGGATTACGCAGGGTATCAT
This sequence comes from Agriotes lineatus, assembly GCA_940337035.1. Taxonomy (NCBI): domain Eukaryota; kingdom Metazoa; phylum Arthropoda; class Insecta; order Coleoptera; family Elateridae; genus Agriotes; species Agriotes lineatus. Next base: position 57,532,707 of record OW679198.1, read on the forward strand.
TAATTCAATTAATATCCGTGATGCTTTATATAACCAAAGTATATATCAACCTAATAACGAAATAATAAAAAACCTTTACTTAACTTATAAAAACAGCATACCCAAACTCATTAAACAGTTAAAGTCAAATTATTATAAGGAAAAAATTACAAATGCAGGTAACCAGCCTCGAGACATATGGAAAATAGCCAATGAATCTATCAACAAAAATGTAAAGATCAAAAATAAATTGCCAGATAGTATTTCCCCGGATAATTTTAATAACTTCTTTGTTAACATTGGATGTCAACTTGCAGAAAAGATTAATATAAATATTACTGACCAGGCTCAAATGCTCAAAAATATCCAAAAGAACAATAACTCTTTTTTCTTAACTCCTACCGATCCAAGCGAAGTAAAAAGCGCAATTAAATCTTTAAAAAATAGAAAGTCACCTGGCAGTGATAATATTTCTGCGGAAGTGCTGAAATGTATCATTGATGATGTTTCGGTGCCTCTGTCGCACATATTCAACGAATGTTTTGTACAAGGTTATTATCCGTGTTCGCTTAAAGAATCGGTAGTTACACCGGTCCTCAAGAGTGGCTCAACTGATAACCCGAATAATTATCGTCCTATATCATTAATTACAAACATAAGCACGGTATTAGAAAAGTTAATTAAAAAAAGGCTTATGAGCTTTATTTCTACTAACAATATTTTATCAAATCATCAATTTGGATTTGTTGAAGGCAGGAGTACCAGTGATGCAATCTCTGTGTTAGTAGAGCAGATTTATTCTTCCCTAGATGAATCAAAATCATGTTGTGCAATATTTTTAGATTTGAAAAAAGCATTTGACACAGTTAATCACAATATATTAATTCAAAAATTAGAAATTCTAGGAATCCGAGGATCTACTCTAAATTTATTCAAAACCTATCTAGATGGAAGAACACAAGTTGTTGCAGTTAACGGAGAAAAAAGTCAACCGAAGACGGTAACCTGTGGAGTCCCTCAGGGAACAGTGCTGGGACCGCCACTATTCTTACTGTACATGAATGACCTTCTTCATTTGACATTAAATGGGAGGGTAATATCATATGCGGATGACACAGTTTTGTTTGTTGAGGGTTCCACTTGGGAAAATGTTGTAATGAATGCTGAACAAGACATGACAACAATACAATCTTGGTTAGATTTAAATTTTCTAACACTAAACCATGAAAAAACCAAGTTTATGCCGTTCAGCATTTATTCGCGCACTCAACCAAAAATAAACAAATTAAAAATACATGCAACGGGTTGTGAACAAGCTAATTGCTCCTGTAAACAAATTATGTCAACAAAGACAATTAAATATTTAGGTATCACTGTTGACTGCTTTCTTAGATGGGACACACATATAAATCTGCTGGCTAATAGACTGCGAAGACTGATATTTCCGTTCAAAAAATTACGGGATATTATACCTATCGATAAACTGAATATTTTTTATTGTGGTTTGGTTGAGTCACTTTTGAGTTATGGAATTATTGGATGGGGTGGTACATACACTACACATATTAAAAAATTATATACTATCCAGAAAATTATACTTAAAATAATATTTAAAAAACCCCGCCATTATCCAAGCCATCTGTTGTTCGAAAATATCACAATACTACCTGTTGCAAAGTTATATTTATTTATAGTCTTAAAACAAATACATAAAAGGAGTAATTGTATTTCTATAATTAGTCATGGCTACAACACACGAATCAGAGAACAACAGATGGCCGAGACTAAAAAGATGAATAAAACATTTGGTCAAAAATGTTTCTTATATTACGCACCAAAGGTATATAACCTGTTCAATACTTACGTAAATTGCTTTAGCATAAGGGTAACTAACGGTAATTTTAAACACATAGCTAAGAAGTGGAGTTTAGAGTTGTCATGGCAAACAATAGAAGAACTTTTTGCTTAAAAGTATAGAACAAATTAAACTAACTTTATCTAATTTTTATCATATTTTGTGTACTGTCCTCAGAACACCTTTAATCTAATGAAGTTAAATTAAAAATCACACACAAACTGGCTATCAGTTTTCAGTGGTGTAGCATGCACTCACTATTCTCGAGTGCATGATGTTTATTCGGAGGTGAATAATTATAATAGTATACAAACCTTTTAATGGGTTCGTCACATTTTCTACATTTTCTATATTTTGTATTTTTTTTCTTATGAATAAACATTGATTTGATTTGATTTGATTTGATAACCGAATCGAGATCTAAGATCACGAAACAAACATTTTTATTTGTTACTTACGTCCTTTATACAGTTTGTGACTCCAAAAAGTGGCACCGGTCTTTAATTATTTCTAGCTAATTTATTTTATTTTAACATCGGCATGGTTACGATAATCTCGAGGCTGGACAACAGTTGAAGGAGAGCTAATTGCAAGATACTGAATTATTAGAAGACAATGATGTAATTGAAAATCAACAAAAGTTTCAGGGGATAGTGATAAAAATGATGACTTGCCATTAAGCGAGTCCGGAAAACGTTCTAGACAAGCGACAAGAACCTCTACCCAAGAATAAAGCCAAATCAAAAAAGAAAATGAAGTCAAAGATCACTTGTAAAATGTGTGATATGCATTTTCGGCTATTTAATTTTATTCACCAGTAACCGAAGACATTACAAATTGAAAAAGTAATTTCACAATTATTTATTATTTTCTAGGTACAATGACGATAGTGATTTCACTAACATTTATGAATGTTCAAATGTAAAATACATGATTGTACACTACAACTCTTACATCACAGTGCCCGAAACTGAACTCTTTCTTATGCAGATGTACTGAACCAGGAGTATCCAAGTTTACACTATCGCTAGCTTCATGACAAGGGGCAGATTTTTTACCATTCGCAGTCAGCTAAAAGTAATTATTGATGAAAAATCTCGAATGATTTCTCCACCAATGACTGGAATAGATCCTATTGATCGACTGATCGTTTACTATCATACCAAAACAAGAACAAACAAATGGCCAGAACAAACAACTTTTCCTTATCTCAACCAAGCAATCACCAACTCTTGAATGTTCTATCGACCAGATTAACTAAATCTGGGACACGTTAAAAAAGATATCTTCCAATTGTTCGATTTCAACCTCTACATTTTAGAATTCGTTCGGAAGTCACCAGAAAAGATGAGCGATAGTGACGATCAGGCTTGCACCATACAGGAGTCTACACTAGCAAGCCTCCAATGGGGGTATTTAGTTTCTCCCTGTTGAACACCTCGATCTACCCCAACACTTCCAAAGAACAACTACAAAAGCGTCAACAGTTGTCTATTCTCAGGGCTGACTTAAAGAACTCGGTCATCTGTAAATACTAAAAGTTAAAGAAGAAAACTAAGTTCTAGTATCACCAACAGACATCATTCTTTTTACAAATTGCATAAAAAATAATGTAGGATACAGTTTTGATACTCAACGAAATGGTCACCATTTTTTTTGTAATTACTGATTTAAATTTCTTAAATAGTCACTTAGTGTCGTGAGTGCATTGTAATTTCTTGCAAGAGGAATATTGCATATTATATCCCAGTGATGTGTCTATCCTTATATATTCGAGCAAGCTTCATTGGAATGTTTGATAATGTGTCATTAAAAAATGGTATTTACTAAGTCGAAACGCCATCTAATAAATCTCTAGGTTGTAAGAAAAATATTTGATTCTCCAAGGAAAGCGATTAGAAATGTTTAAAACAGAGTAAATCCAAACAACAGCATTGTAATAGCATATATTCTGCTTTTACGTTTATCCGCGACATTTTTCAGTCAGTGCTTCAGCAGGAAATGCCAGTTTTTTGTAGCAATATACTCATTTTTACGCGAATTTTTACACTCTAAAGTAAACTATTCGATAACTATAGCAACAGATAAAATTATGCACACTATTTCTTTCTAGAAAGATGGTTTATAATTAATATTTTAACCACCCTTTCCTATTCTAATACCTCGAGGATACTCCAAACTCTGTACTCAGGGCTGTCTATATCCCTCTCTGTTCGGCACTGCAGTCGCTGAAAATTCAGTAAAGAAGGAAAAATAAAATAGACAGAGATTTACTAAAGAAGTGCATAGCTAGAAGTTGTAAACTACCTATCTCAATTTTACATTATTGACTAAAAGCAGTGAGAAGTTTTTACTGTTTACCATTTGAGCTCAGCTAGCGTCACCGGACAGTATTGGGATTATAAATAATGTATTTCAGTACGGCAGCACTGTGGCTGTCGCCCCATCTGTCAGCATAGGTTAGCAATGCCAGTTATTTTTGGAATGCTTGTTCACGTGAAAGGCTTCATAAGTTTGTATACACTCTCTGTGTTCATTCATTCTGCGGTGTAAGTACCTAAACCAAATTTTCCCACATACGAACGTATATAAATATATCTGACACTTCAAGAGCAATATAACTTTTATGACCTATTCCTCGTTATTGATCTTTCGCCGTACACTCTAGCATCTAATAACTAATATATAGAAACTGATCGCGCTCTGTTATTCAGCTCGGATTTACGCTAAATTGGACTAATTTAACATGGCTAAGAAAGAAATACAAGAACTGAAACGTAATATACAGGGTTATTCATAAATAGTGAATCAAACTGAACAAAAAGTCTATATGAACATATGTACAAAACCAAACCGTTACCTAGATACAGGCTGTTGCTTGTTGCAAAAGTGAAATAATTGCTTCCAATTATTAATAATAACAAGGCATGTCAAGTGCAGCAATGGATGTTTAGATACCTTTGACGGTATTCCCTCGCTGCACCACGTGCGTTACCGTCAAAATACCTATAAATAAACACCATATCTGCATACTCCTCCGGAGTAAACCCCTCCATCAAGTAATTAACGTAGGTACAGTTTAACAATCAAAACAAATCGATTATTAGAACATTAACAAAATGACGGACTACTGATGAATATCTGTCAGATTTAACGAACATTTTGTTTTAGCTGCACTTGATATGCCTTGTTATTATTAACCCCAGTGGTTTGGGGGTTAAAATACAACCACGGTATGTCCTGCTTGTCGTATAAGATGACTAAAAGGACTCAACCGGTCAACGGTCCTAATGCCAGAGGAAGACGTGAGAGTCCCAATGGCGGAAGGAGCGGAAGAACTAAATAAGTGGAGATCGGCCACTGTAGTCTCGGAAGACAACCGATCTAAGGGAAGAACACCCTAAAATCAAATTATCTGGTCCTCCAGGTTGGAGGTTGAAGCGTTGGGCCTGCAACCCAGAATTCGTAAAAATTTTAAAATCGCAAAAATTCTCAATCAGCCTCAGAAACAGGATGGACATTGAATATAGCAAGGCGGAATATTCAAGGAATAAATACTAAGAAAAGGGAGGTCTTCCAAGAAATAGAAAATATGAAGCTTGACATTTGTGTTTTAACGGAGACTAAAAAGAAGGGTAAAGGAAATGAGAAGGTTAACAATTACCTCCACTTCTACAGTGGCGTGAATAAAAATGACAGAGCGAAAAGAGGAGTTTCGGTTGTAATTCATCGAAAATGAAGGAAACATATTAAATGTTGGGAGGAAATAAATGAGAGGATAATTCAGATAGAACTAAGTATAAGAGGCCACGATATTGTTATCATAGGTATCTACGCACTTACGGACGATGCCGAAAAGGCAATTAAAGACGATTTTTATGTAAAATTGACGGAAGTTTTGTCTGATATAAATCCGAGAAAAGAAATAGTTATGTTGGGCGATCTAAATGCAAGAACGGGAAAAGAGTACGATAGTCCCATATTAGAAAAATATGGAGAGCACGAAAGAAACGATAGTGGACTCAGACTAATAGAATTATGTGAAGTCTTTTCTCTGCGAAATATGAATGGTTTCTACCAGCATAAAAAGATACACCAATATACCTGGTACCCACCCACTAAAAACCTCCGCTCTATCATTGACTACTTTATTCAAAAACAAAATTCTGCTTTTCAAACACTTGACGTAAGGGCTTATAGAGGTCCGGAGTGTGGTTCTGGCCACTTTTTGTTAAGATAATGCTAAATTGCAAGAATAATAAAACACAACAGAAACAACAGGACACAGGAAGAAAAACTAAGCATACCGAAATATAATATATGTGGATTAAAAGAAGAATCAATAAGATTCCTATATCAATTACGAATAGCCAAAAAGGTAATGAATATTCACGACGGAGATGAGGAACACCTATACCAACAAATTAAGAACAGCATACACGAGGCGGCGAGTGAAGCCTTGGGTAAACAAGAAATATATAAGAGTAAGGGCGAAGAACGGTTCACTAAAGAGACAGAGGAAAAAATACACATCAAAAAAGGTATGTACCAAACCTGGCTCCGAACTCGGGACATAGAAGATAGGAAAAGGTATGCGAGAATTAATAAAGAAATTAAAATAGAGGTCGCAAAGCGCAAAAACGAAATGTGGGAGAAGAAATGTGAAGAAGTGAATAACAATATAGGACGTGCAAGGGTTTCAGAAGCTTGGAAAATGATTAAGAACCTTAGGAAAGAAGTAAAAGAAACAGCCAATATACCACTCATAAGTCTCGAAGACTGGGCAGCACATTACAAAAACTTACTAACAGAAGAAAGGCAAGAATACAAAAAGGTAATTTTTAAGGAAAATAGAGATAACGAAAGCCAAAACGTCGAAGAAAATTTGGTAGGACAGATTACAGTACAGGAAGTAGAGAAAGTCCTGAATGAGACAAAGAATGGTAAGGCAGCTGGGCCTGGAAACATTCCTATTGAATTAGTGAAGTACGGACCTAAAGTTTTACTAGAGAAAGTAACCTTGGTATTTAATAAATGCTTTATGGAAGAAGCTGACGTACCGCAAGAGTGGAACCTAGCATATATCAGCTCGATATACAAAAAGGGGAATAAGAAAATATGCGGAAACTATCGAGGAATAAGTGTAACTAGTTCTCTGGGAAGGTTGTACGGCAGAATCTTAAAGCAAAGAATAGAGCAGAGCATCGTAGATATAGAAGAACAGAGTGGGTTCCGCGCAGGTAGATCTTGCATCGACAACATTTTCTCTCTGCGACAATTGATTGAAAAAAGAATGGCAAGAAATCTTAGCACTCATATCATATTTGTAGATTTAGAAAAGGTGTATGATAGCGTCCCACTGACAAAACTATTTCAAGCCTTAGAAATTAGTGGAATAAATAAAAAATGTATCAATTGTCTCTACAACATCTACAAGAATTCAGAAGGTGCTCTCAAAGTAGGTAGCTCCATATCGGAATCCTTCAAAATAAATAAAGGATTAAAACAGGGATGTTCATTGTCCCCTACCTTGTTTAAAGTTTACATTAAGGCAGCTCTATATAATTGGAGTAGAAAATGCTCAGGAATGGGAATACAAGTCGGGAATGAATATCTGTACACACTTCTATTTGCAGACGATCAGGTGCTAATAGCAAATGATGAGGAGGATGTTACATTTATGCTAAGAAAATTAGTTGAAGAATTTGACAAGTGGGGTTAAGCATGAATTTTAATAAAACGGAATATTTGGCTATAGGAGAACAACCACAAAATATACAAACGGAGAAATTCATTGTAAGATCCTGCATACAGTATAAATATCTGGGTAGCTTAATAGCTAACGAAGCATCATGTGATAAAGGATATAAGAAATAGGGTAATACAAGGAAGAATAGCAATACAAAAACTGAACTCTTTGTTTTGGTCCACAAAGTTAAAAATGGAAACAAAATTGACAATCTACAGGACAATAGTAGAGCCGATAACGACATATGGAGCAGAATGTTTGCAATTAAGTAATAGAAATAGGGAAAGATTAGAAGCAGTAGAAATGGACGGTCTCAGAAGAGCATGCAGAATATCGAAGTTAGAACACATTAGAAATGAAACAATTAGACAACAAGTTAAGGTACAAGAGACAATTACAGAAAGTATACAAACAAGACAACTGATATGGTATGGTCACATGAGGCGTATGAATGAAGAAAGATGGCTATACAAAATTTTCATGTACCAACCACAAAACAGAAGGAAGGGAGGAAGGCCGAGAAAAACTTGGAAGGACGGAATTGACACGTTTATGAGAACTAGAGGACTGCAAGATGAAGATTGGCTGGATAGAAAAGAATGGAGATTGAGATGCGGGAAGCAGCTACAGCCGTAGGAACCCCGTTTTATTATTATTATTATTAATAATTGGAAACAATTATGTTGCTCTTGCAACAAGCAACAGCCTGTATCTAGGTAACCGTTTGGTTAAGTAGTAGTAGTAGTAGTATTTTATTCATCATAATATACACCTTGGTGCTTAGATATGTCACAACTCTCGTTGAAATATAAAAATATAAAATATAAAAAATACAATGCATTTACAGAAATAGTTATCTACAGAAAAGTACATATGTTCATATAGACTTTTTGTCTTCTTTTGGCATGAGGAATCTACCATTTCACTTTGATTCACTAATTATGAATTACCCTGTATAAAAATCTGTAAAAGGCTTTACCCAGAACTTCCCTCGCCCGAGTTTGCAAATTTAAAAAATGTGTTCCGCAAGGATTTGAACTCGTCGCACCTGCATAGCGATCGTAACCGCACCCTCCTAGCGATTGTAACCGCATCGACTTGTCGTACTGTGCCATCGAGCCTAATTGAAATGAGTGCGGCGCGCGCCTCTATTTAAAGGAACGGTCTTATTGTTGGAACGATTCGACGATTTTGTGACAGTATCCTGTATCTGTTGAAAACTATTTTCGGCAAGTGTAAAGCCTGACTTGTGTGAAAAATATTACTTTCTTTTATTTCAAAATTAACGCAAAAATAAACAAAGTTTTATTTTTTTTTAAGTGCTCACCCTGTATATATTTGTCTGAAGTTTTACCGGTTTCATTCCAGGTATATATATAATGTGTATGCAAAATATGATCTTCCTCCGACAAATAGTTTTTGAGTTATACCGCCAACAGACAAACAGACATACAGACGGAATTGAGAAAACCTGTTTTTCGTCATCTAGGGACCCTGAACCGGGAAGATCTGAAAAAATCTCTGAAGGTGATTTTTTCGTGATTACAATACTTTCTTCGTCTTTCAGACGAGGGAAGTAAAAATAATTGTATGTGAATGAATACATCGAACGATATTTTTTCTGGAAAATTATATCTTATGGCTATTTGAAAAAATAATAAATCACCCTTGCCCATGCCCAGCTTAAGATATATATTATAATAATCTTTTATCAGTTTTAGGAAATAAATATTATTTCTTAGAGGACCGGTAGAGTTATTGGGGTTTGAACCCAGAGTGCCTGATACGGAAAAGGGGGCTCGTACATCTGAACCAACTTTACTACACTTTTGGACGATTCTTTTAAAACACCGGTATAATTCAGCTCTGGCATAGACCTGGCATAGATAGAGCTATCTTGAAGTCTATTAAAAGTTGATATAAAGAAGTTTTGTTAGTTTTGCTCAAACTTTGATATTAACGCCAGAAATAGAAAACTACGAATCCAAAAATTCGGTCTTTTAAGATAATTCAAAAATGGAAAATTGTATCAAGAATTTTAGCTTACTTTTGTTAGCCTTTTAATTGTGCAACTTTTTTACCATTTAACCAAATTTATATCTTTTACTATTAACGAATCCTTATACTCGTTCTCCTTATTTTCGAGACACTGTATGTTTGTCGGATATCTTCTCGGTTTCCTGGTAGGTAGACATACAGATTGTCCGAGTGCAACAAAGAAGACATAAAATGAGTAGCATGACAAAGATAGAATGTAATCATGGCTAGGTAAATTTTTAAACTAAAATTAATTCAAAGAAACAAACACTTCTGTCAAATATTTTATCTGTCATTAATAAGAGTATAAAGTGAGGTTTAATTATACTATTGTTTACTATTTACATAATTATTTTAATTATTTAAACCTCACTTTATACTATTAATGACAGATAAAATATTTCACAGAAGTGTTTGTTTGTTTCACTGACTTAATTTTAGTTTAAAAATTTACCTAGCAATAATTACATTCTATCTTTGTCCTGCTACTGATTTTGTTTATGTCTTCCTTGTCGCACTCATTAATTTTCTATGTTCAAAACGGATTTCGGACAATCTGTATAATCTGTATACAAAATATCGCCTTCCACCAACAAATAGTTTTTGAGTTATACCGGCAACAGACAGACAGACAGACGAAATTGAGAAAACCTGTTTTTCTAAAAACCCTGAAACGTGAAGATATGAAGAAATTTCGGAAGACGATTTTTTTTGGCGATTGCAATACTTCCTTCGTCTTTTAGACGAGGGAAGTAATAATTTAGTTACTTGTAAAACCTATACACTATTTTACAAAACTATAAATAGGGTATGTAATAGACGTGCCTGTACATTTTAATTACAATATCTGTATTCTAGAAATTCTTTTAAGGTTTAATCAAAACCTAGCGCACTTACAAACAAGAAATATTCGAAGACATTGCAGGGTATCATCATTATAAATCTTGTAAAAACCAAAATAGTCTGTTTTTGTTAAATGCCAAAGTATTTTATAAAGTAAAACTAAATTACTACTCTTAAAAATAAAATAGATTTAAACTTAAAACAGAAAATTTTAAATCAAAGCGCGACAGTTCTTTCTATCAGACTTTTCACAACTTGGAACCGTGTTACCACAAAAGTACTTCTTCTATAGTGCGTCTCAGGGTGACTAGACAGTACAGGGCCTTATGGCAATCAGCAACAAACAGCGATGCCATATGTCTCCACAAAAGTGTTCTGTAGAAAAAACGCACCGATCACAGACAAACAAATCCGGATATTGTAATAGAGACAGCTTAACTATAATCCCTCATTACCTGGTACGTTTGGTCAGTGGCATTCAAACAAGTTTATGAACAAAACAATTACGTACAGTACAACTGTCATAGAACTGGCAACGTCGGAGCGAAATTCCCATAAGGAAAGCATTCCCTATCCTCTCCACGCTGTCTTGTCACCCTGAGACGCTCTGTAGTGCACATGGTTTCATATGAGTAGACCAATATTCCTGAAATTTTGCATGGGGTCACAATTTTACATTTTGAACAAAAAAGGCACTTTATCAGAAAAAATACAGTTTTTTATCTACCGCTCGTGAGCATTGTACAAGGAATATCGCTACCTGGAGCTTTTGCGCCAATTGTATACACTCTGTATATGCAGGTTATTTATATAGACACTATAATACCAAAGTAATGACTATTTTTCACAATATTTTTACATTAAAAGTGTGGATACAATTTTGGAAATCGCATCTACTTCATTAACTAACTGGAAGTATTTATACCGTCCGAGTCATAAAAAATGTCCTGCTTATAGCGCTTTTAATATTAATATTAGACCCAACTAGAGATGTAAATTTCTCGCCAATTTTGTTTCAGAAGAATATTCTCGAGAATGTTATCGAGAAGACTCTCGAGAATATTCTTCAGTATATTCTTAAGAATGTTACCGAGAATATTCTTGAGTATATTCTCCAGAATTATTCTTTCGCATTCCTGCCTTCAGAATGTTTAAACCTGCCAAGTTTTATATTAATTATGGGTTAGGAAAATAATCCTTTAACTGCTTTGTTAATAATTAAAATCTATTAACTTGCCGTAATCTGCAACGCAAACCTTTCATAAACTATGTAATTTTGACAATTTTAACTATGTTTGTATTTATTTACTGATGAAGCTAACAAAATTAGCCAAATGTTTAACTAAATTTGTAATTATTAAAGAATATTTTGATACATGATTTTTATTATTCAAACATAAACCATGAATAACTAATAATAATTGATATCAACAATGTGACATATAAATCTCCAAAATTATGATAATTTATGCATTTTTATTAATACACTAATCAGTAGATATACCAACTCACAGCACAAGGAATGCATGAGCAAAACAGACTGACTGGGATTCCCATACAATGTGATCGCAAACCAGCAGGTCAACACCCAAACACCCTACAGACAGAAACACTGAAATTACCCTGATAGCCACAGTTGTGCTAAGCAATTTTCTGTGCCCACTCACTGACTCACCTTGTCCTTGTAATATTTGAAAATATTCTTTTGCTTCCAATTCTTTATTACAAGAGAATTTTCTGCCTCCGAATATTCTCGAGAATATTCTTAAAAGAATATTCTCGACTCCCGTCACTAGACCTAACAAAGTATATATATTCTTAAATACATTATGAAAGCAATACTTTCAGATTATATGTTTCTCGATCTCAATATTGTTCAACTGTTTTAAAGGATGATGATGTTAAATCCTGGAGCCAGAAATACCAGGAAATAATTCTGGAAATATAGGAAAGACAAATAGACAGAAAGAGAGAAAGGAACTACACAGTACGAACAGTGTATTTTAATTTATAGTGGTGCCTGGCAAGATCAAACGAAAAAAAAAGTGTAGCTGTCCTTATCCGCAAACGACTATAAGATTTAATATATAATATTAGTAACATGTCATCTAAACTACGTATCGCCACGTATGTATGTTGCATAGATGCATTAGACGAAAAAAAAATCAAGGAAAGACCGGAACAAGTTCTATAATAGTTTTCACACAAATACCTGTAAATGATACAGAATCCAATCGTCTGGCCCTATCCACCTCGATGACGAGTTCTTTTTCCGCTTGAATGCCGAATACATTTCAGTTTGGGTAGGAGCTAGGGATGGAAGCGTGACGTGAAAACAGTCGGGTCACGCAGTGTCACGGCGGGTTCCGTCGTGAACGTGAATGATATTTTAAAACCGGGCCGTGAACGTGAGTCAATGTGAGTGAAAAATTTTAAGTCGTGATTCACTTTTCACGTTAAATGTGTAGTAACGAATAAAAGACTGCAGGGTGCCCCGCTCCCCCACTGCCCGACATCTGGAAGATCTAGAGCTGAAACGGGAGGTGATTGTACTTCTATGTGGCAGCCTGCAGCGACGGAGCTTCGCACTTTTGTTGTGTTGTGAATGTTTGTCTACAGTCAATCCCGTGTCTGCGCCTATAGGTGACCATGTAGAACTTACTTACTTGGACGTAAAAGAACTTTTAAACCTAGGAATTAAAACTGTTTCCCCTAGCAACATATACTTTCTGATACTCGTAACAGTAAGAAACACCTCAATTCCAATGACAGCTTTTCTTATTAAAACTAATGTCTTTGAAGACGGTTGCCAGGAATTTTTTTGCGAGAAATCAATCAATATTCATTTATTTCTTTGTTTCTACTATGTATTCTGATTGCAACATATCACGTAAATTATTTCACATGCAAAACATATTTTATTTTAGAGTTTTTAGTTTTGTTGCTGGTTGTTATTAGTTTTAAATTTAAACATTCTGTTCTATTTGCATTTGAATTTTCAAATAAAAGCTACAAGTCACGTCGTGAGTGGCCGTAAACATGAGTGAACGTGAACGTAAACGTGCGTGAACATGAGTGTTTAAATCAAGCGTGAAACGTGCGTGACGTGAGTGAATACTCACTCACGCGCCCATCTCTAGTAGGAGCTTTTGTGTGGCGCTAGGAGTCTCTCGATTTTACGAAACAGCCGCGAGCGCCTTGTTTTACCTGATGCTGTATTGAAGCTAAAACCGTTTTATGCCATGTAATATTGTAAGTACTAGCGCATGCTTGTTTTTCTGCCCACCTGTCAGCGAAATTTTTAATTTGTGGAATGAGGGGCATTAACATACAATTTGTGTAGATAAGTTTTTCGCTCAGCCCATAGCTGACGGTCAAATACATTTTGTTGTAATAGTGGCTATCGCGTGTGCCAGAAATTGCGTTTCCTTCAGGTAGTGCTGCAATGTTAACTGTAGACAGTTGTGATTAGCAATTATTTTCCAAATTTATCGTGCAAATTTTAACTTAGTATCGAACATAGTTTTGGCTTGTTTGAGATAAACCTCTGGGTGTCATTACGTTCCAGCTTCAATTTATTTTTTTGTTTGATGCCAAGTTAACTGTATATTTGCCGTGGCAAACCTAAAATATTTCCTAGGTGTTCGTAACATCAGGCCTAACTGTGTTATGTTATTGTTTGCAATAATATTATAGTTATTTGGCCTAATTAAAGCCTCGTTTATTCTTAGTACTGGTATATCATGCATTATTCACCCCCAATGAACCTGCTCTTTTTTTAAATTTTAGGATTGTTACGCGAGAAGCCACAAAAGCGTTTTTGACTGTTAGCTAGATCCGTTTTTCGTAGTGGTAAACGACTGGCGCCCGTTTGGGTTTCCAAATTATTATATGAATTTGTTTTAACCTCAAGCACTGCCGCCTGGTCCTTATCCATGCCATTCACTGCCCAGGGTTTAAGCTAGCCAGGACGGTGATCACATTTCGATCACACGACCGTTAAGGAATGAGCGGCATCCACATATTAAATACCTACGTGAATTGAAAAGCTTTACTTATGAAGGCGGGTAGCCACAAACTATTGAGCGTTAATGATTTATTTGTATCCTACACTAATATGTTTAGGAATTGCCATTTGTTTGAGGCTTTAATCTTGATTTTCTTTGTGGTTTAATATGTGTTTAAAGATTACTATATTTTTGGTTGGTTGTGTGATCACATTAGCTTTTGTTGTGTATTTTGTTTGAAGTCAGTTTCAATCCCGAGAACAGTACAAGTGAACGTCAGCTTCCAGTTTTAACAGATATTTACACTTAAAGCCACGAGTTGAAAAGAAGTAAGAGTTCATGTATACTGACCTAGCTAGGTAAACAAACGGCATATAATATATCAAAATACCTAGGCGTACAAAACCTCTCATCATAATTGAACGTCGCAATGGGCTAACAAACAACTTGTTACAAATTTTAAAAAAGCATTCATATTTAAATTTTGTATGTTAATCAAGTATTATTAAGAAATTATTTACTTAATTACGTTCCGCTAGAAATCCAAAAACAGGATGTACCTAACAGAAAATGTCAACCATAAAAACTAGGCTACGTAACCATTGTTGTCCAAAGTATAAGAACGGGAGGGCAAGAAGAATTAGTTTGTTAAATAACAAATTCTGTTTTTGGTAGTATTATTTAATACTCGTGTTTTTCAAATTGTGTTCTCAAACAAGTAAACTTTTCAACCACACGGGAAAAAATAAGCAAAACATTTATTCTATAAAATGAATCTGAAGTGCATTTAACTATAACCTATTAAAAATATTATCGTATTCGCAACCAAAAGTTTTTTCTCAATTAGTCGAAAGGAAACGAAATTATAAAGCGTTAAACTGCATTAATTGTTTATCACTTTTCTCGGAATAGGAAAGTGGTGAAAACCATTGGGATATATTGCGACGTTACTACTTAAAAAACCAATTTAACCACTACTGGGGTACAGAATTGTTAGAATATTTATTTATTATTAAGATATTATATTAAATTTTTGTTGTGGTCTCTTTTCATTAGCTACTAAATGGAATCGTCCGATGTTGTCAGAAACGCACAAATTTATGAAATATACTCAGCAATTTCGTAACTCCATTGACAAAAATTTCAGGCTAAATTCTTTCATTATATATTTTGCTTATAATGCACTAGAAAAGCACTAAAGCCTTTACATTATTCCAAAGTTTTCAATTTAGATTTTATGTAGGTATGGTAATTTCAAAATAATATTGCAATAAAGTGTATAACTTTACAACCTAGAAAAGTAGAGTAATATTATCCAGTTACTTTGTCGCTCAACTTTAGCAACAGAAAGAATATCAGCATGCGACTACGCTTCTTCCCTTCTGCATAATCGGCGCTTTTCTATTTAAAATTAAAATCATTTTGCCACCAACTAAAGAGAGTCGAAGATAAACGACAATTACTGCAGCTCGAGTTTAACAGGGCCTCGTTATATGAGCGAATTGTTTTATTCGCTTCTGTCATTTTCTTCAATTCGTATTTATCCCTTCAAATGGGAAAATGCCTCCGACGGTAGAATGAAACCGGTACGGAAGTTGTCGTGGGCACATTAAGAACGACAAATCCTAACTGACGTCTGACGTAAACATACGCAAAGAATTTTTTATAACATAGCGCCTGAGCCGTTTAGCAGTAGGCAAAAAACAAGGCAATATTTCTCATGATCGGCTTTCCATTCGACGTCAAAATGCGCTGATAGAATTCATTTGGGACCGCGCAACATAAAAAAGCACTGCTGCCAACTTGCGACGCCAAAATAAACGCAGCCGCTGTTTCCCTCGCTTTTACGTTGGAGTTTAGGCGAAGTTCCAAACAGAAAACATTTTATTATGTTCTAAATTAGGGAACGCGTATATCTTTGTTTGTTGGTAATTTGTACATCCCCATTCTCGTATTATAAACGCAACCCAGAGCACCCCATGCTTATAGCTTCGTTACCTCACATTTGTTACCGAAAATGAAATTTGCTGGAGGGCATTCAAGTAAATGGCAACATAACGACCTTTTCCAATTTCTCTGGCTTTACAAAGGAAACGCTTTTTGCGAATATTTTGTTCCAAAATTTATCGCTCAAGTTCGTGTATAAGGACATAATTTATTTGCAATTATACGGGAAATTTCTGCACACAAAAAAATAACAAATATGAAATAATTCGCTATTGCTTTACAACACGGCCGTCCAGGAATTGTCTCGTGGTGTAGCAAAATTGTTCCAGCTAGTTTCTGAGCAGGATGGAGGGGGGGGTCTGGAAACGCCACTGGTTCGAGACGGTCTAAACCAGAAAACCTACAGGTGTCCGTGTAAGTTCCTAAACCACTTAGTTGTTTCATAAAAATAATCAATTAAGAAAAATGCCAGAAATTAATATAACCTAAACGTTTATTTACAGTATTTGAAACTCAATCTGCCATATGTTATACTTGTTTGGGATTAGGATTGTAAGTTTAATTTAGTTTTAAGTATAAAGTGTATTAACATAGTTGCTATAATGTAGTGAAAAACAAACTCTACTATTTTTACTCGCAATTTTTTCTCGAGCCGATTGAAAATAACAGTACAGCAATATCGAAAAACGGGAGACTCATCATGCCGCTTAAAGGTATCAATTGTTAAAACACGAAACCTCGCGAATGATACCATGCATCCAAGGTCTTTTGCACACTTAAATTGGTCTGTTTCAGTGTTAATAAGAACTTTTTTAGTTTGGGCTCCAGTAGTCCCTCTCATAGGTATTAATTTTAAACGTTGAGGAACTGGTCAAATTCCCGAGTTGAACGCGACCAAAGGCATAAACAGAGCAGCCAATCTAGTGTATAATATATACAAAAAGAACTAAACTAATTGACTAAAAACTCAAGCGTTCCAGGTGAACACATCGTGGCTACCGATTCCCTAATTCTTTCTACCATCGGCTAGAAATTCGCCAACGCAACCATAAGTAAAAACGCCCCCAGTATCATATAAACTGCAAGGATCGGTATTTTCAGTTATGAGAACTCATATGACTGTAAACACAACATCGAAATCGATGTTCAAAACGGAACAATAGAAACGTACCAAATTTGGTCGGTGGCCAAACGTAGGTGAATTTGTAGAAATAATTTCTCATGCTCGTGTAACCAAATTTATTCTAGCAATCTCACACAGAATTTCTTAAGGGTGAGCGACAATTTCCATCACAATTCTGGAATTATAATCTGCATAAAGCAAAACTTTAAAAATCACAGCCACTGCACCCAAGAACAATCTCACAAAATCAGTCCCATAAAATGGTCCCCCGAAATCATACTAGCAATCTATTTTGAAAATTGAGTAGAATCCCCTAACTCTCAAGAATTTCCAAAATACCCCAAAAATGAAAAAATTACGGTATGCAACCAAATATACAGTCAGGAATTGCGGGTCAACCAAGACATTTCCTGAACTTATAATCTAATTATACCTAAATGAAAAATTATACGTAACACTATATAGACAGCTCAACAGACCTGAGAGACCCATGTCTTACGGCGTCTCTATTATTTTGTTCTATTCTTTTCTGTTCATGGCTAGGTCTCGCCATCTTTCGATTCCTAAAGTTCGTAGATCTTCCTCACACGCCTCCAGCCATTTCTTTGTTGGGCGGCTTCTTCTTTTCCCAACTCCACCTCTCATCAGTATTGTTTTCTCCCACCTGTTCATCGGCATCCTTGTCATATGTCCCAACCATCTCAACCTGGTAATTCTGATAGGCTTATAGCGGTTTTTTGTACAGTTGCATAATTTCAGCATTTGTTCTTCTCCTGCATTCATTTTCTTGCACTTTGACTCCTCCAAAATTTTTCCTCAGTACTTTGCGTTCCCAAATATTTAGTTTTTCTTCCTCTTTTTTGTTCACCACCCAAATTTCACACCCATACAGTATCGTGGCTTGGATTACTGTTCGGTATAATCTTAACTTTGCCTGTCGTGAATTTTTTTTAAATTTTAATAAGTTACGCATTGCCCCCACAGTTTTACTCCCTTTTGCCCTTCTCTTCTCCATTTCCCTTACTTCTTCACTTTTACAAGTTAGCCTAACCCCTAGCTATTCTAATTCTTTTACTCTTTCGAAGCAGTAGATATACTTTACTTTTTTCTGTTATTGAAATTTGTGATTGTTCATTATTTAAATTGTCTTCCATCTCCAGGTATTTTGATTTCTTTTCATTTAACACCAGTCCGTATTCTTTTGTTTTCTTTTCAAACAATTTGAATGCTTTTGTGAGCTCTGCCTTCGTTCTGGACATTAGCACTATATCGTCAGCATAGGCTAAAACTTCGTTTTTACTGTTATAAATTGTCTCTTGCGTTCTTATTCCTGTCTCCCTGAGTATTTGTTCTAAGTGTAGGTTAAAAAGTGCTATTAATATAGGATCTATAGAATTTTTCTGAAAGGTTTCCTTCCACCGCTACCCTGTTTTATGTTTTCTCCAAAGTAATTTCCACCAATTTAATAATCTTCCTTTGTATTTGTAGATATCTCATTGCCTGGTATAACCATCTTCTTATGAGCGCGTGATAGGCCCGTTTAAAGTCAAAAAATAGCATTTTTAGATCAAGTTGTTGTTCGTTGGAATTATTTTGTATCATTTTAACACAAAAATTTGATTACTCTTAGACCTGCCTTTCTTGAAACCCCCTTAATACTCTCCTAGCTCTTCGTTTACATATTTGTCGAGTTTTGTTCTTATAATTTTGGCAAGGACCTTGTAAGTTAAATCCAGTAATGCTATGCCTCTATAATTTGCACATAATATTTTGTCTATGAAGTAACAAACGACTTCCGGAACTTCTTCGACCTCAATAATGACGCCGTCCAATCCCGGAAGTCGTTGTTACCTACTGACAATGGCCGTGAAAGCCTCCGAAATCATCTCAACGCCTTGTCTACTTTTTTATAAATAGGACAGATGACTGCCTCCTTTCATCTATCGGGCTTTTCCTCTTCCTCCGTGATTTTTTGTATAAGCCAGCATACCCCATCGATTAGGGTCTCCCCTCCTTGCTTGATGATCTCTGCAGGTATGCCATTTCGTCTTTCACTTTTATTATTCTTCAAGCTATCTACTATTTCTTTTATTTGTTTATTTGTCGGTGTGTGCTCTTATACAGGGTTCTTTATTTCTTTTGGCTTCTTGGTAAAAATGTCTTATGTTTTTATCTTTGTAGTGGTTTCAGTTCTCTGCAATCCTCTATCGCTATGCTTTAGTGTTTTTCCGCTTGCCTTTTTAGCTTTTTTTCTTGCCGCTTCGTATTGTTTATCTCTTCCTTGGAGTTATTCAGCATCTTTTGCCTTGCTACATTTCTTTTTTCAATTGCTTTTCGACACTCTTAGTCGTACAAGTCTTTCTTTGACCTGGTCCCTGAATATTTTTTTACCTCCATCATCTCCTCTTCCATTTCTCTCCACTCCTTAGCAATATTGTCGTGCCTTTGCCGGTTTAGTAGTTTGTTTGTCATTTCTTCTTGAAACTGTTTTGCTAATAAATTCTCCTTTAACTTTCCGATGTCATAGTTTGTAAGAACTTCTGTTTGTCGTACTTTTTTAGGGATCTCTTCTTTCACTTGTGTAATTACTAAAATATGGTCAGAGTCTCCGTCTGTTCCACTGTAACTTCTGACATCTTTTATAGATCTGGTATGTTTTCTTCTTAAGGTGCCGTCTCCTTTCGGAGGTTGGCTATCATTATGGCTATTCTAGTTTTTGACACTGCAGCTCTGAATAGTTCCAGAGAGGTACATCCAAACCCCTCTCTTAAGTTCCTTAGCCAGGAGGTGCGTCTTCTTCCTGGTGGTCGTTTTTCTTCAATCTTTCTTTCCATTATCAGCTGCAACATATATGGCATCACATGGCCAAGATATTCTAGTTTTCTGGTTTTAATTGTAGTTAGTAATTCCCTCCCTTTATTAACCCGTCTTAAAACTTCTTCATTAGTGACCCTTTGTGTCCAGGGTATCTCCATTACCAGTCGATAAATCCACATGTCAAAGGATTCCAGTTTCTTCATAGTGTTCTTACTGCTAGTCCAGGCTTCTAACCCATACAGTAATATGAAAGTTACATAACATTTGATCAGTCGGAGTCTGAGTTGTAGATTCAAGTTACGGTTGCTGTACAGTTGCCTCATTTTGAAGAAAGCGGTCTTAGCCATTTCAATTCTGGTATTGATTTCTTGTGTCTGATCGTGTTTGTCGTTAATCCATGTTCCCAGATATTTGTATTTGGAAACCTTCTCTATCGGCGTTGAATTTATATTGATGTTTGGGTAGTTCAAGGGTGTTTTGGTTATTACCATATACTTGGTCTTTTTGAAGTTCATTTTAAGACCGTATTCGTTACTGACCCGATTAATTTCTTCTAACGTTGCCTGAAGATCGTTTATATTGTCGGTGAAGACAAGTGTGTCGTCAACATAACTTATGTTGTTGACCACTCTCCCATTCATTTTAATGCCCCCCGTATTAGGAGCTTCTTTAAAGATCCCCTCCGAATAGTAATTAAACAGAAGTGGGGACAGCACATAACCTTGTCTTACTCCTCGCTTTATTTGGATATCTTCCGATGTTTCTCCGTCAGAGTGGATTATGGCGGTTTGATGTTAATATAGATTTTGGATTATCCTGATATCTTGTTTGTCAAGTTCACTTGTTTTTAGAAGACTTGTCAAAAGCCTCATAATCGATAAATCCGAGACATATCTCCTTATTCATGTCCAAGCACTTCTGAATTAAGACATTTATTGAAAATAAAGCTTCTCTCGTGCCCATTCCGTTTCTGAATCCGAATTGATTTTCGCTCATGCTAGATTCTAATTTTTTGTATATTCGATTATGTATGATTTTGAGAAAGACCTTTAACGTATGAGACATCAAGCTTATTGATCGATGGTCTGAGCATTCTTTCGCATTTTTTTTCTTCGGAAGCATTACAAATGTTGATCTCAGCCACTCCGTTGGCATGATGCCGGTTTCATATATGGTATTGAACAAATCTCCTAATACTTTAAGCTGTTTGTGCTCTACAAGTTTCAGCAATTCAACCGGGATTCCATCAGGACCGGGAGCTTTCCTAACTTTTGCTTCATCCTTTTCGGGCTCTCCGCGTTCATCTTCGAAAAGTTTCTTGATATATTCTTCCCATCTTCTGAGTTTCTGGGAAGTGTCCATGATAATATTTCCGTCTTTGTCTTTTATTAGGCTATAGTTTTTCTTCCTCCCTGTTCCTGTAACTTCTCTAATTTTATTGTACATTTCAAAGCTATCGTATTTCCTCTCTAGTTCTTCTATCTCTTGGCACATATCCTTCATATAGTTTTCCTTAGCTGCTATTATCATATGTCTTATTTGGCGGTCTTTTCCCTGCCAATTCCTTTGTACTTTCTTCTCTCCTCCATTTTATCAAGAATGTTATTTGTCATCCATTTTGTTTTTGTTTTTGTTCGTTTACAGTCCTTTAGTTTACTTTGGCTGGCTTCTAGTAATGCTTTATTTATTGCTTTACACTCTTCGTTGACGTTGGTACAGTTTTCAGTGTTTTTTACTTTTTCTAGTTCTTCTTGGTTTCTACAGCACTGTCTTTAAGTAGTTCTGTGTTCATTCTAGGTGATGAAAACTTCTTCTTTAGTTTTTTAAAGTTTACTCTGAGTGCTGCCACAAGAAGACTATGATCCGTTTTTACGTCAGCACCTGGGTATGTTCTAGCAGAATTGATGGCGTTTCTATATCTTTGACTTATAAGAATATAATCAATTTGATTTCTCAAGATATGGTGCTCAGTGTGTCTGGGAGACGTTCACGTATATAACCTTCTTTTCGGCAGCCTAAACTATGTGTTTGTCACTATAAAGTTATTTTGCTGGCAAAACTCTACGAGCTTGTCTCCACGTTCTCCCACATGTTCTCCTATTCTTCCTTCGCCAATTTTCGCGTTGAAATCACCTAGAATAATGGTAACGTCTTGTTTCTTTGTTATTTTGAGGACTATGGCAAGTTCGGAGTAGAATTCTTCTATTTCATCATCTGACTTATCTGTTGTGGGTGCGTATATCTGTATTATATTGAGTTTGCCTTTCTGTGATTTTAATTGTACCATAATAATTCGCTCATAGTATCTTACTACATTTATAATTGATTTAACAATGTTTTCTTTTATGAATATTCCAACTCCATATCTGTGTGGCCGAGTATCTTTTCCACTGTAATAAAACTTTCCGTTTTGGAAGGGGCATTCTCCACTACTTGGCCATTGTGTATCGTTAATTCCAAGGATATCTATGTCTAATCGTGACATTTCTTTTACGATATTGTGGAATTTGCATGTTTGGAACATGCTTTGTACGTTCCACGTTGCTATTTTGTATTGGTAGGGATTTCGCTTGATGACGACCTGGGAAGCCTTGCCGATCTGTTGTGAATGTCTTCCCCTGTCGGATCTTGGACTCCGAATTCCATGATCAGTAGCGTCTTTTACTTCTAAGTTTCCTGCCATCATTATTTTACTAGGGATGTCCGCCTGACCTTTAATACGGTGGTTTTCTGTTGCCTTCCGTATTCGTATGCCGTTGACTTGTTTAGTTCGTCCGCCTTTAGGGGAGATTTCTCCCCCCAAGGACAAAAGAGTGCCCTGCCTCTGTCCGCTCATCCGTCCTCTTGCAGAGGCCGTTGGCGGGGTCAAGGTTGATCTCTTATACCTGCGATTACTCGGATTTGCTGCTTGGTCGGGGACTGCTTATTCGTCAGATATTTCTGATTATTTCACAGTTAACCTTTATATCTAAAGGCCTTTCACTATCCGCCACCTGTGACCCCGCTGGTGGCCTGCCGCCCAGCCCCATCCCCTTTAGGATATGGTCAATCTGATTTCTTGTCTTGCCATCTGGTGCTATCCGTGTTTCCTAGTGTATAACTTTGTGATCAAAGTAGGTACTCATAATTCGCATGTCGTTTTCTTTGCAAAACCAATTACCATCCATCCATTTTTATCACTCTCGATATGTTTACTTTTACCCCCTGTAGTTTTCATATAGATTTCTTCATTCCCCATTTTAAATCACCTAACACCATCTTTAAATCATACTTTGGGATGTTCTTATCAACCAGTTCAATGTTATCGTAAAATTCCTGTTTTATTTTCTGGTCTTTGTCCTCTGAAGGAGCATGCAAATTTAACAAGCTTAATTTTCTAAACTCTGAGCATTAACTTACAAATTCTCTTAGAGATGGCCTCCTCAAAGTATATTAGAGCGCTTTTCATTCTTCTTTTGATAATGAAACCGGTGCAATTATACTAGTTGTACAATTAGAAGTAAGGCTTTCTTTTAGGACCTACTATAGTTGGTGCCTGCAGTTGCTTCTAATACTATACTTGGCGCAGCGAACAAATAGAGTGACTTATGCAACCCAAATAACATATTTCAAAGCTGACTGGATCAGTATTTGAATAATAATTACTAAAGAATCAGAGATGGCGGTTCTCATAATTAGACTTAATTACATCTGACATTAAATAATTTGTTTGAGGTTATGATGCAAATAGAAACTTCGACCAATTTAAAAAGCATAACATTTGTGCACGTGTAATATGTAGGTATGTGGTCTGGAGCTTGTTAAATCTCATTATTGTCTACATATTACAAGTGCACAAATGTCATGCTGTTTAAGTTTCTATTTGTATCATAACCTCAAAAAATTATTTAATGTCAGAAGAAATGAAGTCTAATTATGAGAACCGTCATCTCTGATTCTTTAGTAATTATTATTCAAATACTGATCCAGTCAGCTTTGAAATATGTTATTTGGGTTGCATAAGCCACTCTATTTGTTCGCTGCGCCAAGTATAGAACAACTTACTTTTAATCAGTGTTTTATTGTAGCCAAATCTTAATCTGCATAATTTAGTGAAACAGTTGTTTTGGTACTTTGGCGATAAGTTAAGAAAGAAGATAGTACAACATGAGTGAAATCAATGCTACATCATACGCAATATTTACATTGATTCAGTACATTACTGCAAGCTATGTCGAATGTGTAATATCAAGATTATTCAAGCCCACGTCTCAACTTCATAACAAAGTAAAGCACTAGAAAAATTTTCGGAAAGATAACACCTGTAGCAGGCGACCCAAGGCAACATAGTTTAGTGAAAGTAGACTTTAAAAGTAGCAACAAATGAGAATCTATTTAAAAAGGATTAGAAATACATAAATTTAATCTAACCGAGGAAACAAAACTAAACAAAAAACATTTTAAAAATAAACAATTCAAATAGAAAATGGAGAGAGGGGTATCAGGAAATTTAAACAAATAAAGATAGAAGCAAAACTGATCATGAAAACCATTAATCATAAAACCAACCCTAAAAGATACAAAAATAGAATATGAATAATTTTAATCTTTACGACAATTTGAAACTATTATAATGAGAAGAATAGTTTCCATGGAAATTCAGCTACCTCTGTATTCTAGCAATTCTGAAAAAAACTGAGGAATGCTATTTTATTTATTTGTTATCACGCTTTTTAAATTCGATTGCCATATATATTATATTTCTTATTTCAACATGAAATCTGTTTTTGGATATATTAGTGATTTGTTTCGCATCAAATTTGTTTCTACTGATTGCTGACATTTTGATTATTTTTTGATTTAAGAAGACCGCTTTGTTATTTCAGAAACATAAACCATGTTTTTAATAATAAAGGAATTACTCCTATTTAATCATAATGTAGAAGCACTAGCAATAAGATTCAAAAATGAATAGAAATACAAACCAAGTAACTGTCAATTATTTTCTAAACTTATAAGTAAACTATTTTTTTATTTACACCCATGAAATATTACAATCTGTCTAACGACAATAAGTAATAGTACTGTATATAATGAATTATAGGCAATGGTAATGGAAAATGACATAGTGGAAGTTTGCCCAATGGCAAACCCTTTAAATAAACAAATAACAAGTTATTCAAGATTAGCTACTATTAGTCATAATAGAATATTAGACACAAGTTCATTTTCTTCGAGGGAGGTCCAATGGATCAAGTGGTTTCAGTCTTTTCACTCTGGGAGCGATGGGGAGTTTCCTAGCTAGTGCGTTAGGAAGTATTTTCAGACGGTCGTGGTATTTTACACTGAGTGAGGCTACTTCTTCCTTCACGTAAGGAATTCCTAATCTTCATGGAGGACTTGGTTAGGTATATACCATGGTGCTCTGCATATTGCTCTCAATATTTTGGATTGGAATCGTTGCAACTTTTGGATATTGGTACTTGCAGTTTCCCGTAGTTGGATGCCATAGCACCATATTGGTTTTAAAATCATCTTGTAAAGTAACAGCTTGTTTTCCATAGATAGATACGAATTTCGGTTCAATAACCAAAACATTTTGCGATACTGTAGTCCAAGCTGGATTCTTTTACTCCAGATGTGTTTGGTCCACGTTAGTTTTTTATGAAGATGGAATCCCAGGTATCTGATTTCGTCTTTTTGAGGAATTTCAGTATTGCAAAGTTTCACTGCTGGGCATGTCCCTTTTCGCAGTGTAAACGTGACATGTGCTGATTTAGACGTGTTTGGTTTAATGCGCCATCGTTTGAGCCAAGTTTAAATTTTTTTAAGGTGGAAATTCGAAGCTGAGTTGGGGTTTAATGGGACGCTATAATAGCAGTGTCATCTGCAAAAATAGCTGTTTGTGTATCTGATGTTGTTGGCATGTCAGCTGTATACAAAGTATACAGCAATGCCCCAAGGACACTGCCCTGCGGCACGCCAGATTGTAAGTCTACTAGAGAAGAGTAGGCTTCTTTGTGCTTCACTAGAAATTCCCTGTTCCTCAAGTATAATATTAGCACTTTACAGTATGGGTGGGGTAAATTTAATTTGATCTTGTAAATCGGACCATCAAACCAGACTTTATCGAAGGCCTGCGTGATATCGATAAAGGCTGCTGTGCAGTATCTTTTGTTTTCAAAATTGTCCTTTATTAGTCTGATTATACGGTGAGTTTGTTCTATGGTAGCATGATGGTGCCCAAAGCCAAATTGGTAGTTGGGTATAAGCTTCATATTTGCAATAATTGGAGTTAAACGGTCTAGAAAGAGCTTCTAGAACAGTTTTGATAGTGTAGGGAGAAGACTAATTGGACGGTATGAGGCAGCATCCGAGGGATCTTTTCCAGGATTTGGGATTAGTATAACTGTCGCTACTTTCCACTAGTTTGGGTAATATCCAGACCTTAGTATAGCGGTAAAGATGTATTGAATCATCTTACAAGCTATAGGCGGTAATTTCTTTAATATTCTGCTCGTAACTAGGTCGAAACCAGGTGATTTCTTGGATTTTAGTTTGGAAATTTTTCTGATAATCTCACGCGTTTTCAATTTTTTAATTGAAATATCCAGTTGATAAGGGCTTTCCAAAATTTGTTGAATGGATTGTTTATCCTCCTTTGCTAATTCACTCGGAAAAGGTTGAAAAACTTGGCCTAGGTGCTCAGAGAACACTTTAACTTTTTCGTGGTCGTTTCTAGCCCATTCGCCATTACTTTTCCTTACAGGGGCTGGTACTTTGGGCATTGTTTACTCTTTTAGTAATCTTCAATAGCGAATAGTCGGTAGCTTTGGATGGGGATCAGTTTTCAAGAAATTCTTTGGTGCAGCGGTTTTTGTTTTCTTTTAAAAGTTCTTTTATTTGGCTGGTTGCGTTATTAAGAATTATCTTGCCTTCATGTGTCCTAGTAACTTGCCAACGTTTCCTTAATTTTCTTTTCTCTGAAATTTTTGCTTTGATGTAATCAGGTCAGTGGCCGGACTAGCTTTCCACGCGGCTTTCTGAATTACCTTTGTGAAGTGTTCCGTTGCCGCTTCAATATCCTCATCCTTATTTAAAGGTACATGCAAAAAAGTCAGTAATATTGACTCTAAAGGTATCCCAATTTGTATTTCTGTTTGTTAATGTGGATAGTTTAGTTCTGAGACAAACCTGGTTGTGTAGGCTGGCCAATACAGACTTATGGTCAGAAAATAAATCAAGATTTGACGTAGTGACAAAATAGTTTTGTGGAATTCCGGTAAGTCAGGGATCTTGTTACGATCGGTGGGCCAATACGTCGGTTTACCCGTTGAGAAGTACCTCAGTTTTTTGTCCTGAACTGCTTGAAATGATTGTCTTCCTCTTGGAGTTATCAGCCTAGAACTCCAGGAAGTATGCTTCGAGTTGTGGTCGCCACCTACGATGAAGCGATTGCCCACTGGTGTAAAGAATGCTTTATATTGTTCTTTGCTAATAGTTTCACTTGAAGGGCAGTCCACCGCCGAAAGTACTAGTTTTCCTTTGCGGTCTTGTATTTCAAGCGTCGTGGCGTGTATGTTTTTTAGACTGAGTTTGATTAATTCAACGTGTTTAACGTTAATTAAACATAAGTGAACTAAAACACAGAAAAGTAAGTATGCTTTGTTCATGAACTAAAACACAGAAAAGTAAGTATGCTTTGTTCATTTTTAATTTCAATTAATACTTAATTGATAGCGCAGACAGATTGTTTCTCGAAGCGTTCGATTTATAATAATTTTAATTTTCTGGCCTGGCGGAATACCCAGTATAAACAGTATGAATAGAAAGTTTATTCCAATTCAATACAATTTATTGTAAGTATATAGAGGCCTCCTCTTTCATACAGAGAAAATTAGTTCAACTTTTTGTTGCAATACTTATCGATATTCTAAAATTGATACTTAGTGTATGGACTACTAATTTATTCTTCAAAGAAAATAATGGCACGGCATCAGGTCGCCAGTATTTACTCAGTGGTGTGCATCTATTTCTATACAAAACAATTCACACTTGCTAAATCTTGTGGAATGGTACCATATATCTTGCAACTGATATAACTGAATATTATACAAATAGTCTGGTAATTGTCCTCTTAAAACGTACAACTAATAGCTATTTGCTGTTCCCTTACGAATGTAAGATCCTATAATTTCGTTCCATAATAAGGCGACCTTTACTCAAGCATCATAGTCGCATTTAGTTATTTCCTCATTTCGTCTCTTGCTATTCAGATTCTAGAAGATTGCGATGTAAAATAAGTTTGGCTTGGTTGTCGGTTTACAGAATATTTTTAAAACAGTCTAAGAACGCACCCCTGTTTCCATTACAAGTGTAATGAGTTTTCATCCTTCTGCTGTTCCAAAATAGCGTAATAAATAGACAC
Source organism: Agriotes lineatus (assembly GCA_940337035.1). Lineage (NCBI taxonomy): Eukaryota > Metazoa > Arthropoda > Insecta > Coleoptera > Elateridae > Agriotes > Agriotes lineatus. The sequence continues at coordinate 57,561,471 of OW679198.1, forward strand.
ACCATAATCAAAAGTTGAATACCCGATGGTTATTAGGTGATTGTTTTCCTCTATTTGGGCCTTGTTTAAAAAATATTGGTTCAACGCAATTAATTGTTCTAAAAAAATTATGTATTTATTTTCTATTTCCATCACCAGTTTAGAAAATAATTGACAGCTGATTTCTTTGCATATGTGTCGTGAATTTATAATTCGTTAAAAATAGCTTTACTATATTTACGGGCTTAAACCTGAGAAGCACGTTCTTCCAATTATGCTACAATTAAACATGGCACCTATAAGAAAAAATCGGTATAAAAATAACAAAAATCCATATTAAAAAACTATTTTCGCCCTGAAATGCACATTAACAGCTGCAATGAAATTTTTCTCCAGAATCTTGAGAGATAATGATGCTGAAAATAGGTATGAGTAGATACCTACATTAAAATCGCATTTTTCCTCTTAAAATTTTGATAAATTCCAAATTGAAACTTGCTCTCATATTTAGCAGTTTTTCACATGTATATTTCAATGAGAATATAATTCGTCGAATTTTGAGCCAATCATCATCTCTTAAATTTAGGTCATTGGCTAATAGGACTTTCTACCATACTAACAATATAGCGAATAGAGATTTTCGATTTAGTAAGAGCTAACTTCATTTTGTTTCACCTGTCAAATGAACTAATTTAGAAATGTCAGTTGATTTTCTAGGTTAGGTCGTACGTTTTAAGCATAAAGAGCAACAAAAAGTGTGTTTGGGACAAACATTGATCATTAGCATTGATACTCACATAATAAAATAGTATTACGCTCTCTCTAGTATATGTATATTTTAAATCATTATATTCTCTTCCTAAATCGAATTCGTAGTACGCCTACTTAAATCTATAATTTTTAAGAACATCATTTCGTTATAATCTCATTGTAAGAAAATATTTTCAGCTTTGGGATTATAACTCATAATATTGATCAAACAATCATGCATACTACTTATTACATTACCCCTGATTATTGCACACAACTGTCACATGACTGATATCAGCCAATGGAAACCATGCATTTTTTGAAAATTGACCAATCCCGAACTGATTAGCTGATAAGCGCCCCGCCCGTGGGTTGCTTACCAAGCGATAAGCTCCCTAGGGATGATTATCGACTCCGTGGATATGGTGTCATAATCAGAAATAGAAATGCAAGAGACAAGTAATTTGAGTTTATTGGCATTATTAGATCAATTTTAAATCATAATTCGTATACGGGATTTGTGTAATAATCTTCAAAATATAAACGCGGGCAACACACTTACATATAATTTTGCCCGTGCCAAGAGTCATCGTGCTGGTTGCCCTTAGAAAACTGCCCTCGGGCAAACCCTCGGGCCAGTTTTCATTGCAACCAGCACTCGACCCTTGGCGTGTGCAAAATTATCGGTAAGTATGTCTCGCCCTTGTTATATTACTATTGAATATTTACAATCTGTTATACATCTACACTCAGTCAATTGTATTTTAGATCTAATGAGAATGCTACCAGCTGAAATATTGAAGTATTCCGAAATAACTAGCGAAACCCTAAAAGATTGTCGCAACGCGTCAGTACTTTTAATATAAAAATTTCCAAAGCGTCAGAAAAGTAAAATATTAATAGCTGGTTATAAGCAGCTACAATCAACACATTTAAAACTGTTTCATATGATCTAAAAATCAAGAATAATTTGAATTTAGTACCTGGCTCGTATAGAATTCCACTTTTCTGCATCTATAGATATTATTTATTGCAAAAACATGTGTTGTAGGTTAGAATTTAGGGCCGTGAAAGTCAATTACACAACATATAAATACATAAGACCATCGTTATATACAACAGTTGGTGCGATCAATATACAAACCAGCCATAGTGGTTGGGTAATTACATTAAAATACAGAAGCAATACCATTTAGAGCGGTGTCAGACAAGGGAATGCAATAACTTCCCAATTATTTATAACAAGAACAGAGTACATACGTGCTGCAAAGTCTTGAATGGAATCATATAGAGGTAGTTACACATAATGAAAATACGTTGAACTAGGCTGATGAGGCTGATATACTAGCGAAGATAAATGGCGAATAATACAAGATAAAATAGTAATATAGTTCTAAGAAGAAATAAGAAATGACTACAACCATATTGAAGAATGCATTATAAACTATCTCATATCGAGAGATAAAAAAAAACTGTTTCTCAGCAGGCTGTGGAATGAAAAGTCACGTCTTTACTTGTGTCGGATAATAATTAGTTGTCAATTTCTCTGTGAATCTGGCAGATTGTTAAAAGATTTCTGCTCCTAAAAATGACGTTTCATTTTTATTTAACTAGTGAATCACCCGAGTTACGCTTCGGTTCGCAAATTTAGAAGAGATTCATTAATATAAATTTAAAAAAAAAGATGCACCGGCCGGGAATCGAACCCGGGCCGCCCGCGTGACAGGCGAACATTCTACCACTAGGCTACAAAACTTGTTGAACTTCGCGCTGCTATAGTGGTATATAATGAATCAGCTTAGCTACGCTGAGTTTTTCTAATTTGCCAATTTAATTAAAACCTTTTTTGAAAATAAAACCGGCCTACGATCTAAGTCTAACAATTAGCAACATTTTAAGCCATCATACAACTTAATCGGTCCAGTATCGTCGGAGGAGCTAGCGAACCAAGATACAAAGAGATCAACGATTTTATGTAGTGGATTCCAGCTGACACAAGTAAAGACGTGACTTTTGATTCCACAGCTTGCTGAGGAACAGTTTTTTTTTATCTCTCGATATAACGACTCCACCAATAATAATGGAGCGAGCAGATCGACTACTGAATATTAGTATGTAGGAGTAGAATGTGTGAATAAAATAATGAACGAAAAGTGGATTTATCAGAGGTGAACTACTTATTTAAGGAGAATAAAAAATTCTAGTGACACTATATTCCATAACATCGAATAATGGTAAACTAACTGGAAGATAAGGCCCAAACAAGGTAGGTGCTGATTTGCAGCAAACAGAAAGATTTTCATTATATTATTGTAAGCTTCGTCTTTAGCCTGAACATGGTTTTGAAATCATCATCATCATCAGACAGCCCTTTGGTCCATTTGTGGACATAGGCCTCCCCTAAGGCTTTCCACTCTTGTCTATTTTGACTCGCGTTAATTCAGTTGTTCACTACTCTCTTTATCTCATCGGTCCAGCACGTGGGGGTCTTCCTCGACTGCCCTTGTATACCCATTCGGGCTATATGGCCGGCCCGATTCCACTTAAGTCTGGCTATTCGTTCAATGGCATCTGTCACTCCTGTTCTTCGAGGTGAATCCTAATTTTTTATATGGCCCCGCAATGATACTTTCGGCATTGATCTACCATCTTCATTTGCGTGATTTTTAGTTGCCGTCCAGATGTGATTCTGGGAGATAAAGTTTCCGCCCCATAGGTGATGACCGGCAGGACACACTGATTGTAAACCTTCCTCTTTATACACACTGGAAGATCGCTCTTAAATATTATATTTCTGAGGTTACCGTATGCTGCCCATGCTAGATAATTCTTCGGCGTAACTCACACATCTGGTTGTCCTTTAAGAACCTAACTTCATGGCCCAGATACGTATATTTCTCAACTAGTTGTATGACAGTGTCTTCAATCTTAATACGTTCACTAGGTACTAGATTTGTTATAAGTTTAGTTTTGATGGAAATGATCTGCAGGCCGACCATAGCACATGCCACCTGTAATTCTTGCAGCATTCATTTTTAAACACGTACTCTAGGACTGTAACGAACATTTTAGGCGATATTCTTTCAATTCCTCTAGAATATCATACATTTCGACTGTATCAAAAGTCTTATGGAAGTCAACAGATGGAAAAACTGGTGGTCTGTTGTATTCGGTAGATTTTTCAATCAGGATGTTTAGGCTTGGTAGATGATCATTAGTTCCGAAGCCAGGGCGGAAGCCAGCTTGTTCCTTCGGCTGACTTAAATCCAATTTGTTCTCTAGTCGTGAGGTTATTATTCTTCTGAACAGTTTATAAAGGTGGTTCAAAATGCGTATGGGTTTATAATTCTCCAAATCTGCCTTATCTTCTTTCTTATGAGGCAGTATGGTGATAGAATTGTTGACGACTTCTGTACAATTCATAATAGAACTCTTGGACGATGTTTAATATTTCTTCTCGTTTGGATGTGAGGCGTCCTTGTTTGTCTTTAAGTTTAACTATCACTTTCTTCCCGCTTCCAAGTTTTCGAAGCAGTACCTTCATGTTCTTGTTTTTATCAATAGTTTTCCTAATTTGTTGGCTGCGATAGTTCGAATGTTTCGCCTTATAGCCTTATAGACCTGCTTATTCATTTCCCTCATTCATCTTTAGTAACAAGCTCTTCGTTTTTCAATCCCTTCTTACTTGCATTCATTTTCTGACCCCTGTGAAGTTAGCACCACAACTTCAAAAAATGTTATTTTTTTCAAGAGTTCCCGTTGCATCCCAAAGAGTTCTAGAGTTCCTTGCTATTTTTAAAAATAGTTCTATGTATTTAAGAGGAAAAAATGTGGATCGAAAATTTGGGGTGCTAACTTCACATTTTCTTCGAACAAATACCACTATAACTCTTTTTCAGTCATACTTATTGAAAAATGTAATTACGCTTTTCGATAGAACTCGCCGGGGTGCTACTAGAACTCTAACAAAAAAAAAAGATTTTTTTATAAACCGGAAAAAAATATCTTTTGAATTTTTTTAGGTTCCGGTAGTTCTAATAGGAGTTATAATAGCACCCCGGCGAGTTCTATCGATAACTATAATAACATTTTTTGATAGGACCCGAAGTAAAGAAGTTACGCCCATTTTTGTATTATTAGTTTTTTTAGAAAACGACGAAGTCCTGAAAGCAATTTTTTAAAAGTTCCGGTTTTACACATATGATACCTTTTTACTTCTAGTCTTATCAAAAAATGCTATTAGAGTTATTGATAGAACTCGTCCGGGTGCTATTAGAACTCCTATTAGAACTACCGGAACTGTAAAAAATTACTTCCAGGTCTTGGCCGTTTTGTAAAAGTGCTAACATAGAAATAAGCGTAACTTTTTTACTTCGAGTCTTATCAAAAAATGTTATTAGAGTTATCGATAGAACTCGTCCGGGTGCTATTAGAACTCCTATTAGAACTACCGGAACTGTAAAAAATTACTTCCGGTCTTGGTCGTTTTGTAAAAGTGCTAACATAGAAATAAGCGTAACTTTTTTACTTCGAGTCTTATCAAAAAATGTTATTAGAGTTATCGATAGAAATCGTCCGGGTGCTATTAGAACTCCTATTAGAACTACCGGAACTGTAAGAAATTACTTCCAGGTCTTGGTCGTTTTGTAAAAGTGCTAACACAAATTACGCGTAACTTTTTATTTTGAGTCTTATAAAAAAATGTTATTAGAGTTATCGATAGAACTCGCCGGGGTGCTACTAGAACTCTTATTAGATCTACCAGAACTGTAAAAAATTACTTCCACGTCTGCGTCGTTTTGTCAAAGTGCTAACATAGAAATAAGCGTAACTTTTTTACTTCGTGTCTCATCAAAAAATTCTATTGAAGTTATCGATAGAAGTCGCCAGGGTGCTACTAGAACTCCTATTAGAACTACCGGAACTGTAAAAAAAACTTCCAGGTCTTCGTCGTTTTGTAAAAGTGCTAACATAGAAATAAGCGTAACTTTTTTACTTCGAGTCTTATAATTTTTTTTATTAGAGTTATCGATAGAACTCGCCGGGGTGCTACTAGAACTCCCGTAGAACTACCGGAACTTTAAAAAATTAAAAAGATATATTTTTCCGTTTTATAAAAAAAATTTTTTTGAAAATCTTTTTTTTTGTTAGAGTTCTAGTAGCACCCCGGCGAGTTCTATCAAAAAGTTTTCTAGAAGACACTACTCATTTGATATAAATTATTTTGCAAGAGAAAGCCCAGCAAGGTGTCACCTCGTTCATTCCTGCCTTCGGATGCAAACATTTCCTAGAGATACCTCAGTTTCATTTGATTTTAAACCAATCTTGGCATTGAAATCTCTAGACGGAATAGTGAAATTTGTTCTAATGTCGCTGAGAGCTGACGATACATCGTCATAGAATCGATATATTTCCTTATTTGAATGAGTTGTCGTCGGCGCGAATACCTGTATGATCTTCACAGTATACTTTGCATTCAAGTCCAGGATTAAGTATGCTACTCTTGTAGAAATTTTGTTAATTCGTGCTAATAGATATGTGGAGTAAGAAACCGATTCCTCCTTTAGATTTATCCTCTTCGTCTCATGTGTAAAAGATTTTAATACTATGAGATTTCATCCTATTTTATGTTCTCCAGTTTAGTTTCCATCTCCGTGATATTCTCTTCTGATAGTAGTGTGCACGCATTATAGGTCGCAACTTTAAATGTTCGGTAATTTTTAAGATTTGCTTTCTGTTTTGTCAATTTTTGTCCCCCCCCCCCCCCTCAAATTCCGTGAGACAGACTGAGTATTCAGTGTGAGATTCAAGATTATAAATATGTCCCCAATTTTTTTCTAAAATAATAATATTGGAATTCAGTATAACAATATTGTTTTAAATAATTTCCTACTTATTTTTGCAGTTACAGATTCCGTAAAATATTGAGTAAAGCTTCAGCCAATACCTGTAGACTAATAAAGTCAGATACTTCTTTGTCACTAATACCATTACGAAATATTTTTTGAATCTACTAAAATAAACGTCTATGACACAGATTTCTAAGATATCCTAAATAGAACCGTTAATGTACCATAAAATACCTCGATGCATCGTAGATATTGCTTGAATTATGTAAGGATCTGGGTGACACACCAAACCACGCCCTGGAAGATGTTAATCTAATAATGCAGATTACCCTTTGTACGTTATTATTCCAGAAATTACTAGTAACTACAACGACGTTACAGAGCAATGTTGGCCAAATCTACATTAAAAATTTATATTTCCTGAGTAATCCAGACGAGCATTTACAATAATTACATGTTTCTAAACGGTCACTTTTTTAATGTACTCCTGAAATAGAATGTATATGTTTCATATGGTGTGGAGTTACGTAGAAAGAATTTAGTAGCAATGTGGTTAAATGTAAGCACCTTAGCTTCGAATGCAAGAATATTAAATTTACATACAAAAAGAATTCCGCTTTACATATATTTGTTACAGCTTGTAAATGTTCGAAGGCTTTCGCTAACCTCTCTATGAAAATAGTCGTAACAATACTGTTATATCCAATTGCAACATCTCAAATTGTTTCTCGCGAAACAGCTTGCGTCTTTCGGTTACTAAATGTAATAAGTGCCATTATACAAGCGCAGTTGTTCCGGAATAAAGCCCCTCTTTTGTTAACACGGGAACAAATATTCGCCTGCGTTGATTAAGTCTAGAGATAATTTTACACAAAAACCCAGATGTAAGATTTTTCGCGCTGATTCCACTTGAATAGACAAATTTAAATTCAATTACTCCAAATATAATTACCGTCATTCCTTCTGCCCCTAAATGGATAAAATCTAAAGCGCTCTATAAATTAGACGACCATAGACTTCGTCTTATCCAATATCGGTCCTTTCATATTTAATCAATATTAAGGAACAACTAGGGGATGTTACATTTACGAGGTTATGAAAGGGAGGCACGTTTTATGGTTATGAGTTTATCCACAGACAATTTTTTCAGTTTTGCTGATCATCGATCTTCTAGAAGCAATTTTTTAGTTGGGTTGAAAGCCTTTTCAACGATCAAGTTGCCCCACCTACTCATCAGATAATTAAAGCTGAAAGGTCAAGAAATATTTGTAGTCCTCGCACTTCTGTAGAAGGTAATCAACTTTTTTTCTGGTCCTCTTCATCTACTTTTCCATCTTTATTAAATTATAACACAGTTTTTTAGCATTTTTTCGTCGCATGCGCTTCAATCACAACTGTTGGACTGAGCATCATGTAATAATCACTAATTTCCAAAACTAAATTAGTTTCCAACCAAGCTTGTCCATAACCGTTAACGACAAAATAAAGAGAAATTATGGCAAACCCAGAATTACCTCAAAGAGACTTAGTAAAAGCCATCTTCTGTGTGACAAACGTGTTTAGCAGGAACTAAATGAAATTCTGTCCCTTTCAGGATGAAAGCTCTCGTGGTTCCACAACTTGTTAGCAATTAGCAGATCTTAGATAAAGTGCCTTGGACCAAATAGTAAAAATGAAATTGATAACTGCCTGTGTTGGACCTGGTAACTCAGCAACAGTTTTCTGACTCCTATAAAGTTCGTTAGCTCTAGTTCTTACTCTAAACTTATTACTTAATTAAGAGGTTGATGCGTATAGAAATGCCATTGCGAAGGTTTCAATTTAATTGTTAGTATCTTGAGGTTTGGGTGTGCTTTGGTAAATATATACTACAATTTTCGCGTAATAATTTCAGCTATAACTACTTTCGAAATAATAAATCTGATATAAAAACTTTCAGTTTGAGGAAAAAATATTATTTGTGTTGTAAGCTGTATCCGAAACACGTCGAAAGTGTAGTCTGTTGACGAAGATATTTTCTTGTTATGCAATACTTTTGTGATACGTCCGTTATGGGAATAAATTATTCATTTAGCTTAGCTTGCATGCATTTTGCACAATTTCTTGCAGCAGATGTGTCTCATTGATTATACGAAACTGCCGAGGAAGGAATTGCATCTGACGCTCGTAATAACTCGAGTTTCTTGGCTCGGCAAAACTCAATGCACAAAATACAGCAAACAAGTGGAAAACACCTAAATGGCTGAGAAAATTGGAAAAGCTTAATAGTGTCCCCTGGAAATTACTATATTAAAAATTTACTATACAGTGTTTCCATTAGAAGACTGCCAATAAAATTAGTAATTAGTTGTTTGCCAAGGAATAATAAATATAAGGTAACAATAGCTAAGGGCTGAGGGTTATAACCCAGAGACAGGTGCAGCGTAATATTATAGATACCTTAAGGCCGTATCTTCTCGCTGCCACATCCTACCCGAGGTACCCCTATCTCGCTACACACAGCGGATCTAGACCAGAAAAGGTGTTAACAACTCCCTGGGGATGTAAGACGAATTTTGCTTACAGAAATGGTAACATAGTCTCGGAAAACGGAAGGAATCCTTTGGCGACGAACTATGCGCAAACCAGGAAAATGACTCCAAAAAAGAAAAGTATCTTCAGAATAACCAGCTGGAATGTCAAAACAGCGAACGGAAAGGAGCAGGATTTCTAATAGAGAGTACAACACACAGATTAGGCATTTGCATCTTATCTGAGATTAAGAAGAAAGGACAAGGGATAATAAAGTACAACAATGGCCTACAATGGAAAAACGAATAATGGGAGAGCCAAAAATTTGAGCGTAACATCGATAAAGTGAGATACTAACAGTTACATTAAAGTAAAGACCAATATCTCTATATGATTAAGTAACAAATGATTTCCGTTATTGGACCGTGTCATTATTGAGGTGGAAGAACTCAACGTTTCGCCCACTTTCGTAATGGGCTTCATCAGGAAGCAAAGCAAAAGAGAATGGTAACTCAACGGGTAAACCACGCCAGAGGCCAAACTCTTCTGTGTTTCTTTCTATCTCCTGAGTTTCGCCTCTGGCATGGTTTAAACGTTGAGTGCTCTTTTCTTTTTTCTCCTGATGAAGCCCTTTACGAAATTGAGCAAATGTTTGAGTTTTTCGACCTCAAAATGACACGGTCCAATCCTGGAAGTCGTTTGTTACTTAAGGACAATGGCCGTGAAAGCCTCCGAAACCATCTCTATATGATGTCCATATATGCATCGGATACAAGTAAACCCAAAACAGAAACTGAAGAGTTGTATAACTTACTACAGGTGGAGATAGACGTGATACGTAGAAAAAACAAAGTATTTGTAATAGGCGACACAAATGCCGTATGAGATGAAGTGATAGATGTAGTGAAACAGCGTTTCAACCAAAATGTACTGAATGAACCTGACATAAAACTTATAGAATTCTGCTCCCATAATGAATTACGACTCAATAACACGTATTTCCAACACCCAATTAAATACAAGTACTCGTATGGGATAATACCCGGGGACAAAAGTCAATGATTGACTGCATAATCACAATAGAAATCTTAAACTAACTCAGATACTTGACGTAACAACTCTCACGACACCCAACATAGGGTCCGATGATAATATGGTTATGTGTAAGCTACGCATAAAAGTTCCGCTAAAAAAAACCTGTTTAAACTGAAAAGTTAAACATAGAATAATTGCAAGAAGACAGTACTACAGATATCTTTATCAAAGCCAACTGCAAAAAAAAATCTTTGAACATAGAGTGACAATAGAAGAAAATGTTGGCGGTGCCTGGCAAAATATTAGCTGAAGCTATAGAGAAAATGAAAGTAAATATACATGCAACTCAAAATGCTAAACCGTGATTCACCAACCAGATAGAGACGCCAATGAAGGAGAAAAGGGAAGCATACATCCAGTATAAGAGTACTTAATAGGAAACGCATAAAGTAAAATACGTACAGACACCAAGCACACAGAGAACGGGGCAAATATGTAAACTGAATTTAAAATTAAAGTAAGATAAGTAAACAAATTTGTTTATGTCAAAATACATGTTATTTTCTGTTAGTTATCAATTCACGTATTTAACTAATTACTATGAATAATAATGTTGAATATTCTAATAAAGAGAGGGTATTTGATAATCGCTGGTCTGTTTTTTGTGAATAAAATGCAAAATATTTATAACAGTTTTTAAGCTATTTCTATCTTAAGCGAGCAACAAATTCAAGTAAAGTAGTATCAAATTAAGTGCATTCTTTTCTCTTTCGATTGATATCACAATCAATTCAAGCGGCAAGCAGGAATCTGTATATATATACGATTTTCCATGCGATTTTCCTATGTTGGCACTTTAAGTGAAACACTCGGTATATATTGGGTGAGCACATAAAAAAATAAAATTTTATCCATTTTTGCGCTAACATAAAAATTAATAAAATTAATAATTTGCACGTAGCTTACGATTTACTTTTAATGAAAATGAAGCTCAACAGATGAAGATAAATGCTGTAAAAGAGACAATAATGGGTTACATTCGGACTGCTGCCAAGCGTTAAAATCTCTCTCACACCAGCTGAAATGGCGCTGAGTTCAAATCATATTGTCTGCTATGTTTTTTATTTTAAAATTGATGCAATTTACCTTATCAAGTGCTTTAAATGCTCCCCAATGCTTTTACTATTTCAGTATTATTAGGAATGTTAAAATATTTTTACCACACATTTCTATTGATTTTTCAAAACTGTTAAGTGTCTACTTGCGAGGGAAGTTCTAAGTAAAGCCCTTTCGTGATTTTTTTATATGATTTTATTTGATACTGGAATTAATCTATTCCTGCATTTTTAATTTTCTGTGTTTGTTATTTCTTTTACCAACAATTTTCTTAAGTTGGTTTACTGTTCGTTTAGAAAGCTCAAGTGTATAATTATAATGTTTAAGGCGTTTGTTGGTAATCCCTTAAAATAAACCATCTCAAAGGCCTTAAATTGTTTTTGATTTTCAAACCTGCATGTATGAATTTAGGGGTGTGAAGTAAGGGATCAAAAGAAAACTCATTAAGAGGGATTTCAAAAGTATAAAAATATACAGGAAGTCCCATTAAAAAATGGAAATTATAAAATTTGCCAAAGTTAAGCACCCCTTTATAACATTAATATCCATCAATTTACATACGAAAGACAATTCTCAAATATGTAATATTTTTTTGGTAACGTTTGCTTTCATTCGATTGTTTTCCGTTACTTACAGCAGCGGTCCGAAATTCAGCATTTTTTGTTAACTATACGGAATTCCATTTAAAAAAGGTAAGTTTGACTGGCCACGTGTTTTGGAACTTTGGAATATTAGATGTTTATATAAATGTGACATTATATGTCAAAATATAGCCAAGTTGAGCAGAACTCGTTTTTATGTACTAAAGCACAATAAGCAGCTCCAGTTGATGTTATGCATTTGGCTGTACTGAAGTGTATTGTTACTGGCACTGTAAGTCTATGTCAAATTCGAGGTTAGCAGGTTAGGCTTTGCGTCAGTTTTAACACTGACTGACGCAAAACCTAACCTGCTAACCTCGAATTTGACATAGACTTGCAGTGTTACCAACAATACATTTCAGTAGTAGCTATGGTGTAAAGTACCACATTGCTATACTAAATTTCAAATAAGAATGCAGTAGGTCTGTTTTGTTCACTATTTATTGATTTGCCTTTTGCAGTTTTAAGATTCCAACCGAATGTCAAATTGGAAATATTGAAAAAATATTTTATTTTCAGATGGCTGTAATGATGACTTTGTTTCGACCAATCACGGCCATAGTTATGATGAGTACTTAGTTCCAAGTACTGCATGTTTATTTGAAATTTAGTATAAGCTATTTTGTATGTATAAATCTAGTACATTACTATATGAAATGCGATAAAATTCTAGGTTGAACTTTGACCATATGACCATAGAAGTTAGTGTCTAAGGTACCTGGTACAGAAAAAAAGCTGCACTCGTAGAATGCTATAACACATCTTCTATTACATTTTGTGAGAAAAATATGTTTTAGTCTCAAGTTTAATTTTAACAATTTTTTGAATTTTTCTGATTGTTTTTCCTACTAACAATTTATTCCTAGCATTTTTTATCTTAAAAATCTGTAGAATATTAGACCTAACCAATTCTAGAACTTTGATAATTATCAACGTCTGGATAGTATGGAAGTTGATTATCGTCACCCTGTATATGCCCTAAATTAGACGTTCCAGCAACCCCAAACGCATAAGGAAGCCAGTTAGTGCTGAACCTCGTATAAATTTCCTATCAATTACGAAGCAATAAATCAAGAGTTGAAACTTTGCGGTCGGAGTAATTATATGGCGAATACGGGAAGGTATTTCCCAGATATAAGATTTATCTGCAAGAATTGATTCTAAAAGTTACGTTGTCAAATATGCACGGTCCCAGGTCGCTCCAACGCAATTAGCGAACTCAATTAAACTTGTTAACGTTGTTTGTAGGGGAATGGCGTACAACTTCTGCCATAAGGTACTTACCAGCATTCGGTTTCATCCCTTAAAGCTAACCAATCTAAGTAAATATTATCACTCACCCTGCGACTGTCTGCCAGTTGAGGAAAAACGAAGTCTGTAGCCGTCAGCAAAACCTTGTAGGGGCCCTTGGAAAGCTTCTTCTTTACAAGCTGGTTTCTTACCAAGGCAGCTAAGCCCAGCAGCAGCGACACAAGGAGAAAGGAACACCCCAAAATTATTAAAACACTCATTAGTTTCGTAAGCTCGGTTTCACAGCCTTCACACTCGTCGTTATGTTTATGTTTAAGAGTCCACTCCTCCAAATTGTCCAAATTTTTCGACACTAAAAATTCACTGTAATTCGTGCGCCCTACACTCAGAAGCGGCCGCCAATGGCCTTCGCCTTTTATGTCGAAAAATATAAAATTGGCGTCGTCGTTTCTTTCACCATTTAAGATCGACAGAGCACGTTTTATTCTAAATGCCACGACACTTTCCACACTGAAATTATAACCAAAGTTTGAACTGACATCGCCGAAAACATTTTCACTAAACACTAGCACGTATTTTTTGGTAACTAAAGTAATTGTATCTAAAGAGTTTGTTGCGTTAGTTCCTTTATATGTCCCGAGCAAAGCTTGGGAATTGTTTAGGGTGCTAGTATTGGATATCGTTCCGGCGTCATCACTAAAGCTTGACAGCCACGACGGAAGCGACGATACATCTACAAAAATAGTCAACGTATTGTGGTCTAGTGCTAGGTGCAGATGATCGATGGCTGCCAAAATTTCCTTCCCTACTTCAGTCACAGAAGCACAAACAATCACAGCTGTAAAAAATGCATTCAAGTGTACAAATCGATATAGATATTCGAAGTTAGAAAATAAACACAATGGAGGTGGAAGTGAGTTCTGGTCTAGCGTGTGGTAAAATCACGGGTGCGATCAGAAAAACTCTGATTTATTAAATGCTAAACGTTGATACACAAAAGATGTACTTAGATGGCAGGAACTTCGCTAAAAATCAGATGGCCATTAAGGAAGGTACAGGTAAAAACGTTTCCTTAGAAAAGAGATTTAAATCATCATCATCTAAGGATCAGAAAATTATATGCGTCCTTTTTATTGTATTAATAATTATAATTTGTATGTACCTTGCTTTCATTTTAACTAAATTAGAACATGGCTCTACTTCAGTAAGAGAAATATTAGTAAGAAAGTTCACTCTGTCATGGAACATACAGTCGTGATTCAACCTAGAATTTTGTAACATTTTTGCTGTAATAAATAACAGTAGTACTACGTGATGGCACAGAACTCAGCAATCTAAAAGTTAATTGTTGATTATATTACTTCTTCGAATATTCCGTAAACATACAATGAATGTAAACTGTATTGTCAAAATTGCAATTTATTTTTTTACAAACCAACAAAGATACAACATATGAGGCAAAATAAAATTGACAAAGAGGAAAGAAGAAAAAAACGAATAAAAAAAAAGCAGCATCATAAACAATGGATATACTGGATGTTATCTCTAACATTTTTTGGTCTTTATGTGTTTATATAAGAGAAGATAGACTGAAAAATTTGTCATTTTAATACACAGACCGATATAACTAATCAAGTAGTATTGGTGATAGTTACACCAGTGCAAACACAAAATTGTTCTGACAACTTATTTGCTGGAGAGGTAAATCGACTTAAAACAATGAATCTTCATGTGTGTAATTTAAATCTGTGCAATTAAATTCTTAGGGAAGTAACAGTGTACAATTATATTACATTAAAGAAACTTTATTAAATATATTTTCTTTTTAGGGGATTTTTAAACGTAATTTTTCATGGTAAAATCTGTTAAATACATTTTTCAAGAAAGTTCTTAAAGGTAATTGTTCAATAAAATTTTTAAATGTAATTTTTCAAGGAAAATCTAATTCACATCTTTGTTTTTGCCTTGTAGTAATTAGTGGTGAACAAAGGGTTCACATGTTAAAAGACAGGCTAAAGATTGATAAAAGAAAAAGACTGAAGTTAGTAAAAAAATTCTTAAGATTGAAGCAGGTGTGGATATTCATAGAAGAAATCAAAACTCACATGCAAAAAGATGCTTTAACGTGCAAACCCTATTATTGCCAAGATCAGAAATCAGTCTTTTTATGAAAGCAAGTTTTAAGTATACAAATTTAATATCAAGTTCCTCTTCCTTTTGCACAAGTTTTGGAAGTCATCAAAGAAAGTACTGAAACCTTTACCGTTGGTGCTTGGAAAATGTAATGCATTTAAATATTAGAACTCATATATGCAGATGAAATGACAATTTTACTATCAACAGGGGTAAAAAACGACATTAGGAAGCTCAGATAAGAACAGGAACTGCGGTAGGATAGGGGACACGTCTCTGGGTGGTGAAGTAAGTGCAGTTCCACTATTTGGCAGTGTGGAAAAGTGAAGATGATAATGTATATGGTGAAGATGAATATGGTGTAAAGGAAAACTGAACAACCCTTTTGAACGAAAAATAGGTTCCGAAAGAGATAAAAATAAAGGTTTACAAAAATTTTGCTGTTTCAATAGTTATACCATCGGAAGCATAGAAGTGTGAACGAGTGCAATTATCTACTGTACACTAAAGTTTTAGTTACCATTTTTCAATTAACTTTGAATTTGCCAAGGATATGACGGTTTGTAAATGTTATCTGGTACATATATAAAAGCCAATTGTAAATAACAGCAGAAAAAACAAACGCAGAATTAAAGGCAAGGAAATTATAGGTATTTTTGAGAACAATAGAGGTGAACACCAAAAATTGGAAATGTATAGAGCACATCCAAAAATAAATCTTGCTCATAGAAACTTAAAAGAACGGATGCCACACAAGATTATGAGGCAAGATAAAAAGGGGTGAGCGGATGGCCCCGCGAGCAAATGCTCGCCTCTCAGGCGGCCGGCCCGGGTTCGATTCCCGGTAAACTCTAGTAGGATTTTAAAAATCGTACGCTCCCCGGCTACCACGCTAACATCTGTGGTAGTCGTTAACCCCTAATAAGGGAACTCTTCTTCAATTTCGATGGGCAAGGGTAGCCATCTACCCGGCCTAAGAGCAAAGAGGGCTCATAGAACCACTATGTGGTTAAAACAGGCCACTAGCCTACAATAAGAGGAGGAAGAAGAAGAAGATAAAAAGGGGATGATCTAAAAGTAGGCAAGAAAAAGTAGTTAGTAGCTGCAATAAGAGATGTTTATAACACTCACAACGCTCTTTTTGTCATTTTCTATCAAGTACCCATGGACCCTCCGAAAAGCATTGAAATTTATTTGTGGAACGGTAGCTGCATATCATGAAGTAAGAATAGTGCCATATATCGTATATAGCGAACAAGTGGAGTGCAGAGTGTTATACAGAAAATTTTAAAGAAGCAGGAGGTGGTTCCGTCTTTAGGTTGATTTGCAGAAACGTGTATGTATTTAAACTTTAAAACGTGTCATTTATTTTACATCGAGATTGAGTGACGTACATAAATCGGGATTGACTCCGTCTCTGACATTCGATTGGTGGATAGAGTAGAGTACCCCTGGTACTCCGCATGCCTAGACTATAGCCCCTCTATTACAAATAGTAGCGACATCATGGGGCAAACCTGATGCAAACATGAAAATACAAAAAGTTACTAAACGGTAAATTTCAGTGTAAACAGTGAAAAAATAACAGATCTGAATACCTGAAATTCTTTTCTGTCACTATTTTTACACTTATCGACACAACACCCTGGCATTTCCACGTCCTCGACTTCAAATTAGCCCCCGAAGAGAAAAATGAATAAAAACACGACAACTGTCAATGTCACATTTTAATTTAATTATGCAACTTCCTAGGCGATTTTTAAATATGCTAGGGACTTAAGGGATACCAATGTGATTTTGCCCCAGCGGCAACATCAATCGTTGTCGCTACTATATGTAAATATAGGGGCTATAGCCTAGACCTTGTCTATAACAAACAAATCCGTGTCATGTCGTTGCCGGTCCCAAGTCTGAATAAAGGATGAATATTTGCAGGAGACATTAGCAGCCTAGTTTCCATAATTCTATATATTCGCTCATAAAAGCAATCAAGGGCAACCAAGGACAACGAGACGAAGAAAAAAGCTGAAATAAAGGAAGAACATAGATAATTCAATGGGGGCACTGAAGTGTGAGTGGAACAAAAAAGAACACGAAATGGAAAACTAAATATAGACACCTGCGCTTTCGCAGAAACAAATAGAATAAGAAAGAGTATATGTCCCTGATGTAAATAAACTAAAATGCGAAGGTGAAACGTTATATAAAAAACGTCAAATCAATATAAACGCAATGTCTAATGATAATAAAATTCTAGTAACGTGAGATAGAACGCCAGAGTAGGTAACCAGGTGATTGAATTCTGTGCTCACAACAAACTAAAGACAGTAACACTTATTTCAAAACTATGTCCTTAGATCTACGGACATCTGCAAATTTGAGGATAAACCATACGCTGGTTCTTCGTAAGATCCGACTAAATATACAAGGAAAAAAAAAACTTCATCCAGAATATGTAAAAAATCTACTAGTACGACTGGCGAAACAATATCGTATGTGCTAATAGTCTAACCTCGAAAATAAATTCTAATCATATCGAATCAGCAGGGCAAAACAAGCAAATCTAGACTAACATCATTAAAACACTAAATAAAGCATTGAAAATAAAGAAAATTAATTTAAATATTATTAGGAAATGCAAACCATGTTACACAAAGACGATAAAGGAATTGGCACAAAAGGAAAAAGGTGTATATTTAAGATATATTAATAATAAAATACAAATTAACGTATGGCAGACGTTTAAATCAAACTAGCTCACAACTACGCCCGATAGATAAGACTATTGCACAAGGCTTACACAAGGACTGGAACACGATCTACATAGGGCTCCAGATAGGGGTATATTTAATCGTCGATGACAAGATATGAACGAGGTTTCCCAGATGCAAAGAATAGATAAAAATGTGTGGACAGAACAGTCTTTAAGAAGCTTATATAGAAGAAAATATATTCACAGAAGATGAAGAAACATTAGCCAAATCACTTAATACGATATTAACAATAAACGAAGTAGCTGAATCAATAAAGAAACTAAAAAATAAAAAATCTGGACCTGGTGAAATACCTAATAAATTTAAAGGTGGCTGTAATAAACTACACGAAGAACAAAGCTTTTCAAGCTAGTTCTAAATAAAGAACACCAAATAACTGCAAAACTGAGCAGAATGATAGGCGATAAAAAGGATACCTGCAACTGTAGAGAGATTGCTGCTTAGTTGTACTGTACAATTAAATCGACCATCAACAATATTATGGAACTAAGTGAAAAACAACGGGGTTATCAGAAATAACAGGAGTACAATAGATGAATTTTCACAGTACGACAATTAGCAAATAGTATATTGCACTAGTGTTGAAAGTAGCACTTTCCAAATGAGTAAGGGAGTTTGGTGACCACGAACCGCAGGTGAGTGTCAAAAAGCCCCACAAGAATGAATGAAAAATGCTTTTCACACGTGTTGTACACTATACTTTTTCTACGATTGCAAGCTGCCGCCTAGATTTCAAATATACGCGTTAATTTCAGCATGCGACATCAATGTCACACACTGTTTTTACACGTGCGGCATTGTTGTCGCACGTTGTGTGAATTGTAAGATTTTCAGAGTTACGAGTATTTCTTTTGGCTATTTTCAGAGCAGTCGTAGAACAAGTTTATTGAATGTAACAAGTCGTTATACATGTGTTTTATCGATCTTATCCAAGTATTTCACTTTGACAGAAAATCACATAGACGTCAAACTGTCAAACATACTATGAAACAAATGCCCAAAGTGAAATTCAAATTAAAATCGATAATAAATCAACAGAAAAGATAAAAATATCCCATAAGATTTAGACATTACTTTTCAACCTAGTGATGAACATAGTGATTGAGAAAGTAAAAGAAAGCAACAGGAGGGACACAACGCTCACAAAAAGATTTCTTCGTACTTCAGAACTGCAAATGCTAAAAAATATATTTGACATACTCTCTAAGACAGAATCAAAACCGACAAAATAATACGGCATAATGGAAGATAAAACAAAAACTCTAAACTAAACGTGACTTAATAGAAATATGCAAGAGCAAAGCATCGAACATTTCTACATAACAAAAACAAGTTGGAAGCAACTAAAAATAAATACGTATAGTAAGTGCTGCATACGAAACATTAGGAAAACATAAACTCAATATCTGTTCAAATAAGGAAACCCCATGGTTTACAAAGCAATTAAATTCTTTGCAAATAAAAACTATGTAAGTTATCTAAAATATTGAAGCAATCCACCGGTGGAAGAAAGAAGAATATATGTAGCAGTGAGAAACATGGAAAACGCCAAAATAAAAGGAAAAAGTTTACTAAGAATATGGACTCGGATGTATACGAAACTCACAAGAAGATATGGAAGATAATAGAAAATCAGTAGAAAGATATAAATTAATATTTACAGGGCACTCTTTAAACAAATGTGCGCAAAAATAACCCAGTGAGAAGAATATACGTCCAATGAAAATAACACACTCCCAAATAATGAATACGCAAACATAACAAAGGAGATAATAAATGGCACACTTGCTAAACCGAAAGGTAATGAAATACATAATCAACTATTAAAGTATAAAAGTGAAATCCATAAACTATTTCTAAAAATCATGGAATAAGGAAAAATGCCTAAAGATTGGAATCTAAGCGAAACGACCTCAAAATTATCGCTCAAGGTGTAAGACAAGACGACTCACTAAGCTCATTTGTGTTCAATTCGCATGACCCAGATAATACAAGAAACGATACCATTGAAGGGATATCAAATAGGTAATAAAAACATTGGCATCATATGTTACGCATATGCCGCTGCGCTAATAGCTGATGACGAGAACAATCTACAAAGAATACTATATAAATTCAATATAACCGCCGAAAAATATAATTTGGAAATATCTGTCGAAAAACGCAAACTTGAGTGACCTTCTAGGAGCCTACCAGAAGATGTAAACTTGAATTGAAAGATAAAATCAAAATCATCGAGTGTAGGATAGATATCAAAGAAACACAAACTCAGGCTATTAATTCTCTTAAAATATCGGAATGCCTGAGAGAAAAGATATGGCAAAACAAAAATCTAGAAAATACCACTATAACCTATGTAAACATATGCAGAAGAGACACGTACTAAAACTACAAAAATGAAGCAATATAAGAATGGCAAAAATGAAAACAATCCGTGCCATGTTATGGATTACACTACATGATAAGCAAATCAAGAAAGTAGTCGAAACATGTGCCAAATATACGATAAAGAGAGAAAACGGCAATGGAATAATTATGCAGACCGGATAGAAGAATGAAGACTAGCAAAAATATTCAGAACAAAATTCTTGCCTGGTAGATCACCTGGAAAGCGACCTAAGATATGGATGAAGAGTTGGGCTTCATTATTCCTGGAATCAAAATATGTATGCATGCTGTATCGACTTCTAGAAAGCATTCGATACAGTTAGACATGATAAATTAGTTAAAATTCTAGAATAAAAAAATATAGATAGTCGCGACATCAGAATTATAATAAATGTCTATTGGAATCAGAAAGCCAAAGTCAGAGTTGAAGGTGAAATGTCAGAAGAAATCAATAACCAGCGAGGCATTCAACAGGGCAGCACATTATCCCCACTACTCTTCAATATACCGGGTGACAATGAGATCAGGGCCATGCCTCGATCTCCGTTACTTATCAATGAATTTGGTTGAAATTTGATACAAGAATACTAGACATAATTTCGGATTGACGTATAAATATAATTAAAATGGCCGACTTACCATTTCACCGAAAATAACACTAACTTTGATTTTTTAAATAGATCACCCTATATATTTTATGTTTTTCGCAATCTACGACTCAAATTACATACGACAGTGTTGCTGGATTTGTATAGGTATTACACAGAAATATTTAAAAAATGAATTAATTTAATTATTTTTCAATTTTAGATAAAAATTAAATATTGCATGATGCATGTCGTTAGATTGGTAATTACATTTTCTATCTAATGGAAAGATGGTCCTTAGTAGGTGCCATTTAAAAATGTGACTTTTTCTTAAAAAACGTGTTTAGCAAATTTGATTCTTTTATTAAAGGATTATTATTGACCTTACTGATAAAATAGCTATTATTATGAGTTGCTAGAATACATTAGAACAGATTTTCCGAAGTCACGACCTTCTATATTAAAAAAGAAAATTTGAAAACAATATTTTTTTGTTTGAATAATGAAAATTTTATGAGGCTGTTAGATGTAATTCGACTTGCAGATTCCGAAAAACATAAAATATACAGGGTGGTTTATTTAAAAAATCAAAGTTGGTGTCATTTCCGATGAAACCAAAAGTCGGCCATTTTAACTATATCTATCGGTCAATCAGAAATTATGTCTAGTATCTTTATATACAATTTTATCCAAATCAATTTATAAATAAAGAAGATATAAGCATGGCCCTGGTCTCATTGTCACCCGGTATATAGTGAAGAGATCTTCCAAGAAACACTGGAGAGAAGCACAGAGCGCATTTAATAAATGGGGAGATCGTCAATAACATAAGATATGCATACGATACAGTGATGTTCGCGGACAATTTACAAGCTCTACAGGATTTGTTAGAACGTCTAAACCAAAAATGTAACAATTATGGTATTAAGATGAACTTTAAGAGAACCACATTTATGGTAGTTACGAAAAATCCAAACCACAACGAACATCTTTTTATTTCTAACATACGCATAGAGAAGGTAACAGAGTATATAAATATCTCGGCACATGGATTACTCAAAACTTTGCATGGACACCGAAACAGGCAGAAATAAAGAAACTAGAAGCATTTGAACGTTGTTTTTATCGAAGAATGCTAAGAATATCTTGGGTGCATCATGTTACCAACTTGGAAGTATTTCGGAGAATGGCCAAAGAGGAGAAAGTATTGAGAACGATCAAGAAACGTAAATTACAATATCTCGGCCACGTTATGAGAGGAGCCCGTTATGAAATGTTGAGGTTGATTATGGAGGGCAAAATAAGAGGCAGAAGAAGTGTTAGAAGAAGAAGAATATCTTGGCTTAGAAATGTAAGGGAATGGTTTGGTTTAAGTTCCACGAACGGTTTCGAATAGCAGCCAATAAAATAAGAATTGCAGACATGATTTCCAACTTCCGATAGGAGAAGGAACCTGAAGAAACAGAAGAGATCCTATAATAAGATAAATAAGAAGAAATAAGACAGAGTGAAGTAACTACTCGTACATTACGAAATGCCCAGCAGCAGTGTCCCCTATATAACAAACAGAACAGAAAGGTTATCTAGCAGACCACCCAAGAGATGGGTCGAAAGTACAGTAACCAATGCTAATATTGGATTGAAATAATCCTATGACTGAATATACGAAGAAGAAGAACTGATGCATGCTAAAAGTTACATGCAAAAATGTTATAACAAAAAATATTGTTTTTCTGGGTGAAGGAGTTTTATGCCATTGCTTTTATTTAAAATTGCAACGCTATTAACTCGTCATTTTCCCATTACAGCTATCTCAAAATCGTAATGGTATCATATAATGATGACAATATGGTCTTTCCTAACAAAACTTACAACGTTTGACATTTTATCCAAGAGCAATATTTAATCGATTAAAGAAATTATTTTGTCCAAAAAATGTTGAAACTTTATAAAAGGATTTTTGAATTTTATTCGTTGATTTTCCAAGCCAAATTCCACCTCCATAATAAAACATTAATATTTTGCGTTATGTTAATTAATACTAACCTCTGCAATGATTTTTCTTCAAAATCCTCAACTTATTTTCAATTTGGTCCTTGGACATGGTCTCGGAAATCATGAAGAAGTGCTTGGAGACAATTCCGATTTCCCTTAAGTGCATATCTAGTAACTGCGCTAAACTAGGCCACCATCCCACCCCTGAAAAGAATTAGTATCAACAAAATCGGAAATTTAAGAGATTTGCAATATCTTGCATAGTTTTATGCGTCCGCGAAAACTTTACTTCCAGCGAGGTCCTGAATTATTAATTCGATAAATTCGCGGAAAACTGGGAGAGTTGATTTACTGTCTCTGCAAACACAACTTGCAACCCCTATTTTTCGAAGGGCGCAAATATTTATGTTCGAATTAATCCTCTTAAAATTACAATCTGGTAACACTACAAAAAATGAAAACAAGCAAACTCTTAATTTTACGCGAAAGCTTCCAAATGGATTTACGTCGTTAGCCCGCGCCGACTAGAAACTTTTAATTACTTAACACCAAAATCTGAGAACTTCGTTCGTTCGGTAATTCTATGCTTTGTGAGTCAGGCTTGGACAGGAGTAAAACAGCATTTTCGACAACGCTAGAATGGAGAAGCGCGAACTTCTGAAAGCGAATGATGGAAAAATGTCGCATTGTGTCAATTCTAAATAGAACTTGAGCGACGTCAGCACTTCCCCAACTTTTAAATCAGATTTTATCGAAGTTTAGAATGAATTGAAGTAATCCCGGCCCAGAAAACTTTCTGCCAGTGTATCTTTCTTCTATATTCGCCCATTTTAACGAAGTTACCCCCTGGTTACGTAAGGACGTTTGTTTCGGGGAAAGGCGAAAGGCATCAATACTTGGTTGAGCGGGTCGAGGTTTGATAACGAGTCGTGATTCAACCCCGAAGCTGTAATATCTTCCTAAGTTACTTCCTAATACCTCCCTTATTGAAAAAGGAAAAGCGGGCATGCACGAAGCTTTAAAAGTATTCATTTTGCCGAAAGTGCTCAATATACACACGGAATTACTATTTCGCCGGCAACAGTTTCAAAAGCCATCCCGTCGAAAGCATTTCTCAGCAAAAATGCGTGGGCGTTAATAAAATATTTTACTGCCAAACCTATCTTAAACTGTTCAAATGTGCTCGTGAACTTCGACTGCATCGTAAAACCAAAGTTGACACTTTGTCCAGGGCAGCTAATCTTGATTTAAACAACAGTAATTTTGAAATCGCTGCGAAGCCATTATTTTTTGCGTTCTTGGGCTCCTTGCATTAATTCTGCATGTTTTTCTACTTTCGGTCCATGAAGTTGGGGTACAGCGGTTAATCATTTCGCCTGGTTTCTCTTTGTTAATTCATTTGCTCCACTTTCCTTTCCCAAAAATAGGCATATTCACTAACCCTAATTGCGGTGCATTCACGCGGAAGCCTCTTTGAATTTTTGAAACTCCCGGCAGTTTATTTAAGAACTAATGGATTACTGCGGGCATTTTTCGTTCTTTACCTTCTACAACAGAAGCAAATGGCCCAGAAAATTTTTATGCAAAATCACTCTTCTGAAATACCTATAACTACCGCAAAGTACTTCAGTATTCAAAGACTTAGCTCCAGAGAAATTTAAGTTTTGATTTGCAATATGGTTTAGGTTAGGATGGCTGATGTAAACATTTTTCTTAATAATTGTACTCGTTGCAAAACTAATATTGTAGGACACTTTGTAAAGCGTTAGTTGTACAATAGAGTGTTTCATGAAAGTTGTGTAACACAAAACAAAAAGTACTTAAAAAATCCAACCTGTCTAGATTAAAGTAAATGTTCGGGGTATGAAAGAGATACAGAATAGACAATCTTAATGTAAACGTAGTAATTATGTACTGAATCTTTAGGACGGGGTCAGTACGCAACTATAACATGAATATAATAAGTATTGAGATGGTTTTAAGCCTACAACTTGGCTCTGTTTGCAGTGCAAAATATTTAACCAAGTCAATAAAGCACAGAGTTAAGATATTGTATGAAATTGCAATTAAAACCATAATAAAAGTATTAAATGCATTGGTAATGAGATGCGAGAAGTAGTAATTAAACGGATAGGGGCACGCATAAGCAAAGCACATTTCAGAAAGTTTGAATAAAGTAATATAATTAAATAAAATAGGTTTGTGCATATTTAACGACAGGCCAAACAAAAATAATTGACACAAAAGTTTGTTATATGCAGACAAAATGAGCGTAATTATTAATAAAAGTACAGGTCAGTAAATGGCAAGCAATCTGAAAGGTAAATGAGATCGGAATAAAAAATAATAGAAAATTGCAAAGAGCCATTCCGAAATTAGGCAACAGAAAAGAAAGAAAGCGAGCAACGTGTGTAAATTTGAACTTAGTTTACAGTGCATTAATAAGACAAAGTGAAAAAGCAGTGCAGTAATTTTAAAACATTTGTGTGCGTAACGAAAGGAACAATGATAGTTATAAGCGAAGGACATTTTTTTTAGATTCAAGAAAATGTTAACTTAAGATTTATGTAATCAAACTTTACTCCATTTGTGTATTTTGCTATCAATTTCTAATTAACAAAAATTATCGGGGTAACATAACAACGCATACGTTTTTGTAAAAGTAAAGGAAGAACAATTGAAAATATAAATTAAGACAGTTTGGGCAAATTGTACTCCCTTAAAATTAATGTTTTCACGAGTTTTAAAAGTGTTGCATTTTATTATACGCATCATTACTCAGCTGTGGAAGTGTTTGTGGCAGTTTCCGAAATAGTATAAAATTTTCCAATCTCATCTCCAAGTGTATCGGCCGCCGACAACTGAAATTTGAGAACTTCGATTCCGGAACAATTAAGCAGCTGACGCCAGAGGTCTCCACGGCATCACATCAGCGGGATCTGCAGGAGCATCCTGAGTGAGAGTTGCAGACGGGGAGCGTTTTCACCCTCCGATCATCTTCGTGCCAAGTGTGGAAATCTTTACGAGGTAGAAATTAGCTATAAATCGAAGGTCAGAGACGGGAAAGTTATTAAAATACCAGATTGAACCTTGCTGAAGAGGCCTATCGCGTATCTAAGGGTCCAACTACGCCGTAATAATCCAAAAATTGCATAGCGTCATCAAATTTTGTAAAAATTGGCGGATTTCCAAGCAGCAGAAACAAGTGAATGGATGGCGTCCTATCTACGTTATTACTGTAACAATGAAGTAGAGGTTTTGTTGCCAAGCGATAATTGATTCAAATTACCTGACGATTCTTTGTTAACTTCACGATTTTTTTAAAAACATTCAAGTAATTGCTGTTGCACTGGCGAGGTTTTTGTCTCATCTGACAGATTGTAAATTTTATCTACCAGAACCGCGTATATGAGCTACTCAAGGACTAGTAACCTAAAATGAACTACTACTTTGTAAATATAGTGAAATTCTGAACCCAACCTGAGATAAGCAGTTTTGTGTTTGCCGAAAGCTAGCTTAAAAAATAGTGCAGTTCAATAAAATAGTAAGAAAAGGGCATTCAACCATTTTATTTTGAACATCAGCTAATACATTTCATTTTAACTAGAATTAAATTACTGATAGGCAAAGTGAACACAGTATAAAAAGCAACCTGAGAATTGTGTGGTATTTTCCCTAATTTAAGTTATTAACTCTGTACCAAAATAATAGCAAACAAGACGGGTAGGTCATTACAAATTTATAGGCGCCGCAACGTGGAGCCATTGCATTACATAATAGAAAACATAAAAAACTGAAAATAAAAATTGCGGGACTATAGTGAATCGACTGATGAGTGATGACCATATTAAAGAATCAAAAGAACAAATGCTTCACAATATTCGTAGAAACTTATGTTGCAGAAGAAGTTACTTATAAACTGGCAGGGATGTTCAATGCTACGAAAATCTTGAAAATTGCTTAATAACAAAGGAAGGGTTTAAGTTAAAGTTCAACTCAAGTCAAACAGAGCACAATACAAAAAAATATTCTTCCAACCAAGAATGAATAGAGAGCTTCTAAAGCTTGTGTGAACCTGTGCATCACACAATATTCGGTCATCAAAAACCTTTTACAGATTGTTACCAGAAATACCGGTGAATTCCAGAGGGACACACTAAAAGCTGTTTATTATAGTTTACTATATCGTAAATTCAATTACTGTTCAGTTGTTTGGAAACCGTATTACGATGTACACATACAGAGGTGCAAATAATCCCTCGGACAGTTACTACCGAAATTTCCACAGAGAGAGGCAATAAGCATCGTCAAGATGGTCATTCAGTTTTACAGAGAGAACATGTCTATCATGCTTCAGAAACGACGTTTCTATAAGTGTAAATATCCAGTAACCAGTAAATACTCAGAACAAAATTTTGGAAAATCAAATAGATTTCTTCACAATAAAACAAATATATCGCAATGCTGTGAAACGTTCCCTAGAACTGAAGTAGCATCGGGCACTTGTGTACTGCTCGCACAAATCCATATTCGTCTTTAGAAGAATAGACATAGAGAAACTGAAAACCCGATATGTCAAAGGGTGAAACAAACAATAAAAACAGAGCCTGGTGAAAATTGTGGGCCAAGTTAAAAATAACTGTAAACGCAACAACGGTATCGTTGATGAAGAAAAACAAAGACATGTCGAAAAATGGATTGATGACAGTGATTCTACTTGACATCACGAAAGAACGGATACTGCACAAGAACAAAAACCTAATTAAATATAAAGAGCTCGATGAGAAAATAAGGCGTGATAAAGGCCAAACAAGAATACTTAAGTAAATGTACAAAAATAGAAAGGTGTAAGAAAAGAAACACCTTCATAACAAGGTCGAGAAAGCTTCAGGTTGTATTGGAGACAAAGAGTGACTCACATGCTTACAGACCAAGATGGTATAACAATCTTGAACATCGACAAAATTAGTCAAATCGAGACAGTATGTAGTCGATCAACAAGGGCAAGATTGAACGATCAACAAAATAAGCAAATATCAACAAAGCAGCAGGCCCAGACGAGATTTTGAACTGCTTAAGCTGCTAGAAGGACGACCACTAATAAAGCTATCCAACTTCATCTGCAATAAATGAATAATCCCATCTGACTGACTAAAATCTACGTTTTGTTACAATTCTGAAAAAGGCAAGTACTATAGAATCAGCCAGATGAACGAGGTGCTTAAGATGTACTTTCAGGATATACACCATATACTTCGCAACAATGTTGACGAACAACTGAGCAAAACACATTCAAACATTGATTTAGAGATGACATATTTTTGTATTTTTTTTTGTCGACTTCGAAGAAGCGTTTCACCTAGTCAAACACGAGAAAGTGTCGAAATACTCCGAAATAGTGGCATTAACGACAAAGACCTCGACATAATAGCCAAACTGTAGTGGAACCAAATCAGTGTGGATGACATATTAACCGAAAATATTACTATGCATATACAGGGTGTTTCAAAATTGCAAAGAACAAATATAAGGACGTTATTCTGCATAAAAAAAATAAGAGAAAAACTTTAGTTAACATATGTCCTAAAATCATTAATTTCAAAGATATCCTGAAACAATTTTTTGGCTTTGCCTAATTGTTTCGCCATTTATCCAATTATTTCAGGCTTAACCTGTATATTTTTAGTTAAATTATCATTCCTTTTGCATTTCGAATTCGTAAATTTTCCAAACCAACGCATTTTGTACCTGCATCAAGTTCTTATCGTTTGCGCAATGCCCTCTCTGACCCGCGCTATCTCTTATCAGAGTGCGAGCCTTCCTCGAGGAAACGAAATTGTCGTCCGAGGCACTCATTCTTTTCGCCTCGGGCAGCGCATTTCGCGCGGCCGAGATTTTATGTTAATTATATTAAATTACGTGCGCTCAACCAATTTCAATGAGCAATGTGTTTTCTAAGGGCTAATTATTATCAGGTACGATTGCGCTTTTCTGTCTTATTATCCCCATAGTAATTACATTTTTTGTTAACTCTTAATTACCAGTTCCATTTCAACAACGAGTTTATCTCGGAGGCCAAGCCTTATCGCACTTTCGACACCTGCTGGGTTCGGCGTTTTGCGGCCTTTTGAAGATGCTTTTGCTGCCTTTTTGGGGATGCTTCTGCAGCAATTTTCTGCGCATCCTTGGCGATTCCAACAAGGGTTGTAGCCGTTCACGTCCAGCTTATTTTGCGAGGTTAGTTGTGCTGTTCCGAGATTTATCGTGTTTTTGATAACTGGTTTCTCCATTTATACATTTTAAACCCGTCAATATTTAAAACTTAAATTCATACGTTTTGCAATTATTAAAATGTAATGTTCAATTTGATACATGCTCTTGCTTTTTACATTAAATTTTCATGCTTATAGTTAATTATGCACAGTTATAAATTTTGCTATTTTTGATGTGTGTTTCGACCCTATGTAAAAGGTACAGTCACGCTATTTATTTTCAATAGCCTAACAGAAGGTTTTATTAGATGACTGTGATAAGCTTATCCCACGAGTGTTTTTGTTAAAGTTATTAAAATAACCCGAAAGGGGTTCTTAATTTTATGCGTGTCGCAACCTTCAGTTAACGCACAATGTTGTTATTACATTATTTACATTTTAATTATCCTGATTATTGGTTACTGACTCTTCAAAACTTTTATTAATGATTAATTAAACGCTAGTCACTTGTAGTTTATTTTTCTTCTTGTTATTTGAAGTCTTTTGATTTCTGGCGCCCATTTCCATTTTCCTTTCCTTTTTTTTGAAGACATTCCAGGGTACATAGCTGATGAGCTGAACCTACGATCTAAGGCCGCCGATATTTGAGCTAGTCGGCCATCGCGGTGAGTAAGTAACAGTTTTTCAGAGCTGCCGTGGTGTATAAATGGTAGGGGGGTTGATCTGCGATTTTTACTACCATTGCTTATTTTATTAATTAATCGCAGGTCGGCTTTCTTATTGTTTCAATCCTTGATTAAAAAATATGCTTGCTTTAAAATTAGATGTGCTTACGTGACGCATGAATGACGTTTCAATCTTAATTGTTTGTCGGCTTCGGAACGTCGCCTGGCATTTGCCGGGACTACCCCGTTCTTCATGCAAATTTTTGATTTAATATTGCGCCATAATGACGCAAGGCTGGCACTTTCCATATGAGTTAGAGAGAGAACTAGATGAGTAACACAGTCGCACATTCGTTTGGCTTGAGGATTCAACTCTCGGAGTTCAAGAAGCCAACAGGTGTTAGTTTTGTTCCGGCGGATGCTTTGGCCTTCGACGGGCAATGTCGAAATTAGTAAAACTAAATAGCTGTTACCGGTCAAGTCGTGGTCTTTTAAGTAAAGTGTTAGCTGAGGAATTCCGTATCGTGGAGGTGGCACCTCCAATTGAGGTCTTGGGCTGATAAATTAATTGGGAACCTCTTCTGTGCTAATTCGTTTATGATGCAGCTACGTGTACCGTGCCACAACCCTTCTCTATTGTTACGTTCTTCGTCGTTCTGACCTCTGGGGATTTAACACCGTCCAGACCCACTTGGCAGTCCACACCTTATGCAGTTTCCTGCAGTTTTTCTTCAAGTATTTTGTATAGTCACTTGAGTCCGTCCTGCAGCTCCGTTGGACACTATCACCGTAGCAACCTAAATCCTTCAAGGTACTGTGTTATTTTGTAGTAATTTTAACAAGCGATATTCAGCAGTGAAAAGTGATTTTCGAAGTGTTACATTTGTTACTCAGCGTTGTCGATAATTTAAAAGTAAGCGTTTGAACCGTTGTCATAGTTTTAAGTCGATTTGAGTGAATACCGTCAAGTTTTAATGTTTATACTTAGCTTAACGTTGTGAGATTATAGCTATTAACGTATCTAGGAATGTTATGAGTATCATAACTGCCGCAGACTTCTAATGCTGTTATGATTCATAACATCCGTGATTTGTTCAATAGTTTATCAGTTGCTGTATGGGTATGGTTGCCATGTAGGGTAATATTCTTTTACGCTACAGATAAGTGATGACCTAGTTACCAGCCTACTTTTGTATATGCCAACAAAGGCTTAATATCCTGAGACCGGTAAAATTAATTACCGCCATCGAGTCAGATTTGGTTGTTTACCGTCAAGATTTATTGTTTGCAGGTAGTTTCTTTGTGTAAATTAAGTCAGTTAGATTGTTTGTCGTCTAGTTTACCGCCTGTATTTAGATTAAACGTTGCGCAATTAACAACACTAACTTTTTTGAGTAATTCTTTTGATGTTAATTGTCATATACATATTTCTAGGTTAATATAGTTCATTTATAATCAGTTGTGCTCTTCATTAGTAGATTTATGACGTTTGCATGTGTATTTTGTATATTTTTCCTCTGTAAAAAGATTCAGTCAACTATAAAAAAATGCAAATAAAGGTAAGTGCAAGTCATCTGTTTGTGGATCGTCACCAAGCACTGCCAAAGTTGAATCAAAAAGGTGGGGTTCGTTGCTTCCACTTTCTCAATAAGCTCACCTATTTTTT
The DNA here is from genome assembly GCA_940337035.1 of Agriotes lineatus. Lineage (NCBI taxonomy): Eukaryota > Metazoa > Arthropoda > Insecta > Coleoptera > Elateridae > Agriotes > Agriotes lineatus. Next base: position 57,593,023 of record OW679198.1, read on the forward strand.
TCCCGATTTAGTAAGTAAATCGGAGGCTTCTGGCATATAATATCTTTATTTTGTTTACCGGATCGTAGCCCTATTTAAGGTCCTCACCCCCCTTCTCCACTGACTGAACCGGCAACCTTTGTTACAACCCATGTAACGTAATTAGGGCAATTATTGACCCGATAATTTCCCGGTTTTGTGTCGTTTCATGTCGTAAAGTCGTTTTCGTCCTGTAACAATGTGTCCAAGGTTGTAGTCCATATTACGTGAATACGAGATTAACGTTTCTTGGTGGGCCACATGGCTCGGTCACTCTGAACATCCAAAATAGGCAAACGTGGATGTGTTTCTCAAAATCTATAGCAGATCAGACAAGATATATGTGATGAGAAAATATATAATTTGATAATTGAACAAATCAACAATATACAGCCTTTTATCAATACTTCAGTTATCGGATATTCAAAGTATGAACTTCATCTTTTATTAGTTTTGTATTTCCTTCACCATTCACACTCGAGAACATGTAGTAAAATACCTGAAGTGATAAATACACAAGTTTCGGTAGTCCTTGCTCTTAGCTCTTCTTCTTTGACAAACTGTATTTGTTCTCCTTATCATAGAATTTCGGCTTAGACCGTATTTGTATAGTATTTGTATATGAACACCCAGCATTTTCTGGCTTAACGTGCCTTGCACCTTGTGAAGTCGAACAAAAACCCGCGCGATGGCCATGCTCTTTGGTGGCTCGTGTTGTTTGAGTATCTTGAGAACGAGGATACTTAGGCAGATTTGGCCGTTTTTCTGTTTGTGCATCCATATTCACTAACGTTTCGCAAGACCTTGCAGCTTGCATCATCAGAGTGAAAGTCGCACTAAGAACCGAAGGTCGGTGTGGAGCTATTTATAGTCCTCTGTGCCAGGCGCGCGGAGTGGCGTAACGCTGGTTGGTCATCCGAGTGCAACGTAATCCGTGGATCCGTAATGGAAGGCTTAACATTTCTACCTTACGTTAAAGGCTCGACTGATAAGATAGGACGTGTCCTGCAACGATGCAACATCAAAACGGTGTTCACGAGCAAGGAAACTTTGTTGTTACGTGGCTCACCCTGCATCTATCTATAATATAATTTTCCTTAATGTGTATTTGTCTGTGTGTCTGTGGCACAAAATAAAATCTCAGGTTCCGGCTTCACAGATGTTTATATTTGTTTAGGTTTTGTTTTTCTTTTCTTAGCGCTCGGATCGGAGCTTGACCTTTAGCGTATCCTATTTTACGTGCGCGCCGATTCCGGACTCGCAGCGCGTAGCGCGCGGTTTGCTTGTATATTGTTAATTTCAAACTTACATTTTTGTAGTTGTATTTCTGGAACTTTAGTTTAACAAGTGCAATACTAGTTTTATGGTTAGCTCTAGCATGTACTTAAGCTATTGGTCTCTGTGACTGTGTTGTCTTAAATAAAATAAAACAAGATGAGAAGGTGCAAGTTCCTTATTGATACTTCGGCGCAGTGTTCAGATAGAGAGGTTTTTGACATGCGCTCCTTGGACTGGTAGCTAAGTAACTATTGTGAAGCCTAAACGGTGGAAATTAGTGTAAAATCTAGTCAGCGATTTATAAATGCATACCGTTAGCGAAGAGTACGAGTGGGACAGAAAGCGCCGATAATGTGACATTTCAGATTTAATGGTGAGAAAAGATAGAAATCCGCATCCGAACCTTTCGATAACTGTTAAAATATTTCCCGTAGCTGGATTCGAATTCGTGACCTTAAGCTCAATAGCCCAGCTCGGTACCACAACACCACCGAGTTTAGTTAGCCTTGCCGCCGCTTATCGAAATCAAATAGAAAAACACATACAAAAAAACGACCAATCTCGCCCAAAAGCTTTTCAGTTCTTTGCATTAATGTTACACACAAACTAAAAAATTATCCTGATGATTATGTTGTTTTCGAGATATAATGTTTACATCCACCCGGCAAGGCGCTTTTACTAAACTGCACTTTCCGGCTTTCCTTTAACTCCGAAGCGGTTGCTTTCTGCACAAAAGTTATGCAGTTTAATCAGACCTTTCATATAATTTTGCTTTGGCCGCGATTGATTGAGCGGTTTCACAAATATTGCTTAAGCTGATTTGTTGCCAGACTTGAATTATCGTCGATAGTAATTGATTGTCAAAAGCAACTGTGCCTCAAAACTAATTACACATACTTCTATTAAAATTATTTTAACATAACAGTAAATATAATTCCAGTAAAAAGTTAAAGTTTAAGTCATTTTATAATCCTTCTTTCTTCAGCGGACACACTTTTTTAGATTCAAAAATCATGTGTTTAACTCCTAAGCCATAATCTAAACTTCTATGCTTCATATTATATCGAGAGTTTTTTAAAGTTAAAATTAATTTCAAAGAGCAACCGGAGCAATCGCATTTAGTATGCAGCAACTTTGTTCCCAAAGTTTTCAGCCCTAAAAAGTGGATTAAAAACGTTGTTTTTAATTATAAAATACTTTTAAAGGACTTTTGTTTATAATATGTAAAAACCAGATAGTATACTGCTCAACAGCTAATCATGTAAAGCGGTTATTGAAAAATCATCAATAATACTCGACATTGTATTTTAATCTAACAGCTGGGGTGTTATTAAAAAGTTGAAAATCACCGGAATCAATCATTCTCTGACTTATAAGAAATAGATTGGAGTCAGTGGTAGAAATCTCAGCTTATTTGCGACTGAAAGAGTTGGGTAAGTAATTATATATTCAGTAAAAGTTGGGAGTTTCCTGTTAACACTCAATTTGAATAAAGCATTTTTCCTCTTCGTGGCGCATAACAATAGCAGGAAAAAATATCTAAGATTATTATTATCTTCACGTGCTATTCATGTGACTGTTTCTGTTGAAGTTTAGGAAATGTTAAATGTCTACTGAAAATTTAATGTGCAAACTTACTGACGTAAATTTATCTCCAAACTCAACCAATATTTTTTCATGCTTAAATTTCTTTATCTGATAAAGACTTTTACCTCACACTAGAAGCGAATATTTCCTTTCTTTGTTATTTTTAAATTGGCAAACTTATTAATAATTTGTATTGAAAACACAATTTAAATGGGATAAATTCCTCGGCAGCAACCAACGATTGCTACGTGTTCACAAAAGGTCAATATTTACGGCAGCAATTCCTCCCTGATTGCAATCAGTTGCTTTAGGGTCTGAACGACAAGATAATTTTCCTTAAAATCGCTGGATGGGATTTTCATGCTTTTCAGTTTGCGCAACCAATTATATATTCAGCGCCATTTAGCTTGGCTAAAATGTTTTATATTGTACCCATCTTCTGAAATTTCTGACCGATAGCTGTATTGTTACGCTATAATTGTAAACTGAAATCGTTTTGTAATAAAGTGTTACTTTAATTATAGTATATTATTATATCAGCGATTGTGACAGCCATTATTCACGAAGATGACAAGTAATCTGTTGAATAATGGCCATAATCGCGAATGTAATACGATATTTTATCTACTCCTATGCAACAGGAGTTTTGTGTTCATATTTCCGAATTATGACATTTGTGACAGCTGTTAACTTCAAAAGTCATCTAACAATAAGAATGAATTTTGTGATTGGCTACAACCTATTGAATTACGAAAATAGAATTTTGTGATTGGCTGCAAACTGTGAAGTATAATTCATGGCCATTATACAGAAGGAGTAGATACGTTAATTAAATAACTGTGATTAAGTCAAGGGCATATTCTGATGAGGAATTTATTTATACGGAAATAGACAATTCCTTAAATACATCACAACAATTTTCTCCTGTGTAGGACTAACTTTACATTACGTGTCAATAAATGCAAGCTAATTGCTATGCCACCCATTATTTCGATGTACAGCTTACTGAAAAAGAATTCATTACTGTGGTTATGCAACTTTATTATTATAAACTGCTATATGATATATATTTTTATGTTTAAACCTACCCTATTGAAACGGATTACTAATTAAGATTACTAATTATAAAAAATTAAAGCCAAGTGGCTGATGCCAAACATAATACATTCTTTTACAAATTAAAACGATGAATTATCGTAATTCAGACATACTGAAATAGTTATTTATATAACATATAGCTAAAGTGCAACTTTTTTGCACGCCTGAAAAAGATTAAAGAATGAGCCGAAGGCTAATTCTTTAAATCTCATAAGCGCAAAAAGAAGTTTTACATTCGACCTGTATACATATTTTTTTACCACATATTTATACTAAAAGAGATTAAAAAATGTCAACTTTATTTCAAATTAAAAACTCATTAAAAATCATGTTAGGTATGCTTTCATTAGTTTAAATTGAAAACTCGCAAAATTTTATACATAGTTTTGACAGAAACATGCGACAAAGTGACAGAAGTGTGCAATAAAATATATATTGCATACTATACAATAACATGCTTTTGACGTTTGAAGATTGTCAAATATTAGCCTCCTTTGGAAAATGATAGTCGAAAAAATAATGTTCAATTAAGAACTACTAAGAAGACTGGAAGAAATTGTATAGTCTGATCTGTATATTATAACGCCCCATTTCAATTGTGCGTTTTTGGCGATACTCTCCTAGATGCGGCTGGAATCTCTAATATTAATATCCCGCGCCCTCTTCTTTTGGCCGAGCGCGATGCGGAAGAATTTTGGTTTTTCCGAAGAGGCGCACGATGTCGGTCTTCGATTTCAACCACTCGTCTTGGGCGGCTGTGAACGCCTCACAATTCCAAGCCTCCTCAAGGGTTTGAATGCCTTGATCTAGTAGGCTATGTTTCCTAGCCGTAATTTGTTGTTGTCGACGCGTAAGCTTCGAGCGGTGTGCTTTTAAAAGCTTATATGAGACAGATTTTCATCTTTGGTGAGATATTTTCTAGACCATTTTTTGTTCTGTACTAATTTCTTGGTAATTAATCCTGTCTGTTACACCCCGGCGTACTGCCTTTGTCATCCGATGTAAAATCCTAACTGCAGCTGCTGTTAAAATTTTACCTGTATGCCGGCAGTGCTAATTCTCTGACAAGTTGCAGCAAGACATACTTTCACCAGGATGCGGCGTCCCGCAAAAAGTCTACACCCTGACGACTGCTTCCGAGGGCAAAATAACCAACCGCAAGTACATGCAATTTGAATTTCAGCGATTGATTGTGTCGATATAGTCGTGTTGCCGCTATAGTATTGCGTGTTTTGATGTAAAGGCCTTTGAATATACAAAACTCACTTGTCAATGTAATAATAGTTTTCTCAACGCCCATGCGTTTTCACATAGGGATAGCTGAAATCGTGTATGTACCCTGTACGGCTCTTGGGCACCCAACTTATAGTAATTTCAGTGTAACAGTTTGCAAGCCGGTCAAAGTGAGCTAGGTTTCAACGTCGAAGTTCTAATATGTTGTGTAACACCCCGTTTCATTTTCATTTCAATAGAGCGTTAGTGCATCTAACATCTTCTTTCGGACAACCCTATAGCTTAATACTGTAGCAAAGAAAACTCAGATTAATAGCAGCAAGCGTTTGTTTTGAGAGATAAACACCAGCACTTTTTCCTGTGGTAGCATGTTTGCGAGTTTTCGATTGCTAGTAGGCCCTGGAAAACAGCGGAATCGCTCAATTAGTATTGAGAGGCACGCTTTGCGGAAATAAGTTGTTGGGCAAACTGAAGCCGTTCTGGTTCTTTTAAACACTCTAACTTTCACAGCAACATATACATGAATCCAAAACAGAAAACACCATGGGCCAAGGAGTATATGCGGCAGGACCAGGAAATGCTATCAGCATAAACCTGAGACGTTTTGAAACAGCACTGCAGGCAAAACTCAACAGACTCAGTCTGCTATGAAACAAACCGGAAACTGGCTTCGAGACATCCATCGATGTACACTGGATAGAATACTCACTCCAGCGTCAGATACCTTAAAGGTCTTATGCGGTAGCGATCCAAGAATGTCACAAAAACCTTAGAAAGCCACATGCCAATTTCTGTGAAGAAGAGAATGAAACTCCCGATTTAATGGCTAAGTTATAGCGATTAGCTGACATTTCCCAAGTAAAACACTTTAAGGAAATATAATTAAAACTGGAAGGGCTTTGTAAAGACGTCATCCTAGACTGTCTGGAACAAACACGCCTAACTGAGAACTAAAAACGCAACGAGAAGCATAGTAGGTCTGCTACACTACACACTACAAATCTGAACGAAGTACAAACTTCTTCTTCATTCGCGTATTACACATCTGGCGCCAATTGCTATTCATAATCAGTAGTTATAAAGAATGAGCACCCAGACAGAAACAAAGGAATTTAAACTTGGTTACATTACACAATCCGAGAAGCGAAAAAGAAACCATATACCCACGTGTTTAGCAGATTTTGATGTATTAAAGAAGAACAGTTCATTTAGAACAACTGCCGGTCGTGTTTTTTTTTAGGTAAATATGATGTGGTAAGATTATGTTTCAATTACCTTAATCGGTCAATTCCTAAGCCAATCTTAGATTTTGTCTGCGTTAATTTCTGGATGCTGCTAGGGGATTGATATGTGGCGTGAGTATTGCAGTGTTTTCCGCAAATGTGGCTGTTGTGGTAAGTCTTGACATAGAAACATCAACCCTGAATATTTGTCTAATATAGGTCCCAACACTATTTCGTAGGTGTTCTGATTTTATGGAACAATTCTACTTATGTGTATTCATATTGGTATTTTACCAGAAAGTGACGATTACAAAGGTATGATTTGAATATCTGCTAGTGATTTTGAGGCAACCTTTTCTTTAGTTTGAAAAGTATTTCGTCATGCCAGACCTTACAGTGCAAGAACGTTAGGTTTTTATTCCGGAAGAATACCACCCAAGCTGAATTTTGGTATAAACTTACCTGATGACCTCCTAAAAGCGATGTCAAAAATACCTATCCATAAGTTGTGTGCTTAACATTTGATAACGAGCAAAAAATTAAAAGAAAATAGTGTAAACTCTGGTAAATTATCTTCAAGAAAAGTATCTTAAAGTTTGTTCACACAAGCGACTATTTTTGTTTAATCAGACTTTGAAACTGTAAGCCAACGTAATTATTGGAAGTAAAGTAGATACTTTATTTTACACTGAATTTTCTTCTTCTTCGACATCTTAATTTAGACCTATGGGCGTGTTATTTCCATTGTTATCTGGCGATGTAGATTATCAGCTTTTCTTCTATTTTCTATACGTCTTCCTGGTAACCTTCTTCCGTGGACTCTTCCATCGCGGGCAATGGGAACGAGTTGTTTGTTCGCAATTCTCACGGATGGATTCACTCTTCACTTTCCCAAGTGTATTTAAGTTGCTCCTAGTGTGGATATAGAGCATTATTGAATCGTAGTGCATTAAATGTGCAAAAATCGATCAGTTTGTTGTTCTCCACTTCCATTAATCACTTCCTTCTTCGTTACATCTTTGTATTACACTTGTCAACGAAACAAGTTTACTTTGACTAAGAGACAGTATATAATTATTTTATACCGTTTGTTAGGCTCTGCTTCATGTTTTGAAATTATTTCTAGAAATTGTTAGGAAAGTGAATTTTAATTAAGGTTAGAATAGGTTACTATGTGGCACATTTATCAGAAAACTTCCCAGTTTCTAATTGTAATAAAAAAAGTGATTTCTATGGCATTATTCATGTTGAGAAGAACTACTAAGTTTACTTTTATCAATCTTTCCAATAATAAACACTGGATTTGTGGATTCAATGATTTGCGGCACTGGTAGTTTTTAGATCAGAGGAATCACATTGTTTCATATATGAAAGAAAAGAAAGTTATGCCTGATCCCTTTCTTAATTGTTTTGTTCTTCTTCCTTGTCTTCGTCTTCTTTTTTTTTCCTTATTTTCTTCTTGTTCTACTACTTCGATTGATTGGGAACATATGCGCTGTCCATTTTTATTATTTTATGTTTCTAATGAATCGTCGTTTTATACAGCCGTGACAATTACTGCAAATTGTCGAACAGATGGTCAAAATTTTCGACAGTCACATATTGGTTTACAACCTTTTGAACAGTTAAAAAACATGTTCAAAAGATAATTTAGAAGAAGAAGCTGCAATCTTCTTTTCTTGTTAACTTCATTACCTAACCATTTCTGCATTCAATAGTAAACTCGAAATTAGTGCTGTTCAGCTGCACTAGCTGTTGGTAGTAATAAACTCAACCTAGTTGGTTGGTTTCTTTGTACATATTTTATGAAGCACAGGTAACAATGGAAACTTCTTTAACTGAAGCACCATACGTGGCCAGAAAAAACTGAAAAAACGAAAAATCGATCAATGATAGGTACCATGTTGTTTAAATGCTTCAGTTGTCACTTACAAGGTTTTTAGTTTTTTCAGTATTTTTAGAGCTGCTGTTATTCCTTTATTAAAAAGAGCATGTAGGAATAAAATGTGATTTCTGCAATTTCCATGCTCGTCGAAACTTCGAGTAGATTTTTGGTTCGACTTTCCTTTTCCCGGTTAGAGGAAAAAAATATTTATCAACAGGCATGCACGCTACTGAAACCACAAGAAGGTCAGCATATTCTCCAGCAACAACAGCTTTATTGATACAACATGATGGTTCGAGTGCTGTTTCTATAATACTATTCGTACTGTACGAACACAAAAAAATATTGCAATTGTCCGTATTGCTGTTGAAAGAAGTTTGCAACGATCCTAAACTAGAGTAACTGAATTGATTCGAATTTTTTTTGCCACAAGCCTACGTTGATCTAGTGGAAATCTATCTTTTTCAATTGAAATCGCACGTATTGAGGAGGTACAAGGTACAATTCTGTCAAACTGACAAACTGCAAATATGTTTAATTATTCCATGAAAGCCTATTTTAAATAGGTCATATCAGTTGGAGAACTCTGTATAATTGTATATATATATATATTGTTATGATACATGATATGGACAGAGATCATAATAAAGGAGTGTTGAAAATTGAACTAATAAATTTGGACAGTTACAGAAATTGAGTCTTAATAGATATAAAATTTTAACATTAATTAATGAAAATCAACTCTGGTTGCATTATTCATTGGGATTCATAAAATACTGGTAGACTGATTTGAATGCATTGAAATTAATAATTAAGGAAATTAAATACAAACTAAGGTTACATCGACAATTGTGTTTGTTAAGAAAATGATGTATTGTTATTATTATTTAAATTAATTAAATAGTGTGCATAAATAATGGTTACTAGTAGATAAAAAAAAATTGTTTATAAAAACAGTTACCAAATAAGTACTCATAAATGCAGATGTAATAAAATTTATGGAAAATTAAATATTGAAAATTAAATGAAATTTCTGCATAAATTATTTAAATAAAATATGGTATTGTGAATAGTAACACAAAAAGCAAAGAAAAACAGTTATTGTAATATTGGTTTACAAAAATTAATAATCATCGATGGAAAATGGATTTATTGTATTAAACTACAAATAATAAGAAGTAATTTCATATTGGTTGTGTGAAGAATTGGATCGATACTTGATACATCGAGTTTGAGCCGTCAGCGTACTTGAAATAAATGGGACAAAGTTAATATTTGAAAATATAACAGAAGAAGAGTAACTTACCAGGACAATAGATCGTGTGAAGAGCAGATTTAGGGATTTGCCAGTACCAGATAGCAGGATTGTGGACTGCAGCAGTAACCAGGACGAGGTTTTTGGAGGCAGATGAGTTGTTTGGACGTGAACGAGCAAGTAGGATGTTGACGGGAATTGGATTGATGTAACTTGCAGGGCTAAACGTAGGAGCTTGTTGTGACGTCTGACACTAGTAGAAGCAGGAGTTTGGAGCTTGCATCAGTTGACAGGACCAAGGAAGGGTTAGCTGTTGGGTGTTTTGGATGTTGTAATCTGTTCAAGAAAGGCGTTAGTGGTGAGTGTTGTTCGTGGTAAGGACATAAGCAATAGAAAACAGGTTAAGTTGACATTGAAGTTTTGAATACTGTCAATTTTGAAAGTAATTAACAAAAACTGAAGCAATAATTATCGATAAAAGTCAATAAATAGTAAACGTCAAATGCAAAAGCACAAGTGTCAGTATACCTTAGTGTAGAAAATTTGAAAAGTAAACTTTGACATTTAAACATTAAATTAATTCAAAGAATTTGAGGTTATAAAGTTTCATTGCTACAGTAAATAGCATACTAGATTTGATGAACCCAGCCCGAAGAGATAAGAGGTCTTGATTATAGTAAATATCATTGAAATATAAAAGAAATACTTTGAAGGCATAGTTTCCTTAATAGGGGCTATATAGCAATATATATCTCTGGCATTGGAATTATTATGATCTGGGCTACTTTCCATTGATTTGGGAAATGTCCCAGAAAATAGCATTGAGGATACGCATATGCGGACATTTTTCTATGTTTCTTGAATGTTTTTCTTAGTGTTAGGTCATAACCACGAGCCTTCTTAATGTTAATTTAATGGTTTATATCTGAGTGTACTTCATTTAATTTGATTTCTTTTGATAGAAGATGAAGTTAGTAGAATACTAGATAAATCTGGATTTATCTTTCCTCTTCTAAAATGGATAACAATAGGAAATGATGAAATATTTTCTTCAAGTGTTTGTAAAGACAGTTTACTAACACTTGAAGAAAATATTTCATCACTTCCTAGCAATTCATTTGGTAGCTTTCTACAAGGAAAAGTCACTGAAGCTTCCTGATTTTACGTTTTTACTGATCACAAGGGGTAGTTACTACAAGAATGCGATGTTTTTTCATGATAATTGAGTCTCATGCATGTTCGTTACCTCGGGATATTTTACGTATAAAACACTCTTGTGTTAAATCAGCAAGAGCAGTATTTATCATAAAAATCAATGTCCCGAGTGGTGTAGCTTGAACAAGCGTCCACGTTCGATCAGCAGAGTTAAGCAACGCTGTCTCTGGTCAGAACTTGGATGGGAGTTCCACGGCTGCATCTCTCGGCGCCTCGTGGTACGGCTATCACGAAAAAAAGTTGGTTCCGGCGGTCATAACAACATCATGACAGTCGTTAGTGGGGTTGGAAGTCCTCATAACTGCACAGCGACGCCTATAATTGGCCTAACGGCTGTTGGCTGAGTGCGAATTAAATAAATAAATAAATAAATAAATAAATAATGAAGTAAATTTAATCATGAAAACTACAGTGTTGGTTGATAATTATAAATTGTACCTTCTTTCAAGCCGTTTTTAAAAGAGAGAATATTATCCGAATTATCTAGAAGATGATTTTATGTACTTTTGGATGAAGTATCTTTAAAACAGAAAGGAGTAGCGTGTTTTATGTGCAATTGAGCTCCACTAGAGATTAGTTAAACCACATTTAGACTGTGTTGGGCATATTTAAATTAAAATTTATTAAAAACAGTTAAAATTGATTATCAATATTGAAATCACGTGTATTGCTTAGAATATTATTCAGTTAATTTTGTTTGCAACAGCAAAAATTTACTTACTTCTCTTTCATTTTATAGCTAAATGTGACACGTTTTTTCGATCTAATTTAATACAAAGTCTACAACAAATTGCATCAAAGCTTTTTATTCTATCTTTCTGTATCAATTAATTCTTTAAAAACACTGCTTAGCCATAGTATTATAAAAACCGTAGGTTGTGAAAGAACTATTACTTTTCGCCGTAAAGATAAAATTCAGATAGATAATGTATGTATTCCTAGCAGTAACAGATTAATCACAATGACGATTTATACAGCAATAAGTTAATGCAACATGAAATTTGATTTCCTGTCATAAAATATCATATGACCTTAAATTGAAATCCCCGCCTGGCAATTTTTTTTAAATAATTTACACATATAGAATATATTGGATCAGTTGTAACTGCGAGGCGCGATTTAAAAAATTGTGTATCCCCACTAACAAACGAAATATATATACGGTATATATAAAATTGTATAAAAATTCTGCTCTCTACAGCAGCGACTTTGCGATAAAGCCTAATAGTATTTTGTACTTTGAGAATATGGGGCACCCGGAGTGGATCGGAAATTAGGTCGGAATTAAGAATTCGGGTAATCCCTGAGGATGATATCGACCATCCTGAACGGAGAGGACTTTTTATTTGTAGTCGCATTTCCCGAGTTTTCAATTTTGTCGTTCTTATAATAGTCGGTTCATAGCTGAAACGAATATTATAAGGTTTGCAGTTTGCACAATCAGTAATAGTTACCCATAGGAAAATGTCTAGCTTGCTCACTGTATAATTTGGCATTTGAAGTCAAGGGTACAGTTCTTACTGATACACTGCAATTTCTGAAAATCAGTAAGGGAGTATCATAATCTATTAGTTAAGCATGTGGGAAACCACATATGCAGTTCGTTTCCTTGGGAGCCAATTCTCTGATACATTATCATATAGTGAAATGTATATAAAAGCGTTCTAATTAGAAAGTTTGGGAAGTAGTACTACGCATTATTTTTATTAAAAAGCTTTAATGTTGGGGTTTTAATTAAAACTTAAAATCAAAATTCTTGAAACTCCAGTCTCAGAGTATAAAAGAAAATTCTTTTCAAGTTTTAAAACTTTCTTTATATCTCATTAATTAAAAAATTCTACAACCTAGAATGTTTTATACAAATGCAGGTTTGAAACTGAAGTTGAACAAGAATCTGTAAATGTATTTCGCACTGAAGTCTTATATAACGTCAATAATAATAATAGTGAAGCAGTGTTAGCAGTCCTGCCTCAATTACATTTTGCTTGCTTCTCAACAGAGAGTAATTGAAAGTTAAAATTTGCGTTTCTGTTTTAATTAGTGTATGCCTTAAAAGCACTAACCTGCTAAATATACTTGATAGAGGATGTGACCCCTAAAATACGAGACTGCTTTAGCATTCAGAAGCAACTTTACCTAGCCTACTAAGATGTAACCGAAAGTCTGCGGAAATGCTATGTTAAATACCGAATCTCGGCTGGCATGGTATTTACCTTTATTGAACAAATACATCTAGCAGGATAAGCGGGGAAATCTTGAGCTAACATATCTATTACAACGAAATACCGAATTAGAGCCACATTCGCTTGTATACAACTGGCTTCCCTTTGCTGTAATTTTTAATATAACAAATTTAACTCGCCTGTGGCAATCCTAAACCAAACATAATGATAATGATATTTAGGAACAACTAGAGCAGGAATCTGTTAAACCACTCGAATGCTGCCATAGGGCTATTAAAAACGAAATTCTTTGTTTCCGGTCTTCATGTTCTCTTTCACCCATCAATTTCCATGCGCAATTTCCAGCTGAGATCCACCTTCCTCTTTGATAAATAATTTAACGGGGAATTGCCGCAGCCGTTAGAGAGAAAAATTGCTCGATTCCGTTCTCTAACGTGTCTTTAATATTCAGGCTTCCCATGTACTCGCATTTCAAGTGAAACTTGAATTGCTGCTGAACATTCCATTCCAATTAAAAATTGAAAGGGATTTTAGCACAGGGCATATTGGTTCGTCTGTGTGTGAGCTTCGGCCTGTTTGCTCAAGACTTCAACATGAATGTTTTCAGATCTAGCGAGGTAAATATAAAGATACCACAAACACATTCCGCAATAAAGAAGTTTGTAAACCGTCTTCCAGAAGTTTGACGTTGGAAATAAAAACTTGGTTGCAGAATTTTTGTAATTAAAACTTGGGCTTACAAATTAAAAGGGAGAAGAAAGCCGCGTCATTCAATTAAGAGATCGCTCGGAACATTTTTGCAAAAGTTATAAATAATTCCGAACAAAGTGTGAGGCAGAATTTGAAGGAACAAGGAGTAAGTGGCGGGTCGCCCATTTTTCTTTCTCTTTATGAGACACTTTTGCTGTTTAAAAATTCATTGGATGCCTCCGTTACCACAAACGCTATGTGCTTGTCTATACTTGCCTGAATAGAAATAAACGATCTAAGGTTGTTTTCCTCTAGGCAAAAAATAGCTTTTTACAAAACTGCTACATCAATAATATTTAGCTGCGAAAACTTGATACAAAAGAAATATTCTAGGGTAAGTTTCTGTGATGAAGTGGGAAACTAAATATTTAATTTCTGTAGTTTTGCACACCTGCTTCGGAAGTTTAATTATCCACTGAAAAATTAAAACTTCCAGCTGTTAAGTTTAATATGATGTTCGACCAAAAGCTATTAAATTGCTAGGGTCGGCACTTTCTCGCTATAAGAGATTATAGCATTTGACACATCTGAGTGTTTTTTTGCCTTTTTCGGTAAAATAAAAACAAATATGGTAATAGCAACACTTTACATTTTGGAATAAGATACACCAGCATCACATTTTTTTAACCTTATCAATAAATGCATTGTATTTAATACCAACGTTTTAGCAACTGTTAAATTAATCGCAAAAAGTTAGAGCAATATCTTTTAAAATTTTATTTAAAAAAAGATGCCTCCATAATATTTTTGTTATTTTTCATGACACAATTTTCAAACATTATCAATTTATGAAACGTCAAATATCAGAGTTTTACGTCTGCAAGACATTAAAAAATAACTTATTGTATTAGTAGAACTGCCATATTTGCTATTACAAAAGAAAATTTTAAAATATTTTTTTTTAAATATTTAAGGAAAAAATCTGTAGAAGATTTTACAAGTAACTTTCCTCTCAAGTACAACGCGCATTGATTACTGTACATTGCTGTCTGCGATACTGCGGTACGCAACCATCGTTGCACATTTATAGTTCTTGGGATGAATGCAGTACACCCTTCCGTTGCGCTGGCTGTGGTAGTCCGCAGCAATAGTTTTTCTTTTCCCATTTTACGATGTATAGTTCTGTATATGTTAGGTCTTTTTTTCATCAAAGGTAAAAACCTAAGCTATGTGCAAATTATTAGTTCATAGATTTCTGAGTTAAAGCAAAAATACGCAACATTTTATTTTTAAGGTACTCACCCTGTCTATATTTGACCAGAAGTATATTCAGTTTCGCGTCAGGTAGACATCTAATCCACACTCAAAATATCGTCTTCCACCAACAAGTACTTTTTGAGCAGTACCGTCAACAGATGGACGGACAGATGAACAGACAGACAGACGGAAAAACAGACAGACAAACAAACAGACAGATGGAAAAACAGACAAACAAATAAACGGACAGACAGATAAACGGAATTGAGAAAACAGGTTCTTAGGCATTCGTCCTGGAAATCATGCATTACTGGTACAACTTTATGCCGAAAAGTACCGGGTGGCCAATTAAGAAGGGCACTCGGCCCTATCTCGAAATGTAATTGTTATAAAGACTTTAGGTAAAAAAATTTATGACTAAAGCGGCCAAAAGAAAATGCTGGAAATTATTATTAAGTTTCTAGAATGGCCGACAGGGGGCGTAATCGCATTCTTGAATTTTAAATCCCGTTTTTTGAGAAGTATTCTTATATTACAGATAGCTAAAATGGACACCGTTTTAAAGCTGAGATAAATTCTATTCTTTTTTGTTAAATGCTTTTTGCTCTGTCTTTTAACTGAAAGTGGTGGGGGGTTGTCCGAACATTTTCAGAAAGAAATGTCAATAACTTCAAAATGGCTGAATGGATTTTGTCAAACTTGAAGTCGTTGATAAGGGCTTTTCTTAGGCTATCAACACTGCCTTAAGCGGATTGATTTAGATTGCTTGTGTCGCCGCTAGAGGGCGTTTTGCGACAACACTACAAATGAAATGGATTTTCTCAAAAAAATTAAATGCAACAAAAGATAGCCAAATAAGGGTCTAACACGCTAGTGAAAACTGCATTTCGATATTTGTTTCCTAACCTAAAATATCAGTAAAGGAAATTAAAACTCGAAATAATGTCGCATCTTTGGGAATATTTTCAGTATACTTGCCATTATTAAATCCTAATTATCGTTCTTTTAGAAAAATATATATAAATTTACTGTTAAAATACCAAAATTTATTTAAAATCTCAATAATAATTAATACTCATTCAATATGACTGGCTACTTAATATTTTTAAAACAATAGCTAACTCAATTACTAGCTACAATATAAACTACATTTTGCTATAAATTGGTTAGAAAATTGTCGTAGAAACTAGTTTATTTAAATGATCCACTTCAAATGAACGGCGGTGTATTTGTTGGAGAAAAACTATATTTGACATACGGATTAGATAACAACTTGGGTCGAAACCGAATATACTTCCGGTCAAATATGCAGGGTCTATCTAATCCTAATCGCTAGTACAAAAAGTGCATTACGATATTCTACGGCTAAAAATAAAACTAAAACCTAAGAAGCATTTTTACAGAGTATTTTTCTAAATATAAAGAATTCAAAATTCGTAAAATTGGCAACGTTACAGATAATAAATAGGTATGACGTTCACATGCACTGGCATTCTGAATAAAATAATATTGACCTTTACAGTACCCATTTTTCTGTTGAAAATCAAAATATAAAATATCATAAAAAACCAATTCGTTAAATAATACCGTGTGTTCAAAAAGAAATTACATGAAGGTTGGCCAAGGAAACTAAAAGTTATATAAACAGCAAGCTTTGGAATTCATTAACCGTCATTGTTGTTGCCATAAATTTGTATTATAGTCTGATGGAAATTTTAAAGTTTGCACTCTCTAAAGCTTGCTGTTGACATTAGTTTTGCTTTCCATGGCCAACCCTTATCTTTTTGAACACATGGTATAAAACGATTCACACTGCAATTTGATTAACACTACTCAAACCGCGTTCTTTCTATACTGTTAAGAATGTAGTCAACAAGTGTTAATTCTCAGCTTAAAGCTTAAGGTTTTCGTTTTCGTTTAAGGTGCAGAATATTCAGTGCATTTTTGTACGACCGACTATATACAAAATCAGCACTTAAGAAAATAAAATGTTTTTATTGTGGCTTTAACTGAGAAAAAAACAAAAGCAATAATTTGCACAAAGCTAAGGCTTTACCCTTGACGAAAATGGGACCAACGTATACAGGGCGAACATTATAAAAAGGAGCAAAAGGAAAACGATTGTTGCGGGCTGCATTTATTTTCGAAAGAAACCGTAACAGAATTATAATTTCTCAGGCCGTGCTGAAAGAACTGCTTGTAATAATACGAAATGTGTATAATGTCAAACCAAAGCAAGCTGTTAGCCATTGGATATTACATGTAAGGGCATAATTGAAAATTATTGTAAACACTGTCTTCCTCATAAAAATTAACATATATTTTACATAAGCTACATGTTTAGGCTTATATATTAAACCATCTTCAGGCTATTGAAACGTTTAAAAATGTTTTTTAGAGAATTGACAAAAGGGGAAATGTAAGGTAGTGAACGAAACGTGGTGAGCTCACTTTTGGTGTCAGAAGATCTAGTAGGTAACAATTTGGTTAGAGTTAGTGGATGTTGTAACCGATGAAAGATAGGCATGATCCTATCCCCCTCCTTAACAAATCAGGTATCTATCTTTTAAATTGTGGTTCATGCGACTCTTTTTATGTGGGCCAAACCGGGAGATCCTTCAAAAAGCGCGTGTCTGAACACATTTCTTTAATAAAACCAAATTACATTCATCATCTTGACTATAATAAATCGGCTTTTGCCTCCCACATTAATGAGAATAATCATAAATTAGACCGGGACTCCAATGTTAAAATTCTTCACGTCTGCACTAAGGGCAATAATTTAATTTTTTACGAAATCTTCGAAATTGTCTCCCGGTTAAACGATCGTTGCCTCAATGAAGTCACAAAGTTTGCAAACAGTAGCAATTATATATTCCTCAATCTAAAATTTGATTAATTGCTTAACTTATTCCATTTATCGGTTTTTGTGGCTTTGATTCGTATTTAAAGTTCTCACCTTGGCTGACCGTTGTAGATAAACAAATAATTTATTTCATTTAACATGTGGGTCACGTTGTTTTGTGTCTGTTTTAATTTTAATTGTTTGTTTATTTATGACTGTCCACTTTTGACATTAGGTGAGGTGTTTGCTCTTTGGTTTTTCCCCGTATTTTTATAAGCTTTATCTTTTAGCCTGAAGATGGTTTAATATATAAGCCGAAACATGTAGCGTATGTAAAATATATGTTAATTTTTATGAGGAAGACAGTGTTTACTTTACAATAATTTACTGAATCACCTCATTGTGAGAATGCACCAGATCCTGAATTTTTTTGCCATAATTGAAATAATATTTATGTAAATTAAGTTGATTTTTCCACAAGTGGAATATTAAGATTTTGTGAAATTTGATCCAACAGTAAACGCTTTTTCTGGATAGTATAATTCTTCGATATAGTTTTATATATTACTCTGCTGGTGAGTACATATTTTTATTAAGCCAGTAGATCTACTTTTATATTAAAAAATCTTATCGATATTTTGCCCATTCTAAAGTTTTTATTTTACTTTTTATCTAATTATTATTTTTCTTTTTCGTGCTCCCATTAGTCTATTTTTGACTGTCAAAACGCGTTGACACGTTTGACACATTATTCTATATTTTAACCACGCACTGAACCTTTGCTAGCGGTGCTTTAACAAGATTTACAAGCTCTTGTGTTATGTCCATTTCAGTCATAGTTTTATACACTCTGGCCCTAGTAATACTATCGTATACCGCCTTAAAATCCACGAACATATAGTATGTATTTATGCTATATTCGGAAGTCTTTCCAATTACTTGTCATAGGGAGAATATCTGATCAATCGTCGACTTGTTACTTCGGAAGCCGCACTGATAGCTCCAAAGGTGTTTTCAATATGGGGTAGTAATCTTTGACGTAGTATGTTCGAGAAGATCTTATATAACGTGTTCAGTAAGGTAATGTCCCTGTAGTTAACACAATCTAATTGGTTTCCATTTTTGTGAAGGGACATATTATACCCACACACCAATTTTCTCCGCCCTCCAAATTTTGATCAGCAGTTGGTGTATACGGTTAATCAGGTAGTTTCCTCCGCATTCATAGATCACTCCTGGTATTCCATCCATTCCAGGCGATTTGTTATTGTTTAGTTTTTTTTATTGCTTGACGGGCTTCTTCCAATGTCGATGATGGTTCATTTCCTTCCTCCTCACATTATTTGTACTTTCGTCTTCCTGTGTGTTTTTTCCTCCATTATTTCAATTTCCATTCGGAAGCTGGTTAAAATGTTCTACCCACCTGAAGGTATATCGGTTCTATCAGTAATTATGTTTTGTCATGGCACATTGTACATCTTGGCTTAAATTCCTTGCGCATGCTGCTTATGATTTTGCAGAACTTCCTACCTTCATTTCGTGTTCTCGCTACTTCAAGCTTATCTATTCGACTGTTCTCATATTCCTTCTTTTACATTTTAGGTGTCCGTTTTTCTTCCCTCCTATTGGCTTTATATTCGTCGATTGACGCACGTGTACGTAGCCTTTGTTGGATTTTCCGGTATGCCTCATCCTTCTGCATAGTTGCCTCGACGCACTCCTTATCAAATCAAGATTATTTTGGCCCTAGACTTCCTTTTCCTAGCGTTTCCTCCACTGCTTGCTTGTTTTTGATATTAATTATAGTTCTCCTAAAAAGTGCCTTGCATAAAGAAAGTAAAAATTATGAAAAAATATTACTATTCGGTAAATAATAAAAAAACTGAAACAATAATTAAAATGTTTGTTGTTTTTTCCATTTATAGAGTTTGCCCATAAAAAAATTCAATTTTGAAATTAAGTGTTGGTATGTGAAATTTTTAAGATGTTATCAAAATTTAAAAATTAAATGTTTAGGAAAGTTAAAGAAACAGTTGTTTAGCGGACTTCAGATTGTTCAGTTTGCTCAGACTAACACACGATAAAAAAATCTTTAAAAAACCAAAAATGAAAATGTTTACATTTTGATGCCGACTTTTTGGCGATCACTGTAGAACAAAATTAATCTTTGGAAGGAACGCATTAGTTGTATCAGCGCAGATATTTTAAGTTAATTCTTGTATTCTAATAAGATCAAGTCGATTTATCAACATTCATGACATTACCGTTGCCTTTAAACAAGTAATCTAGTATGTTGTCAGTTTTTGCAAAATAAAAACACTACACCAGTATTTTTAACATCACAGTAATAAATGGAAAATATTTATAATTAGAATTGCTCATTGCTTTTCTAAATAGTCTTAAAATCAATATATTCGTAGCTAATGCGAAAACGCTCCAGTTGACTGTACCTCCAATACCTTCTAATCGATTCCATCTTAAAAATAACCTGTCTGTAAAAGAAGGCATGGTCTTATATATGGTATAAAAAGTAGTCAGGCTATTAATAGTTTTATTCGTTTAAAAACATTCCTCTTATCTTTTGCACAAATTATTTCCTACATTTCCTTAAAGATCTAAATGGTTATTAATTATACAGTTTGGTATTTTTCATAAGAGTTATTTATGCATCTAGGACGAAAAATTGTCTTTTATGGACGATGCCTGCAATTGCTGGTCGAGGCGATAGCCGAGGCAAGCAATCAGGCAAGGCCATAAAAAGCAGTTTATTTACTAGCAACGTGATATTGTACATTTTTGTCAAAAAAACAAAATATGAAAAGCTACTCATAACTCCCAACGGACCTGTCAAATTTTTTCTCTTGGTAACCATGCAACTATATGTCTTAGCAACCATACATTGAGGCAACCCTTGATGTTACCTAAATATTCTAATTTTAAATGTCATTATGACATTTTGAAATTTCATACTATTGTTACTAATATGCTAGTAAATAAAATATTGTATGCACCACGGGAGATATTCATGTTTTTTACCCTGGGTTGAATTACGGGCCAGAGCCCTCGGTCTGTAACACATGTCAACCTCAGGGAAAAAACATATTCATATCTCCCTTAATGCATAAATATCGATTTCGTCCGAGGTGCATATTATATTTTCCGTCGACCGTCATAATTTGAAAAAAAAATTAAAGTGGAGTCCGAATTATAAGAGTTGTTGAGGACGAAAAACGTTTACTGACGAAAAGTGTTTACGGACGAAAAGCGTCTGCGGCTGTAAAGTGCAGCCGTAAAGTGTTTGCGAACGAAAAGCATTTGCGGACGAAAAGTGTTTGCGGACGAAAAATTAATGGTGTCCAAAAAAGTGACATTTTTGGTACGTAAATGCGTCCGTAAAATCACATTTTATAGGGAGGTCGACGGAACAAGTTTGTAATAACAGACATATTTTATTGGACCCTATTATTACTTTTAGATTGTTTATTTAAGCACAAAGAACTTTCATTTAGCTAAGCTGCAAGCCAATAGAATAAAATTTAGAGCAGAGCAGGATCTTATATTCCATTACCTCGTCCTCGAAGTACGACTAGTTTAATCTACTGAAGTGTTGTAGTTGATGGAATTTTGTACACCATCACTTTATTATTCCCCAAAATTATTAATACGCTGAAGTTTTCAATATATTGAGAATTGTATTGCAATAATTGTAATAATGAGAAAAGCAATAAGATAAGACATGCAATTTTTGGATATTTAATGTGCAAACCCATGTTAAAAATTACATGTAATAGAGTTTCACTACACAATCTATTTTATACTGAAAGAATGGATCGATTGTGAATTGCTTTTATTTATTGTAGTACAAGGTTCGCACGTTGCAAACGGTTATGTTACTGATTTTTGAGATATCAAAGAAATTCGTTAAAACGTAAAGCGAAATTATCTTTCGAGCATAAATTAAAACCAATATTTCTCAACGTTCGCCATTATTACGCATTGGTTTTTTCTGACTATAGCTACTTAATAGTATATTATGTATCAAGTTTTAAAAACGTCATTTTAGTCACGAGTTTTATTAATCACGAGCGAAGCGCAGCGGAGCGAGTGTTTAATAAAATGAGTGACTAATAAGTTTATAAAACGAGTTGCATACTATACTTTTTCTACGACCACAAATTTAGAGAATATAACATCATATTATTTCATTAAAATTTTTACATTTATTATATTAGGTTAAATTATGCTTGACAAACGTCAAAGTGACGGTTGAAAACTAACTTGATTTTAGTTTTGGCTGTGGCTAATAAAGTAAATATTATTTGAACCTAACTTCACCCCATGACTAAAACATCGTTGCCAACTTCAGCTCATGACTAAGAGGCTCTTTAGTCATAGGTTATGAAGGCATGATTAAAAGGTCACTTAGCGACGTGTATGTTAGTATGTTAAATGGCATTTTAGTTACAGGAGTAGAAAAACATATTTAAAATACGCATTTCGAATGATAGTTGGGTCTAACTAACATGGTGTGTACAAAGTACAAAGAAAAACACTGAAACTGTAACAACTTTATATGAGAAAGAACACGTTGCATATTATTTTCTTTAAAACTACATTAAAGTTGAAACTATGATGAGAAATGACGCAATGCGCTTTTCAGCACGTGGGATTAAATTTCCATTAGAACAACAAAGTCGAACACTACTTGTGACACGTGTGGTGTTTTAATTGATTTTTTGTTTTGTTAATTATAGATAACAAACACCGAAAAATGTACAGTTAAAGTGCAAGAATTTATGTATGATTAATTCCATTGGATAATATTTTATTTAGTCATATGCTTGAGAAATAACAGATTTCAAAAATAATATTAAATTTGTTATATTTACCAAATTTTCGTTGCTGAAATACAACAAAATGTTCAACTAGAAAAGGTACATTGCATTAGGTATTTATATCGTATATGTATTTGATACGAAAAATACTGTTATTACAGTTTAGGAAAGTGTCATCAGTTAGTAGTAAACTATTATCAAAACTAAATTATCAAACAAAGTTCAAATTTCGAATTTATTTTTCAAAAAGATACTAAAAATAACTAATATTATAAACTCGCATTAAAGCCGTTACAAGTGCTTAAAACTGCAATAAGTAATAAAAAGAGAGTTAAAAGCGTTATGAAAGGGCTTTTAATGGGTTGGAGCTTCAAGCTAGAGCATTTAGCACCTGATACAGTGCAATCATTAATCACCAAATGATGCTCGTGTAACGAACGTGTTGAGATTTCAGCTCAAATTGGAGCTGCGAGCACGAGCCAGGAAATTCCATTGAATGGGGCCATACTACAGCAACATTTGCTTGCACATACGACTTGTACTTGTGGAAGTAATTTGAGTGAAACAGCAATTTCGTTCGGTGCAGGATTTTCCTTGTCTGCTCGGTGCAGCTGCAAAGATATTCGAATCGCGTACAGAGCACCTTACTGCAGTTGAGTAAATGTGCTACGAGCGTTTCAATTACCTTTAAAAGCAAACATGCAAGTCAATTCCTTTCATACCAAATCCCTTGATAGTGTAGAGGACATGTTCAAGCCATATTTTCTTTCAAACAGCAGTAGTGTAACACGTGTAAACTCTATCTTGGAGCAGAAGCAAATTGAATCTGATAGACAAGGTAGATTTGCTTTTGTCAAAGAAGTTTGGTAACACAAAAACTATTTGAAATTTCCTATCAGAAGTTTGTTTTACAAACTGGATGCGAACTGTTTGTTATTTAGTACAGAACTTATCTCTCAAGAAAAATATAAAAGTCTCAACAATAACTGAATTAATGTGTGCCTTGTTGAATCATTGGCGACACATTACGTAAGACACGGAAGAAACATGTTATTTTTTCCAATTTTGCATTTTGTATCTCAGTTAAAAATACTTTCATTCTTAGTTTTACTGTTCTGGTCTTTTGGCGTTTGATTAGGGGTTGATATCTTTAGCTTTCCCCACGGTCACTTTTACTTACTGGTGTTTTCAATCTTTGGATTCACCATTTTTCTGGTTCTTCTTCTTTTTATTATCTCTCTCTGTATCACCTTCTTTACTCATTCTTACGTGCCCTACCAGTTTAACTGTCTTTCCCATTTGTTATCATCACTCTACTGTTGCTTACGTTTACCGTCATTTTCAATTATTCTTCTCCTTCTGTCCATTAAGTTTCTTTATTGTTGCATCATGGCATGTTAGTCCTCTATTAATACTAGATATGTCGTGGGAATATATTGCAAGTATTAATTCTCTGTATTGGACTATAAAAAATACTTCTGTCAAAATAAATTTTTCCAAAAAAAAAAATTTGACCTGACTAAAAAGCAGCTAACTAAATACTTTAACATAAATAACATGCAATGATAGCAATCTACCTTAATTGCTAATGGAGTATGTTCTTGTGGACTTAGAAAAATGTACTAAATAATACCTAAACATTATTAACAATTTTAACGGAAGCTGAGAGTTACATCACAACACTATTTTGGTATGGTTTTGGCAAAACCTATTCATCTTATTTTATGCATTATGAAGTCGACCAACAGGGTAAAAAGACGTTGTGTATACAGAGATGTTTATCTATTAAATGTCGCTGACATTCCTATTTCAGAACTGATAAAAAAACGTTAAAATTAAAGCTATACACAAATAAGCACATTGAAATAGTTCAGTTCTCAACCTGAAATGCTAATATTGAGCTAACTTACAACATTATGGATTTACATTAGGTTTAAATTGTTCAGTCAATGACGGTTAGCTATACTACTATACAGATTTAAATTATTATATGTATATATTATGTACAATGTGACCAAGGATAGACTTCATTATAACTGTGACTGACAACAAAATTTAGGTATGAAAATCTAATTTTGAAAGTTCACCGTGCTTGATCTACATGTAATTTTTAATGGGATTGCCTTTCTCAACGTGCATCGAAAATTGGCGGTGGGCGCCGATGACTGAAGGTAAACGGCAAACAAGGATAAGACACGGAGTTAACCTTTTAAGTTACTCATAGAGGACGAATGGCGGTTTGAGGATTAAAACTGCTTCAACTCTATTCCTTAAAATTGTTTAAAACTACAAATTGTGAACACTTGCTAAATTTCATAAAATCATTATTCTTTTCTTTTCAATAGTAAGATCATGAGTGATCAACTTTTGCGGAAAGATTATTATTTTACGAGCATTGGTTGCTTAACGATTAAATGAAAACAAATTGGCGAACACAAACGAGCACCTAGGCCGAGGGTTCTTTTCCGAAGAATTTGATCGAGTTTAACTTCCTTCTAGAAATCAATGACAATAAAAAATATTAAATCTTTCTAAACAAGAGTTTTGTATGCAAGCTATTGGAGAATTAAACAAATAAACCTCAAGTAATACCTCAAATTTGACATTTGTCAAAGTAACAGAAACGTTGACGTAACGGCAAGAAACGTACGTTACTCTTCTTCGCAGTGTAAAACTTCGTTTATAACTTGTGATTGGTGCATGTGACCCTATTCTTCAAATATGATTGGTCTAACAATATATGAGGTTAATTATTATATATTGTGCATTTAAAAATGGCTATTTATATATCAAGTTACAAAATGAAAGTGTTTTTCAACTAGACGTGAAGTTGGCCCTACGAGCTAGCGAGTTGTGTAACACGTTGTGTGTGAAAAACACTAATTTTGCAACGTGTTGCATACAAGATTTTCTATAATTTTGAGTCATATTAATTTTTATGCTAAATAAATTTAGTTAAATCTACAAAGTTGTTCTAAATTTTCATATTATCACTAGTGTCAAAGAGAAATCTCATATTGGAACTAGTGCGATTATATGCGTCATACCGACGTTAAAAACGACAAAATGTCATTATATTAGGTCAAAATTACAGAAGAACTCATATAGGTTAAACTCTGGATAGCAATGACTATTTCATCTTTATTCAACAGTACTGTAATCGACCAATTATTGAATGGCTGTTAAATCAATCGCTGTTGGTCTGGCCTTTGTTTATAAATAAATAAATAATCTTGCGTGTGTTTTAGAAAGACTTCACTTCAAGGAAGCTATAGGCAAACTGGAGTTTATCTTAATTTGTGAAGATTTGAATTAAAAGTGATTTAATCGTTTCTATCCAAGGTCCTATCCTAAATGAGTTTGTACGTACGATATAATCTATTATGTGATGGTTTGGATTTCCGAAAATTTACCGCCTGTACTGTCGAGAGTCATCTTTTGAAAAAAGAACGAACCATTCAGAATTTAAATTTTTCAGGAGATCAAAATCCTTAAAAATAATGGTTTATTAAAAATCAAAGTAATTATATTTTAAAAATTATACGCTCTCCGGCTACCACACTAACACCTATGGTAGTCGCTAACCTCTAAACAAGGAAACTCTTTTTCTATCTTTCGACAGGCAAGGCTAGCCGTCTACCCCCTCCTAAGGGCAAAGAGGGCTCATAGAACCACTTTGTGGTTAAAACAGTCCACTGGCCTATAATAAGGGAAGAAGAAGTATCCAATTTCCACCCTTTAAATTCGGTGATAACCGATTTCCAAAAACAACGGTTGCAACAATTATGTGAAATCTAAATTTGATTGGCGAATAAGTCAAAAATGCTCAAACTGCTAGGTCCAGATTTATAAAATGCAATTTTCAAAGATATATTTTTGTTTAGCCCTTTGTTGGTAGAATACGATAACAAACACAAAGAATGCTCAGATAAATATAACAATAAATGATATAGTCGACGAAATCAAAGCTTTAAGACAAGTAAATGAGAAGATAGAGAAGGAGAACGAAAACAAGAAAGTGATCAAAGGGATGCAAACAATTAACGAGAGACAAGAACGGTTAGCAAAAGACAAAAGAGAGAACAACGTAGTGATAATAGGATTACAAATAAACACAAATCAGAAAACCTAATAAAGGAAACTGTAGAAAACTTTCTAAAACAAGAGTTAGAAATAGGAGTAAATGTGAAGTCGGCCAACAAACTAGGAGAAAACGAGTGCTTGGTAACATTGGGAAGCGAAGAAGAAAAAATAAAAATCATGCAAAGTAAGAAAGAACTAAATAATACCAAAAAGCGATAAAGTATATATTAGCAATGGTTTAACACCAGAAGAACAAAAATTGCCAAAAATCTCAAAAATATAACACGGGAAGAGAGAAATAAAGGAAAAAAATGTAAAAATTCGGCACAAAAAGCTAATATAATTGATGGGAAAGAATATACATAGGATAGATACAAAGGTGTACTGGAAGAGGAGACAAAAAACAATAAGATCAAGAGCATGCCAAAAAAACTGACACAGAGATGCACAAAATAATGCACATGGCAAAGAAAAAGGAAATGAACATGGAAGACAACGATATATAAAAATTAGAAACATATAACGTAAGGGAACTAAATGGGAAGAAAATGGAGTTAAATGAAGAAATGTTAAAAGCTAAAGTAGATATTTTAGCTACAACAGAAACTACAACGAAAAGCCAGGGCGAAATAGAACTAGAAAAGGAAACGTTATTATTGTATAGCGGTATTGCAAAACAAGAAAGAGCAGAGGTAGAAGAGGATGCCTACTCAGTAAAAAATGCGGTGAGAGATTGCAGCACCAGACGTTTATAAATGAAAGAATAACTCAAATAGAACTAAAAGAAAACAAAAGAACGATAACAATTATTAGAGCGTATGGACCAGATGAAAATGAGAAGGCCGAAGTTGAGAAGTTTTGGAATGAACTGTCAATAACAGTTGAGAGTAATACCGGAGATATATTTGTACTAGAGGACCTAAACAGCAGAGTCTGAAATAAAATACATAATAGAGAACCAGTAAAAAATAACAATGGTGGCAGCCTAATACAGTTCTGTATAGAAAATGAATTAATAATAACCAACACCTTTTTCGATCACAAGGACATCTACAAATGCACCACAGAGGCCTGAAGCAGAAATGAAAAGTCCTTAGAATGGACCGTCAATGCGAATTTTGAAAAATGGGTTTTGACGGTGAAGCTGAACTATTTGAAAATGAGTGTTCGTATCTTACAGCTAGAAATAAAAATGAATGAAGATGAATAAACTCCGAAAGATTCTAGAGAGATAGTGATGCAAAAAATTTAAAATGAATAAAATGGCTTGGACATCTTCTGATAATGCCTTATGAAAGGAATACGCATGAGGGTGAATTTTCCCGTGGCCGTGGTAGCGATCAAACCTGTAATGGACTAGTTCATGTCACCTTGTTATTTAATAATCACCTTGCTAGGGTGAAGCCAAACTGTATTTCTTACATTGTAATATTTAGGTCAAGACCAATTGTGTATTTAAAACATGCAACGAGCGTTTCACGCATGAAATTATGCGCGCAAACTAGCTGATGCAGTTGCTGCTATTAATAGAATCAGAGTTTTGCGGGAACAGAAAGGCGCGGGGAGTGAGTCGCTTGTAAATAGACGACCGGTGCGTTCATCAAAAACAAAAGAGACGCCACGAGAATTATTATAAAGTGCGACTGAGAGTTTATGTGTGAACCTGCGTTAAGAGCAGTCGACTCCTCGTTATTCTTGAGCCGAAATACAGCTTCGAGAGCAGAGAACTACCTTGGAATCAACACCGGGGTACCGATCATTCTTCATAGCCGGAAGCCGCTATTTTATCTTCAAAGATGCAGCCGATCTTGTCAATGTACGAGACAATTTGGAGCAACTATAACGCAAGCTTACTTGTTATAAATAAAACTCACGCTTGAAGACCCGGTCCAGGAAACTGGGAGAACTAGAAGCGTAATTAGTAAATTGCACCAACAAGTTCCATCATCCTTGGTGCACGCCAGTACGAAGCGATGACCTCACCCTGCTAGCACATCGCGTCAGCCTGATTTCAAGCTACCGAAGCCAGAGCCGCACTAAGTGAATTTGTGTGCGGAATTTAAACATTGTGCTGATTTTTTTGACTTAGCGTTGCGCATTAACAATCACACTTCTACTTAAGGAGTGTGCTCAGGCATGTAGATTCAGCATTAAGCTCGTGAACATTTCTTATATATTGTGGATAGCGTATATAACATTTCTATATTACCATTGTGTATGATTTTTATGTATTTTCAAGCATGTGTGTTCTTTTCCAGAGTGTATGTATTTTCATGTTAAGTGTTTGATTTTTTATTTCTGGCAAGATTTGCATGTATGTATAATTATAGAACTATCTGTATTGATATATCCCTTAGTCGCACTGAGCGTGTCTTGTGCTTGTATGACTGGGTTAACTAACAAACTAAGGGCAATCTAAATTCATAGTAAAGTAGAATATAGGGCTAAATAAAAGTACCATTACAAACCGTATCGCGTTTGTCCCCAATCACATTGATATGTTATGTTTGAAACTGTAGCGTTTAGAGTAAATAAAGTATGTAATCCAATAAATATAAAACATCTTTGATTTTTCGAAAGACTATTTGTCAAGTTCAAAAAGTTTACATTATTGAGTCTTTTAATACTGGTAATGTAGTCTTGTTCAAAAATGTGTTGTAGAGAACTAGTTGTAACTTTATTAGTGGTTGTGTTTTTACTCAACAAAGGTTCACACCGTATCAATAACTAACTAGCCGTATACTATCGAAATATTTCATGAACAACACTTTTTTGAACGCTGTGAAATTAAATCACATTTACAAAGCACAACTGATGTACAACACTTTAATGACCACGACAGTACTTTATGTGTGTCCAAGATAAGGAGGGCCAGTACGGGGATCTCGATAATAATAAAAGATGCAAATTAAATGTGTTAAAAGTTAAATGGGAAAGAAGTTTTTGTAATTAAAGAACTAACAAATGACGTCTAAAAATCCTTGATATGATTTTTCCGTTTTTGAGTTTTAAAAAATCGAATTTTTCGGATTTTGTATTCAATTTTTTTCTGAAGTTAATATTAAAGTTAGAGCGAAACTGACAAAAGACTTAAAGGTAACGTCATTATTTTTTTATCCGACGTTTCTTCTTCGAACAACCATTATCAACTTCATTTTTTACTTCCTTTTACGATAAAGGAAGTATTGGATTCAACCCAAAAATTATAAATTGTGTTTTTAACAGATTTGACACGTTTTAGAGTCCCCTGATTCCAAAAAACATATTTTTTTCATTGGTTTGTCTGTCTTTGTGTCTGTCTGTCTGTCTGTCTGTCTGTCTGTGAACAGAATATCTCAAAACCAAAAAGAGGTATGGCGTTGAAACTTCATTGTGTGCTATGTAGATGAGACAGCAGGCTTTTGAAGAAAATCGCATAACCGGAAGTAGGTGTTTACTCTTGTGATTTTTCAGTTTTTTCAGATTTTTTTCAAAAACGGTTCAAACGATTTTTTTCAAACTTTACATTTTTATTGCATTTTTAATGTGTATTGATGTGAAATAGGTGATTTTCCAGCTGAATACTTCTAAAGTGGGTTTCTTTTGTTTTTTTTTTCTATTTTTTTATTAACTCCTATTTCAAATAGAACACCCATTATGTTATTACATTTTTGAATTAGCTTAAAATTTTAGAGAAAATTTGTCTCTTCAACTAACGCTCTATTTTGTACCGTTTTTGTAGAATTTGTAATTTTTGAAAATTTTTGACAAATGCTTAAAAATTAAAAATGATTTTTTTTACTAATTATAAGATCACTGTAAAAGGAAGTTGTGTGAGTGTCCCACACCAAAGTTTTTAAACACGGCCTTACTTTCCGATGGCCTTTCTTATTCTGAATTCCATAATGTACCACATATTATGGTTTAATAACGTTTCGAGTCTTTTTTTACCATCACCAAGATATTTTTCAATGCAAACTTGCGTTCTACAGAGCTTCATACGTTGTTTCAGCTTTGGTAATTTACAGAAAGAACTAATAAGCCACACTGCATGCTCTTAATTTGTTTATAATCGCGTATGGTGTTGGAATACAAGTAATCTTCAATAGGAAGTAATTAATTTGATTATTTTTCTTACTTATCACAATCGTTAAAATTGGAAATAAAAAACATCCAGTGTAGCTCATTACTTTTTTTTTAATTGCAAATAACCTTTTTATTGTGAATTTAATAATGTACCAGGCATTATGGTTGAATTACGTTTCAGGTATTTTTGATCATCATCAATTATTTTTTGGCTATGGACCTGTGTCGAAGAGCATTTTAGACGTTGTTTCAGCTTTGTAATTTAAAGAAACGATTAATGAGCCACACTGGATGTTTTTTATTTTTAATTTTAATTATTTGTTGATGTTGATAATGATAAAAAAACTCGTAACGTAATTAAACGATATATAGTACATTGCTGAATTCAAAATAAAAAGTTCTTCGAAAATTTGACATCAGAAAATAATGGCCGTGTTTAAAAAGATGAAGTTGCTCGAAGACGAAACTTCGGATAAAAAGATTAATAACGTAATATTTAAGTTCATGAAAAGTTGCTATAAACAAGATTTGTCAGTTTTGCTCTAACTTTAATATTAACTCCAGAAAAATTATAATAAAGAATCCAGTTGCGTCGCAATCTCTATATATATGAAGACAATAACTAAGCAATGGTACAGTAACAAATTTAACTGGGCTGACGCCTCCTGCTTCGAAAATCGTTTAAGAACTGTTGAAAAGCTTTTAGCGTGTATAGCAGAGACAGTAAATCGTTTATCAACGTCAAGAAAGTGGCAAAATTAAAACTTACTACTTGATACGATTGCCACAGATTTCCATCTCATACTGGAAACAATCTTTGAGAAAGCTTCGGCGATATACGAAACTGACGGACTTATTCTATAACTGCTAGACTTATCCTCCTCCTTCGTACTCTGTAAAATAAAAGATATAGAAAATAGCCTTAAACACGCAACCATGCTTTACTTGTGGGCAATTCCACGTGACGAGGGTGGTGTTATGAAACTTCGCCATTAAATACGCGGAGGAACACATCGCCGGCTCCAAAGACCCCAAAATGGGCTCTGACGAGGCGGCGATTGTCTGCAGGATTTTTTGTTGCTCGCCACACGTATCTGTAACAAAAATGCTTTTCAGAAACAGTGCCATTCATTCTATGCACGCTTAAAAATTGTGGAAACGTGAATTTATCTGCAATCTCGTTTCCTTGCACTGACAGCGTCAGCTAACAAACATTTCTGTCGAATAAAAGATAATGACGTTACGAAACAACCAGAAAAGGCAATTTTAAAGACTATGTTTCATCCATTTACGCTTTCTAAACGTCCGCGAGTAAAGACCAATCTTCGGTAATATAAAGCATGAGTGTCATACAGCACAATACAAATTTTCATTCCAAATAAGCTCCTGGTGGGCATCAACGTCAGCTGATCTTTATCCAGCAACATTCTTTCCAGGAAATTCAATAAAACACATTTTTTCAGTTTATATCATTTCCTTGTGTGCTTATAAACCTCGCTATCAAAAGCAGCAAGCGGCGCGATTTTCCCCGTTATGTGTACCCTGCGAAAGTGAGATATAAAATAAAAAATACTTAACAACGAAGGTTTCATTAGCTTTTATAATATTATACAACAAACGAGATAAATTATTTTGATGTTTCTATAAACTACTAATAAAAATCCATTACTAAAAGAAAACAAATAAACAAGTGCAAAATTTTAAATTCACAAATTTAAGCTTGATGTAAAAATTAAAAAATTATATTCATAATACGTCACGAACGAATAATAGTGACGTCAGCCCCATCAGTACGCCTATGTTCAACACAGCCTCCATTCAGTGTCAGGAAAACTCGAGGAACGCTCCTCCGAGTTTTCAGGACAATTGATTCGTCATGTCGCTTCAAGCAATGTGAGGTTAAAGATAGTGGGTACGGATACGCAATAAATATAGACTGGAAGCTTGTTTCCCAGTCGGAAAATAAAATAAAAGGAACTGACATTCAATTTCGTATGTAGATTTTCCATAATCCTTTAAAACGCATATTTTTATACTTAGAATTATATAGGGCGTTTCAATAAGGACGCATTTTTTTTATTTTAGAATAAAATGCAAGTTTTTTTTAGAAATTGCTGATATTTTGTTCGAGAGTTATTCGCATAGACCTGAGATATCAAAAAACCCCAAAGAAAAAAGGCGCGCGGCGCCAAATTGCGCGATTTCAGTGTTCAACTCCCCTTGGCGTTTCAAGAGACAATGCGGTCCAAAATTCGTTTTCCCAATAAATCAATTATTTCACCCGGAATATGGCAGGTTGTGCCGTCCTGCTGAAATCACGTCTTCCAGGTCTACACCTTCCACTTGAGGTCAAAAGCGCTCTGTTATCACGTGTAGTGACGTTCGTAGATTTTCAGCGACACTCACATTCACAGTTGCAATGTTTTCTAGAGACCGGCCAGAACGAGAAGACACAGGAGATTGATCCAAATTACTCCAATTTCTTAATCAATTGTTGAACAGTGGACAGATTTGGTGCACTTTCACGACTGAAAATTCCACGAACTTCGCAAACTTTCCCCATTTTTGTAATCGGTTTTTACGATGATAAGGCGTTGTTCTTTCGTGTACCGGTCCATAAATAAAAATCGGAACAACCAGAGATGACAGATGTCAAATTTTCAGGGTTGCAACTTTTACAGAAAAAAAATGGTGTGAAATTTAAAGATTGCATTCTTATTGAAACACCCGTTACTTACATATGTACCACAAATAATCACGTTTTTCTTATTATTATAAGCACTTGATTCGTTTTAACTTGCAATAAAAAATGAAATTTTGGTAGAAATTATACGGTAGGTAATTTAAAAATCATGAACTCCTTTTACGAAAAGTTATTTGAACGGCTATAAAAAAATCAACTTCAAAAGTGAGCATTAACGTAACGAGCTACCTATCAAAACGTATAACAAGAAAATTCATTGACAGATTTTAAAACACAAACTTTTCAGCAAAATAGAGGTAATGTTCAAATTAGAATCACATCTAACTTAGAAGACTAGATTCAAACTACGGCAGTATTCTGTTTATAATGCAGCACATCCGAATGCAGAAAGTAAATAAAGCACGAGCAAAAGCGGCAGTCATTGCATGACACGCAATAAAACATCACATGCCGAGTAAAATAGAGCAACCTCTTCTACAACCCACAGGTATAATAATTGAATATTGGATTGGACCAGTAACCGTTATCAACAGCTTATTATCTTTCCAAATATCAACCAAATAAAGAAGCGCATTTTATATGGTAATAAAATGTATGTATTTTTACATCCAAAATCGTTTAGGAAAGTGGTACTTTACAACATCGCTACTATTACTGCACAAAAACGGATTTTAACATGAAAATTATTTACTTTTAAATGGTACAAATATTAAAAATACACTTTAGAAAGTAACACCACTGAATTGAACATCAACTGGAGCTGATTATTCTGTTTTACAACATAAAAATGGGTTTTGCTCAGCTTGTTATATTTTAAAATTTAATAGACGCAGCGCGTTAGAAGAGTGGTTTTACTTACCCCATATAGCTGTTTAAGTACTCGCTAACGTTCGTCTCAAGCCAGCAATACTCGTTAAGTAAAATATCACTTTTCTAAACTAGTTCCGTAATGTAGTATTAATGCTCGGAAAAAAATATTGTTGTGATACACTAAAAGTGGTTGAAAGATAAAAATATAAAACTAATAAATTTGGAAGATTACTACAATCAAATCTTGAAGTTTTTGGATAGAATTGGGTGTTAATTTTGAAATGAATAATAAAATTTAATTGAGACAATGAGTGAGGTAATTTCATAATAAAATAACATTTGAGTATACAAATTTGATGGTTGAGTTTAATTTTAATAAAGTTCAAGCCAAGGTTACAATTGGCAAATGTATTTGTTAGAATGATAAGAATTAATAGCATGTAATAATAGGATATTTAAAATAAATAAGTGTGCAATACGAATTGTATCTAACAGGAAAAAAATATTTAATTAGTTACGAAAACAACTCATAAAAATGTACTTAAATTTTTGAAAACCCCTTTTTGAAAATAAAAACTTGAAATAAATAGCGCCCAACGTGGGGCTAGTAAAAATAAAAATAAAAGGGTTTGGTTGTAAATGATAAACCAAGTTTATGGTTAATTTGTTATTAACAATTGTGAATTAAGAAACAGGATTGTAATACAACAATAATAATTTTAAAACGTATCATAACTGAGTTCTTTTGAGAGAAATAAAGTAATAGAATAAGACAATCAATAAGAATAACTAAAGCATTTTATAAAGGTCCAATTGGTAAACAAAATATAAAGATTTACAATTGAATTTAAAGGTCTGTAATTAAAAGTAGGTACATTTAAAAATTTAAACTTAAATATGGCAGACAAAAGGGTAACAAGAAAAAGTAAGAAGACTGAAAAGGAAGGACAAAAAGAGATGGAAGCAGTAACGAGTGGTGCTGAAGTTGAAGTGGAGGAAATACAGCAAGAGGTAGGAATACAAGGTGATCAGGTGAGGATTCAGCAGGAATCAACAGGAAAAACAACCATCGACATGGAGAAGTTAGTGGTTATGATGCAACAAATCATGCAAGATAGTGAAAGAAGATTGCCAGAAAATTTACAACAGTGGATGGAGAAAACTGCAGAGAAAAATGCAGCAGAGTTGAGGAAGGATTTACAAGCAACTGAGAAGATAGCTGAGGAAAGCGAAGGTAGGTTTCAAGCAACAATAGAAAGAACTACAGAAGAGTTGAAAAAGGAATTGCAACAGCAATTGAGGAAAAGGCAGAGGAAAGAGAAAAAAGATTGGCAAACCACCCTGATAAGAGTACTCAGTTAAAATAATTATTCAAAATACGTAATTGATTTGAAAATTTAAATAAGGGCTATCTAAAAGTAAAGCTATTACATAAATATTAGCTGTTTAATGTGGTGCATTGTTGTCACTACAATATATACCTAGTGCCGATTTTAATGCAAAACGTAAAAGCTATCAGGACAGAGACAAAATATTCTAATACAAGAACTGAAGCTGGGATACCTATCAATATGTAAACCAACTTACGGGCAAAGTGATCCTCCCAAACTTCGTAACGGTTTGGACTTCTTCGTTACGAAAATATTTGAGCCAGGATGTTTAAATATTGAGCCAAACGATAGTTCTGCCTGCTGTGGACATTGGGTTGGCTGAAGTGAAAGCCATTGCTGGTCCCAAGCCCGGGTAAAGGTGGAGGGTTAGGTGACAAGGTTAGCAGCCTGTTGCCAGTAAAACAGAAACCACGCTCAAAGTATAACGAACAGGCCTCGGAAATAGACGGATCAAAAGACGACGACTACAGCGAGAAAACGTACAAAGAATAATTGGAAAAAGAAGAATTTTTTGAGATTGGCTACGTGGAATGTAATGTCTTGGAATACGAAGGCATAAAATATTCTGATAAAAATTACCAAACGCCGACATAGATATATGTTGCATAAACAAAAAAAAAGGAAAGGGAATGATTATGTGTGGAGACTACCTACTTGTGTAGATTGGAAAAAAAGCATCAGAGGCCCCCACAGCGGGTGTTGGCATCCTTGTACATAGAAGATACATAGAAAATATCGATAAAATTACATATGTCGACGAGAGAATATTGCTGATCTCCATGAATTTCTCAAATAGCAGAATGCAGACTGAACATAATATGTATACAGTGACCGCCAAAAAGTTGGCATCATATGGGAAAGTTTGTTATTTTTGATTTTTCAAAAAAAAAATTTCGTCACAATAATCTGTGCTTGTCTGCTTCTCTAAAAACCTATTGAGCCCCTATCATATATACCGAGTGATTTTTAATTATTTAGAAAATGGCGTTTTTCGAAATTGCCAAAATCCAAAAAGTGCTATTTTTCGGAAATGAAGTAAGATTTCAATGAGATTTTTATATAGTGTGTTAGTTTTAGCCAGCTGAAGAATGTCAAAGCTAGAAAACACCTATATTTCTTTAACTTTATTAAACATTTAATTTTGCAATTTTTTTACATATTTTTCAAAATTTCACAAGACTTAATTTTAGATTTTAAATTCTTTTGGTAAAGACTGTAGATTTATAATTGAAAAAATAATATAAAATGTTAATTACTTCTTTAGTTTTTTTATTATTTACGGAAAAGTATTATGTTTGCACGATTTTAAAATTTTTGATGCAAGACGCTTTTTAGAAGAAATATTTTTCAATGACAATTAATGTCTATTTAAATGGCTTCTAAAAACTAACCTATTACAGTTAATAAATTAGTTTGACAAAAATTCTGTAAATGTTCTTTTATAGTTGTCTAAAAGAGGAGATTTTTCTTTATCCAGTTTACATGTTCTAAAAAATCTCATTTACACCACTGTAAAAGAACATTTACAGCATTTTTGTAACAGTAATTCATTAACAGGGCTAGAGTAGAGCTTTTAGAAGTCATTTAGATAGATATTAATTATCATTGAGAAATATTTCTCCTAAAAAGGGTCTCGCATCGAAACGTAAACATT
The DNA here is from genome assembly GCA_940337035.1 of Agriotes lineatus. NCBI lineage: Eukaryota > Metazoa > Arthropoda > Insecta > Coleoptera > Elateridae > Agriotes > Agriotes lineatus. The sequence continues at coordinate 57,630,332 of OW679198.1, forward strand.
ATGCGAACATCTAAAGGAGTAATTAACATTTTATTTTATATTTTCCAATTATAAATCTTTAAAGTCTTCTCCTAAAAAAATTAAATATTGAAAAACATTTAAAAAATTGAAAAATTTAATTTTAGCTAAAGTTAAAGAAACGGGTGTTTTCTGGCTTGAGATTGTCCAGTCCACTAAAACACTTTTTAGACAAGCGCATATTATTGTCAAAAAAAGCATTTTTGGAAAATCAAAAAAAAATTTCCATATGTTACATCAAAGTCTAAACAAGAAAAACTAGAGTTCTATGATATCCTGCAAGACATAGACACTGCCCTACCACCAAAAAACAAAACCTTTATAATAAGCGACTTCAACGCAAGTGTGAGAAATACGCCAATGCAAGGAATGAAGCAGAAATACAATGAGCCCACATTAAATGAAGAAAGGAAGCAATTAGTCGAATTTTGCGCTCTCAACGAATTACGAATAAATAATACTTAGTTTCATAATGCAAGCCAACATACGGAGACTTGAAGCAATACAAGGGATTATACATCAACAATTGATTATATACTTAGCAACCGTGGTTGGCCCGTGGCATGAAAGTTATAGCACGAGGTGCGGAGCACCGGGGGCTATAACATGGCAAGGGCCAAAGACGCTGGTTACACCTGAGGAGCATACAAAACTGTATGTACGATCGAAATTTTAAAAATTCAAATTCAGGTTATATGTATAAAAAGTTGTGAAATGAAAACAGCGCAATCCTTATAATTATTTTAGATAAAAAGTACCTTTGTAACTAGGTATGGTTTTCATTAATATGTGTACTAAAATTACGTTAGCGGGCGGTAAAATTCTTTTTCGCCCGCTAAAATTCCGTCAGCAGCGATAATAGTTATTTATGTACCAAAGGAATTATGAAGATGTTTATGTCCTTTCTAGGACGCCAGTTTACAAGCTTGAGGGCCTCTGATCCGATAGTTTATAAGTCAAATAATACCCTTGATGCATATGACGTTTTATTTTCCACTTTGAATTCGCAAATAACTTGAAAAGTTTGCAGATCTCGTATCACATAATAGATCACTAAAAAATAGAATTCTTTTACGTCCGCCAACGTCATTTAACGGACTAAAAAGATATTTATCGCCCAATGGCGAAAAAGACTAGCTTTACGCCTAGAAGTAGGGTATTAAGACACCTATTATTGATCGATCGTAGATATAAAATATTAGATACACGGACACTAAGTTTTAGCAAATATAGAAAGTGGCAATGGATTGTTGCTATGCAAACTGAGATTCCTACTGAAAATAAAGGTACTTCCAGTGTACATAGAAAATATTAACATTGAAAACATAGCGGATGGCAGTATAAACATCTGAACCAAATGCGGCTACAACACATTGCTACTCAAGCAATTGAAGACTTTGATACAGTAGACATCAGCTGGGAAATCCTAAATTACCAGAAACTGTATAAAATGAAGACCTTGGTACAGACCAGAGATAAAACTAGTGGCTAACGAGAAGAGAAAAGCCTACCTAAAATATAGAAACTCCCGAACTTCAGAGGAGCGCGAAAAATACTTTAAGGTTAGAAACAAAGTTAATTGTGAAATTAAGAAAATAAACTAAAAACGTTGGGAAGCATTCACACTGGATATTGAATCAGATTTATACAGAGCTCAAAAAAAGTTTGAAAAATGATACAAAAACAGAAAAAATAAGTAAACGAATATGTACAAATCAATAATATATAAAAAGAGGAGTGGAAAAGATATTTCAAATTACTGTATAAATAAATGCCATCACAGGCGAACAGCTCAGAACTTCAATACAAACCACTAAATAGCAATGAAGTCACTATAACCGTAATTGAAATAAAAAGCTATGATTAAACTGAAAAACAGGCGAAATACGTAGCGAGCTCTTTAAGTACAGGGGACAAAAATGCAAAGAAGAACTAACTACTCTATTTCAAAAAATCATGAAAGTATAAAAATACCAAATGAATAGAAAATATTATTCCTATATTAAAAAAGGCGATAAAAAACAGCCTCAAAATGATCGAGAAATCACCCTTTGACTACATTAAAATTGCTAACACGAATTATTCAACAGAAACTCCAGAAATTTCAGACGAACAACAAGGATTTAGGCAAAGTAGACGTACAATAAACGCAATCTTCATTGTGCAAATTGTAGAAAAGGCAGTAGAATTTAACTGTCCAGCACATCTGTGTTGACCTAACCAAGGCATTTGATAGGGTACACCTCAGAGACGTACTTACCCTGTATGGGTGCGTGGGCGCGCGAATGGTTTGAACCCAGAACAAAAACACTTGTAAACCGGTAGAAAAACGTTTATTGTAAAAGAAGATGCTACGAATTCGTACTCACCGAGGATAGGCTGTAACTGACCACAGCTTATGCCAATCCCGTTAGTTATATCCGAAAGGGGAGAATATCCCTTTGGAGAATTCGCAGTCCCGTTATGTCAGGGTTTGTGAAGCCAGCAACATTCCCGTTAGATGGAAAATGCAACGGTAGTTTTACCGTAAGGAATGTTACCTGCCGAAGCCCTTCTGTCAAGGGCAGTGAACTATTGCGAATTACGCCAAAGGAATTTTTATTATTATTATTATATTTCAAGCGAGAGGCGGCACAGCCGATTATCTCGCGCAAATGCATATACAAGTGCAGAACATAATGATTACATAAGAAAGCCATACAGTAAGTGATATAAAGAAAAGAAATAAACTAAGAACACATGATAAATTTATGAACTAGAATAAACTAGTACCCCATTTAAATTAGCTTGAACCTAAAAACACATCTAATCGGTTTTTAAAGTCATTTAACGAGCTGGCGTTTACTATTTCATTTGTCAGGGCATTCCAAGTATTACACACCCGAAGAGCAAAAAAGTGTTGACGGCACTGACAATGAAAACGCAGGTGAACCAGCTTATGGCAGTTACCGCGTAAGTGTACATTTTCACTAAACACAAACATCTCAGAGAGTGGGCAGTTATAGTGATTATGTATAATCTTATAAGTCTCAATTAAGTCGCCACGAACACGCCTGTCCTTCAGGGTTGGTAACTTCAAACGCAAAAGTCGCTGATCATACGGGAGGTTTCTTAGTTCGAACACTAGTTTAGTGGCTCTGCGTTGAACCCTTTCGAGAATTTCTATGTCCTTAGCTAAATAAGGATTCCAAACACTAGCACTAAACTCTAATATAGGGCGCACGTAGGTTTTATACAACTTTAGAAACACTTTTAATTTTAGACACTTGAAGTTTATTTTAATCATATACAACAATGAGTTTGCTTTTTTAACGAGATGTGTGATGTGTGATGACCATTTTAAATCACTGCTGATAGTTACGCCGAGGTCGGTGTGTTCGGAAACTTTCTTTAGAGATTTTCCATCAGGGGTGTAGTCCTTTCTGGGATTGTTCGTACCAATATGCAGGATTGAACATTTGTCAACGTTGAGTGTTAGCATCCATTCTTTTGTCCAAGAGCTTATTTTATCAAGATCTGACTGTATAATGCCCGAGTTATGCCAAGCGTTATTGTAAATCTTAGTGTCATCAGCGAAAACACTAGAGTTCGATTCGATATTTGCGGTTAAATCTGCTATATAAACAAGGAATAAAATGGGACCAAGAACTGATCCTTGCGGCACTCAACTTTTTACTGGATAAGATCCGGAAAGAGAGTCGCTAACTCGTACTCGGTATGTTCGATCCGATAAAAAGGCTTCAATCCATTTTAGGAGACTTCCTCTTATCCCATAATGTTCAAGTTTTAACAATAATCTCTGATGTGGAACTCTGTCGAATGCCTTTTCAAAATCTAAATAAACAACATCTACTGGCGTTCGAGCATCGATAGATTTAGTCCACGAATCAACATTTAACAGCAAATTTGAAAGAACTGATCTACCTGGGATAAAACCGTGTTGACAATTGGGAATAACAGAGTTCGAGGTTAGAAATGTCGTGAGTTCTTTAGCTATAATTTTTTCCATACACTTGCAGATAATTGAGGTGAGACTTACTGGCGATAATTGCTAGCTGAAAGTTTATTGCCTTTCTTGAATATGGGAATAATAATTGATTTTTTCCACTCTAAGGGAAGCAGTCCATGATTAAACGATAATTTCATTAAGTCAGAAATCGGTTCTGCAAGCTTATAGCACAATTTTCAAAAAATTAGGAGATAAGTTGTCTGGACCTGGACTGGAATCATTTTTAATATTAGCCAATTGTTTAGCGACAATATCTTTAGTAAACTCTACAGTTGTTATGGAATTGTGCACTTTTGTTGATTCGTCCATCACTGGCAGCGGTAACGATTCCTCAAGAAACACACTTTGGAATTGTTGTGCAAGTATTTCAGTGGTAATAGTGGGATCGGAGTGTACGACGTTATCCACCGAACGAAGATTGATTGTAGATACTTTGATGTGAGGTTTTGTCTTATGTACCTATAAAATTGTTTTGATCCCAAATCTGCAATTTTTTCTTCATACATTGCCTGAGCTTTCCTTAGTTCCGTGTTCAGATTATTAGCGTAACTTTTATAGTCGTTGAAAGATTCTGATGTTTTAATACTTTTGTATCTGTCCCATAACTTACGTTTTCTTCGTATTTGTGATTTAAGTTCTGGTGTAATCCAAGGCTTGTGCTTTTTAGATTTTACAACTTTGCGTGGTACATACCTAGACTCAGATATCTTAATCGCATTTAGTAAATTTTGCCAATATTCTAAAGGAGTTGAGGTATTAGTTGGTCGACTTAGGATTTCTTGTAAGTGTTGATTGATATCATTGTAGTTTGCCTGCCAATAATTAAGCTTAGTTATTGTTTGTTTGTTAGTAAAAACATTTGCAGATAATTGAGAGGTAACTTGAATTGTAAGGTGATCACTCTTACCAATTGGTGGTAAGTACTCGATATTGTTGATTAGATTAGAATCAGGAGTCAAAACCAAATCTAATGTACTAGGCTTGTCGGTACCACGATATCTAGTAGGAGAAAGAATGTGTTGTTCCAAGTTTGAATCTAAGAACATGTCCAAAAAAAAGGGATCCGGATGTATGTGCGTGTGTCATTGTTAGTTCGTGCCAGTTGATATCGGGATAATTAAAATCGCCGAAAATTATGGTATTACAATAATTAGACGCTGCTTTGATTATATTTATTAATGAAATATCGTTTTCCAGTTGCGAATTGGGAGCTCTATATACACAGCCTATTAGGAACTTGATATTGTTAATATTTACATTGAGCCATATCGCTTCGACTTGTTCGTTATCGTATGTGTTGTTAATTTCTACCAAGATGGGAAATAAAAAGGTTCAGCCATATTCCTAACATAAATCGCTACACCACCTCCTGTTCTATGCTGACGATCGATTCGGTATAGGGAATAATTAGGAAGATAAAGTGCAGTATTTGGTATTGCAGAATGTAACCATGTTTCACTTAAAGCAATTACAGTTGGTTGTAAGTGTTCGACTTCGTGTTTAAAAGTTGGGAATTTGGCTGGTAATGAAGCAATATTTGTATAAAGAAAAGTCAGATTTAGAAAAGTTAATTGTGGTTTTTTTGATTTATTGACAATTTTTGGAACTCCTCTGATGTATTTGATGGTAAGTTCGGTTTCACCTTCTTCAAACCGTTTCTTAAGGGTATTCTGCAAATTACGCAAGTAATCTCTTTGACTTGGAGTCTCGTCTTGTCGAATTTTTTTTGTGTATCTATTATCGCCACAGATACCCCCTTGCTAGTAATCGACTATCACATATACTTAGTCAGTTTGAGATCACGATACAGAAAGATTATATACAAGGAAATGGAAAAAAAACATATTTACAAATAAGACATATCTACAAACACAAAATATTCACACAAAAGAAACAAATATATACAAAAATGAGTTACATGCTAAAATGGTAAATGCAAAATACGTTAGTGTCAAGAATTGTTTATATGCGCGCACTGAGCATTGCTATCGCGAACGATCACATCAGTTATCGAACAACACACACTTACACTAAACCGACCTGGAGTCGTTCAGGAAATCGAACCTTGCGACCAGAACGCGTGGCTGGCGTCTCCGTAGGCCGCTGTTCCTCTGGTTGTGGCTGTATTGACGTGTTGCGTTCTTCTTTGGGCTCGTCGTCGTGCTGCATAATGTACGCTGGCTTCAGCCGATCAATAGAAACAGTGACGTTCTTACCTTTGAGGGCAACGGTAAACGTTTTGTTGTTTCTATTAATCACTGGGTATGGGCGTTCGTATGGTAGTTGGAGGGCTGCTTTGGGAGCGTCGTGGCGGATGAAAACGAACTTCGTGGATGCTAGGTCCTTGAATA
>OW679198.1:57636809-57746000 GCA_940337035.1 Agriotes lineatus
CGTTTCGTGAAAGACCATTAAAAATATTAGTAACGGGATAACAAAGATATAGTTGCAGCCAACGAACCCAAGCAAAAATCGTTAATCTAATGGATATGGAAAGCTACTTTTTTTTACAGTGGAAGCGACAAGATGACTTACGGTGTAGGGTTCATGATACCAAAGACCATATAATTATATGCTTTTTGATGATGCACAAGCTATCATTGAATTTATGTTGAATTAGGAAAAAAAAATCGCAAGTTAAGCATAATCAATGCACATGCTCCCACAGAAAATAAGAATAAAGAAAATAATTTATATTTTATGAATCCCTAGAAGATTTAAACTAAAATATTTCAAATTATGGTTGCTGATGAAATATATATGCCGACTATAGGCTCATTGAAAACGCATATATAAAGTAACGAAAATTATGGAATGCTAATGAAATTTTCCACGGAAAGGAACATGGAAATGATTAGTGAGCAAGAAAAGATAACGCTTAAATACCAGAATAGCTTAGACAGGCGACTAAACGAAACAGAATAACAAAATAACCAAGAATGAAGCGCTTCTGAAATTGCTGACAAACAGCTCGGCACAACACTGGAAAGAATAGGAAGAGAAAAGCGAAAAATACATGCAGAAAAAAAATCGGATAGAAGAGAATCCGAAAAAATATTAAATAACTATTAATAGAGACGTCAGTAACTTTTTACAAAAGTTAAGCAAGAAACAAAACGTTTTAAGAAATTTTGGTAAACTGCAGAAGTAAACAAGACAATTCAGCAAAGTTTAGATACATGGACACCGTATTTTCAGAAAGTTATTAATGGCGGGGAGACCGCAAACAATGATGAAATTAAATGCACATTCGGCAGGATGAGAATATGGAGAAAAAAACACACCAAAGAAGAATAAGAAATTAAAAATATCATAAAAGATCGAAGAAAATTCAGGTGAAAATGTAATAACAATCGAGCTAGCTAAGCAAAAAGGAGACATTTTACATAAACGAATCATTAGACTTAATTAAACTTAATTTGAAAAATATGGAATGATGAAGTAACGTCTGAGAAGTGGTCAGTAGCAATTCTATTTTCGTTGCACCTAAACTATCTTCCGTCCCCCAGGAAACGCTTTCGCATCACTTCAGGAGGTGCGGGCTTCATTTAAACTACAATACCTTAACTAGGGTGAAACCAGAACGGCCGGGCCGAGAGTCGAACTCTCGCTCGAACGTCCCGTGTTTCACTGTGGCATCGGCTGCAGCGGAGGTAACCACTGACCCACAGAGACTTCTAAAAAAGAAGACCTGGTAGTAGGTAGAAAATACAGGGAAATCGCGCTGTTACAAACTCTCGCAAATAGCTTGGCTTAATCACTGGGTGGGTTGTATCGCAGGTGATTATCAATGCAGCTTTAGTCCAAACAAATCTGTACACATTCAAATATTTACAATGAAGCAGATGTTATAAAATTTTTAAGAACATAACCTTGCGCTTTCTACCATAATATTATAGATTTCAAAAAGGTTTTTTATTTGAACCCATGATCGACCTTGATATACCAAAAAACCTGGTAGGGCTTACTATCGTGACCCTAAATGGCAAGGTCATGACAAATAGACTTACCTCCAACGATTTTTAGTTAAGAAAGCCTATTTAACTTGCTACTGGAAGAAATACTAAGAGAGACTAGAAGATACACGCTAGTAACGGTTTTACACCATCAACATAAAAACTGTAATAGCAAGAACGAAAGAAAAATGAATAGTGGTATTTAGATAAAGTGGCAAAAAACTGGGAATCAGTAAAGGAAAAAAACTAAATTCATGGTCGTGAGAGGAAGCAGAACAACAACTAAGGATGATCGAATAGTAACCAAATGGTCAATTACATAAACGTCTCCTTGGCAAATAATAATGATAAAACCATTGACCTCGATAAAAGGTAACAAGAATGCCAAAATGTTTACGATTTTAAATCGAAATATTTTCCAAGGAAAACCAAAGTTAGAATAGATTAATCTGTAATCAGACCAATAGTTATATATGAATGCGGACTTAGACACTGTGCCAAAGTACAATAAACAAATTAAAAGTCTGGGAACGGAAAATTTTGAGGAGGACCTATAGAGGAAAGAATCAGAGATGTATTGAAGAATATAAGCCAATGGAAATCTATGGAACAGCAAGCATATTAGCCGTAAACAGATTTAGCCGTATCCGTTAGGGCATGTCTTCAGTCAACGGAAACAAGGGCAGCCAAAATAATGTTAAAATGAAGAGTTACACGAAAAATGAGAACGGGGAGACCAAAGAGTAAATAGATAACAAATTAAATTGGGAAAAAGGGCAACGAAGAGAAAAATATGTAGGAAAATCGTGTACCAAGCTTTAGCTCTGTTATGTTGACAGAGTGCTTTAAGTGTTTTAAATCCTCTAATGGGGTGCAATATTACCCCACATTCAACTTTTTCTTTAATAATCAATTATCTATCTTATTAAATAAATTCACTTTATATAATGTCGGATGTTATAACTTTTTTTAAGACGGCTAATAAAACAAATACTCGTTCTTTACATATTACCCTATAGCGATGTCAGTGGCAATTGTGTTTTAAATTGCTATCACCTTTTGGAAAGTTGAGTTCGCAAGGTTTGTGTTTAGTTTAAGTTGCACGGTGAAAATGGCAACCATGGCAACCCAGGAAGACTCAATTGTGCATTCGACAAGAGAAGAAATTTTGAGCACCTGCTTTAACAAAAAGTTTAACAAATGGTCCTTTTCAGGGCCATCAATAAAACTATTGTACACGATCGATCACTTTTTTTTAAATAAAGGCGAATTTGTGTAAAAACTCGGTTATTGGATAAGATGAGCAATCGGTTATTCAAGAAGAAATGTTCTATTTGGGGTAATACATATATCAAACCCCATCAGAGGAATTAAAAACATCTTGGAACACCCTGTAACGGAATAGTGGTTATGTTGAAAAATATTGTTGTAACCTACAGATACCTTTTTGTATATTGTTTTTTAGTGTTTGAATTTATCTTCATTAGAAGTCATTTTAGTGGAGGCGTTACTTATATGACTTAGATCACCAACCTCGTATATGGTATAAATATACACCTGTTGTATTATTCTTGTCCTTAATATTTTATATTTTTAGAATAAATTCTATCTTCTTCTGGTGACTTGTTTTACCAATAGTATATATAATTTTGTTTCTTCTTCAGTTTTATTTAATTTTAAGTTTAACTCCACACACGCTCCATTCCCTGATTATCTTTTTACAGAGAGTGATGCTCTTGCCTCATGATCAAGGTTTTTAATAACTAAAGTAACTTTTAACTCTTTGTCTTTGTTTTAAACATTAATATATACATAAAGTCAGCCTCCTCTTTGTTTACTTTACACATAGCTGTCTTATATTTAGACAATGCCTATGTGTTTTACACATTCTAAGTATTCTAATGTATGATGATTTTCTCATTTGTTGAAAGCGTTTGATGTTCGTAATTAGGCAAGTAGTTAGTCCAAGGGTGTTCTTTTATTTTTATACCTCAAAGTTTACCCCATTTCTTATATCCTTGTGACTTTGATAGCTGCATGTAACGCAGTTTTTTTCCTTTGATACGAAAGCTGAAAACATAAAAGGTTGTATATTGCGGTGAAGCTTTAGCTACGTAGAATACCTGGCTTTGATCTTTATTGCTCATTTAATTTAAAGTTCAGTTATAAACCGATGCCAATTTTCCGGTATAATCAGCTATTCAACTATATTCCACAGAACTTTTAACGAGGTCTGTAATAATGATATAATAATGTAAACTGATCTGGTAATAACACGATTGCTATGGAGTAAACAAATACCAAATAAACAACTTCCTCTTCAATATAGAAATAATAACCTTGCGCAAATTGCGGCATATTATCGTATTTGAAAACAGAAAATAAAACTCACTCGACGCCCGTTTTTATATAACAACTTGTTAGTAATAAAACTGTAGCATAGCAGAGCAAATGGTAAACAAGGAAAATACTTTCTCTTAATCAACTGGTACGTAAGAGTTTTTCGGCTTGTATGGGTCATAAAATTTGTACAGTTCATTACATTTTATGTAAGCCAATAATTATAAACCGGGGAGATATTGGGAAAAAATTAATATGATTCGCCGGTATCAACATTAAACTTGACCATTTTATAACCACTTAACGACGTAGTAGTTAGGCGTTTCAGTAGTAAATTGTTAGATAGTACTGCTTTCAGCCCCAAGATCTATTTTCATTAACCGAGTTATATCGATGTTGATAGAGGAACTAAAGCACAGGCCAAAAATTCCCTCTCAAGCAATTACCGTCGTAGCTGCTAACATTAATAGTGCGGTTAGGAACTCATAAATCATTCCGAATCAACTGATTTATTTTAAGAAATGTAATTGTTCTCTGGAGAGTTATTTCGTGTATTGTGCCAGCCTGGTTTATGATTTAATAAGCTTGGTTTCCAGGGTTTTGGCAATTTTCAGCCTTGACCTTAGTGGGGAATATTAGGAAAATAATACGACTTTTAACCTTCCAAGTCTATTTAAAGTTGTGGACAGTCGCTAATATCCAAAAGATTACACAAAATATACCAATTGGATTATGGAGGTTGCTGTGCTGCGAGCTAATTTGGAGGTTTAACGTCCCTTGTCAACTAAAAACGCTGAAATTCGTGTTACCTCTAAACGCCGGAAATTTATCGGATCCGCCATTAGATTTAATTAATGGAGATTACGTTCGTCGAGACAAAACATGGATAAAACCCTTCTCTTTTATTGTGCGCCCATTATGAGATCGTCTTACCTTCGCTCAGAGCTATTCTCAACGAAATGTTCCCCAGCTGGTGTTGCAAATAATCTAAATTAATGGGGTGGTAACACATCTCGGATAAAATTAAAGTAGGTGATTCGGCGGGTGCCAAAGGGGCGTAGACCAACAGCCACAGAAGTAGGAAGCCTGCCATGGCACCCTCTTCAGCGAGGCATGGCACCAGGTGCCCCAAACCCCTTCAAGTAACCCAGCTCATTGCTCGGCAGTCTTTTCGATACTTCTTATTTACAAGTATATCTGGAACAAAAATAAAGTAGGTTAGAATAACAGATTAAAAAAATCTGACCAATGATAGATTAAGTAAGCTCCTAAGCCAATGCAAGTCCAAGTTCGTCATGACTGACTAGGGTTATTACACTTTTAACTTACTTCATATACAGGGTGTTTCAGAACTATGGGATCAAACTACTAGGGGGTGTTCAGTGCGACAGTAGAAGACATTTGAGTATAGGAACCCATGTCCGGAAATGTCTCCCTGAAGCACTGGGACTCTATGACACGTTAAGACAGTTGAAAACATTTGAATTCATTTTATTTCTGTCTTTTGGACATAATATCACCACAAAACTTGTTCAAAATATCGCCCTCCAACTGCAATACATCGGTTTGAACGTCGCACATGATTTTGGCGAACTCGACTGAAAATTTGATAGTCGTTTTGAACGACCTCAAATGCAGCTGTAATTTGCGCCATCAAGTCTTTCTCAGTTTCCACTAGAGTTTCGTAGACTAGAAACTTTATGTGTCGCTACAGAAAAAAATCCAGCGGCGTTAAGTAGGGCGATCTGGGCGGCCAAGAAACTGGACCATCTCTGCCAATCCAATGTCCCCAAACTGTTCATTCACATATTCACGGACTTGTACAGCAAAGTGCGCCGGAGCCCCATCATGCTGAAACTACATTTGTTGTCGAACGTTTAGCAGAACATTTTCAACCAGCTCCGGTAAGACTTTCTCCAAGAAACGCCTATAGACAGGTCCCGTTAAGCGATCTGGTAGCAGATATGGCCCGGCCCAATCAAATGATCGTCAACAATACTAGACAATACATTAACAGACCAACGTTGCTGATGTGCTGCAGGAAATAGCTCATGTGAATTCTCTTCGGCCCACACATGGCTATCCTTACTTTTGAAACTGCCATCTCGTGTGAAGCAGGCCTCATCCGTCCATTGAACAGAACGTAAAAAATTAGGCTGCTCAACGATTTGATGAAGCAGCCACTGACAAAACCGAAGTCTTGGCTGATAATCGTCTGCAGTTGCTCATGTAGGTAGCACCCGCCAAACGGAACAATTACTCGCATTCATACCTTGTGCAATTTGACGCGTGCTAACCGATGGTTCGTCTGCAACTCGTTGAATAACCTCTTCTTCAAATTCGACTGTGTTTACTGTTCTTGCAACACCTGTGTCATGCATGTTAGGTCTAAACATACCTGTCGCCGATGAACAGCAATAAACTTTTTATATCCAGGATGATGCCTTTCGGGGTAGTCCAGAAGAACAAATGAATTGTTACAAACTTGCTGTACGTTATCGTTAACATTTGAATAATTGAAGCATTTTGCTTTTAAAGTGTCTTAATGTGTTATAGAGTCCCAGTGCACCAGGGAGACATTTTCGGACATGGGTTTCTATACTCAAATGACTTCTACTGTCGCACTGAATACCCCCTAGTAGTTTTATCTGAGAGTTCTGAAACACCCTGTATATAAAAATAACTGATCTGATGCAAGTTACATTCGAATACAATATTTAATATTAGAAAAACATATACAAGATTACAAGATAAGAATAATATATTACATACCGAGGTGGAAAGTATTTCATTCCTGTCGAGAGATTAAGTAGTTAACCGAGAGACAGGAATGAAACTTTTCACCGTGGTATGTATACTATTTTATTCGCAACCACTTTATTCTAAACAATAATTGGAAAAATTATTATATTATGATAAGACAGGTTGTTACGCGCATGAATGGATTAACTAGATTTCCAGTGTCTCTACCTACTCAGCGGTCGGGAATGGATCGCGCATGAATGGATCAACGAGATTTCCATTGTCCCTACCTACACAGCGGTCGGGAATGGATTCATTTCCAACCGGCAATCACTTTTCCGACCGGTTGGAAAGTTACAAGTTGGGAATAGCTTATTTTCCAACTTTTTAAAAGTCAGTAATGATCTTATTACATATATGGTTGCGAATAAATATAAGTGTATCAACCTTCAATTAGGCCATTATTCACATCTCGGAGACCTAAACGATAAAGCTTCGTGCAAATTAGACAAAATTTGCCTATTTTTAAAACAGTTTACAGCAATATTCAAAAATTTAAAAGAAGGTGGGTATGATCGAAATAAGAAAATGATAGTTTTCAGTGTAGCTTTTTCATTTTTGTTGCTAATGATCAGAATTTTTAGCGATAGACGCAACAATTTGTATAGTATTTAATAAATGTTAAAATTCGTCAACACATCTGTCGTTTTTCTTTATGGCCGACATATTAAGTTTTCATAATTTAGTGTGCTTTATTACATTTTCTGTGATGTAGAAGATGCTAATAAAAGACGTGCAAAGTATAAAGCAACTAAAAATATTTTTGTTGAGTTGATGATGAATTGTTTGTTATAAAATAAATGCCTGGTCTATCAATTGCAATTAGTCTACCTGTCTTTGCATTTATTTAGTATTGCTAAGATTGTTAATTTCACGAGAGATAAAGGTATTAACGAGTCTGGCATCTGACTTGTCTATACAGCGTGTTGAAAAAAAAGTCGGATATTTTACCCACTTCTAGATCTCATCAATACAAACAAAAAAATTTTAATAATAATAATAATAAACACATTTATTTCCAGTACTTACACCAAAAATTACATAATAAAAAAAAGAAAATACTAAATAGGGTAAGTGCGGAAAAGGGGCATAGTTCAGTTGACATGATATAATATCAGGTCAACTGGTCTACCACTACACCCCGTGCAAAGTGTCAGAACTATTAATAAATATAAATTTTAAATGTAAAAAAAATGACTTTAGTAGATCGATATCAAGTGCAATTCATTGTAGCAAAAAGAGCTGTTTTTAAAGAATTTTTTAAAATAGTTATTCACAAATTTCTTAACTTTTTTGGAATTATATTATTATAGTAGTAAACAATGTTGTACGAATATGACTTTTTAAATTTAAATTTTAAATTTCTTTAATTTTATTTTGTCTATTATAATAATTGTATTGTCTGGGAGCTGATAGTATGTAAGTTTATTTCGAGCTCAATTTTATTGCTTTGCATTATGTATTTACACATACACTGTAACTATGCTTTGTCTAATTAATATTAACGGTTTTGTAATTAATTTATTTTATTCTATCATACTACTCTTAGCAAGTACTCGTTTGAATTTCATACGGGGAAGTGGTAGAACAGTATCTTCTAAAGATACTGAACTCTCCCCTTTTTGCTCCGCATATATTTATACGTAATTTATGTTACTAAGTTTGTATTAATTTTATACAGTGGAACAAATAAAATTATTATTATTATTATTATTATTATGTTCAGGGTGGAGGTTATAGTGGACTGTATGATTTTAATTTGGACAATTTACAGGATACGTCTTAGGGGTGCAGAAATTAAAAAGGGTTGTGAACCAACGGTCTCGTGTAGTCTCACACGAGATGAATTTAAAAGACTTAATTTCCGTTGGCCAGAGGTTGGGTGAATACAGAACAGATGTTAAAACTGTATTGTTTATTGACTAGAATATTTCCTATTTATATACATTAATTATGACGTAAATTACAAGGTTCATGTTATTTTGCCCTAGTTTCAGCTGGCATATGCACTTGCGTATTCAATTTCATAACAAGCAGATAGCAAGTTTGCAAAATTGCAGTTTGTCGACCGGTCATTCGACCAGTGCTGGTAATAAATGCTGACAGCTTTTGTTTTAATTTCCGCAAGTAACAGTTCGCTTACGAAATGTATGCATATTTAATTTTAAAAGTTAAAATTATATTTTGATTCCTAAACAATTATTAAAGAAAAACGATTTAAAACGTGGGATCGACATAGAAGATTTACCTCTTATATTAATATGATGGTCATCACTCCTGTAAGAAATCGTATCATACAAGTATAACATTGTATAACTTTAGTATATAGCACAGCAGTATGCAATTTCCGTCTATTAGACATATACAGCCAGCACACCTCTTTGAGTTTATGAGAGATGTGTAAACATAGGTCCGGAAACGCTTCGTTTGCGAGATACAGGGTGTTAAACGTTTTTTTTAATTCGTTTTTTAAATTATCTAACAACGTTTTCAGCGATTTTAATGAAATTTTTCGAGTTTGTTTATAACTTTATGAGGTATCTTTTGGACCTATTACAATTGATGTAGCAATTCCAGGGGCGTGCCCAGACGGCATATCGATTAGGTTTTTTCACAAAAAGCAACTAAAAATGCAATTTTTTTGTCTCCTAAGATTGTTTCAGATCTCGCTTCGTTTTCAGTAAAAAAATTACAGCCCATATTTTTGCACGTCTCTGAACCTGTTAAGACAAAAACTAAAATGCTTCAATATCTAAAAACCCATTAGCCGATTTTGGTGAAACTTTGAAGTTTGAAGGTTTACTGGTCCTATTGATTATCATGTTTTGGCACACTTAGATTTAAATTATGTATTCCAGAGGCGGCTGGGTTTTTTTTAACTTTAACACTCTGGATCTCAGAAACAAAACATTTCCGGACCCATGTTTATTAGGACGTTTTATTTGTATTGATGAGATCTATGGAAGTGGTACTAAATTAAAGAGAATAATTTTCTGCGTCGTTTAATATTAAAAACTTATTGGATAATGTTAGTTGTGCATAAAGATATTAATTTTAAAATTTATGTTCCCAAATATAGCTGAGATGAACCTAATTTAAAAATTAATATCTTTATGCACAATTAACATTATCCAATAAGTTTTCAATACTAAACGATGCGGAAAATTATTCTCTTTACCGTGTTTTTCCATAAAAATGGTGAGCAGGAATATGCATAACCGTGATAAGCCATGTAAATTGCTTATGTTCAGAGGTATGATATCACCAACCACCCGGTATAATAGCCTATACTAAATTTCAAAATATAATGCAGTAGATGGCGCTCCAAACTCAAACTCAGTTTTACAATAGGAAACTATAAGTTTGGTTGACTGCTGGTGCTTTACAATAATTTTGCTCTATATAATTCAAATAAACGTTGCAGATCAGCCATTTCATCTATTATATATATATATATATATATATATATATATATCAGTTTTCCTTTTATATTTGTAATATTCATACCAAATGTCAAACTGATAATTTTGAAAAAATATTTGATTTTCAGATGGTTGTAGTGATGACTTTGTTTCGACCAATCACGGCCATAGTTATGTGTAACATTTTAACATTGGCAATACTGAAATGTGTTGTTGGTGACACTGTAAGACTATGTCAAATTCGAGGTTAGCAGGTTAGGTTTTGCGTCAGTCTGTGTCAAAACTGACGCAAAACCTAATCTACTAACATCGAATTTGACATAGACTTACAGTACCACCAACAATACATATCAGTATTGCCAAAAATTTTTTTTTTTCTATAGGTGACTCTGATAAGACGAGTTTTCTAGCACCCGTTACTATACTATTTAACTTTTTCATTTAAATTGCGCTAACATTTCAATTTTTGTAGGTGTTATGAAAAATATTCACTTATAATACCATGAGTAGTCAAAGTTATGTCGACTATTTTTGTGGTGGTGTCACGAATGTCCATTGCGCTTTGGTATGATAATCCCAAGCGCAATGGACATGAGTAGTGATACCACCGCAAAAATAATCTACTTAAGTTTGACTAAGAATGGTATTCGAGGGACTATTTAATGAACCAAACTACTTTTTCAAATTAGTTTTCAGTAAATCTAGCAACAAACTACCCAATTTCTATAGTAACAGAACACTAATATCGACTTTTTCTAATAAAAATCGCATTTGTTAAAAATAGTCACTTGAATACCTTCTAGGAAGATATATCTACTGATATTTTTTTGATTGGCCAAGAAACGTCAGAATTCTGGATTTTCATTGGTCACTTTTTGACAGATGACAGGTGAATTGAATAGTCAACGACATACGGCCGTTATCGCATCTAACTAACTCGGATAAATCCATTAGCCTCGGCCTGACAGATTCGACCACAAATTTATCCTCGTTTGTTAGATGCTTACTAACGGCCTTATGTCGTTAATAACTATAATGTATATCTCAGTCATGTTAATTCAATATAACATAATAACCTTGACTGTTATTTATCTGCTTCCAGTTTATTTAAAAAAAATTTACCTTAGATTAAATAATAATAGCAATAGTAATAACAATAACACTGAGTTGTAAATGTTCAAACAGCAGTGAAATGTTTACCATACTCAACAGCACTCCGAAAAACGATCGCAATCCTCGATTTCCTCTTCCTCAGACTGAGTCGAACATTCTCTGAAGAACTTGCAAACAAAATACCGCACTTGGTAATAAGTGCACTCATGGGACAATGTGGGCCTCTACGCCCATTTATTTAGGGAGAGCTATCAAGTAGCGCAGCGTACGTGCTCGTATTCGGAAAAGCTGTCGTGATCATTCAGAAAAAGCAAACGATGACGCGCCCGATGAGTTTTCCGGTACGAGAGCTGTAAACAACTAAAAAATTTAATTTGCGATATGGAATCGTAAACCAGACACGAATTCGCGAACGTGTAAGAAAGGTTGCGAAAAAAAGCAGCACCGTCGATCAAATTTTCCATCGCCATAGCAATATTGATTTAGAAAAATGTTTTCGCATTATTATTCAAATTGTTTGCAGGGCAAAAATAGCACTTATTTGCGTCGCAACAAATTGAATTGAAGAAATTTTTATTGTTTATAACATGCCTTGCGGAGGCGGATGGAACCTATCTTATATTCATGCTTTATTATCCTTTCATCATGCTTATCTTTAATAAAAATTCGAAAGCGAAACTTCACCAAGATGTTTCGCTTGCGTAGTGAAATTCTACAACAGAATATTTCTTCCCTAGGAGGCTGTGTTTTTCTTATTGAATATTTTACAACGGAAGAAAACGTTACTGATACGATACGACGAAGAACAAATTCGTTTAAAGATTATCACCTAAACAAAAACTTAAATTAGTATTTCGAAAACAAAATAAGTTCAAAATAAAACTAAATTTCGTGGCTAAAAATCATCTAAACCAACGTAAAAAGAGTTTGCTCTAAAAAAATTACTTATGGACTTGGGGCACATAATAGTATATTATGATACGAGTTTTATAAGAAGTATTTTGTAGCACGCACGGATTTAGGGTACGACGAGTGAAGCGAGGAGTGCTCTAAAGGAGTAAGTGCTACAAAATGCCTTATAAACGAGGTATCATACAGTATTTTATCTACTTTGCCACTTTTTTAAGCAAAAAAATTAAAATTTTTAGTATTTTTATTATAGCATTGCTTTGTGTCTATTACGATACGCGTTTGCCTCAGTACGAACACAAAGTAGATAAAATTTCTTATAAAACTAGTTTAGAACTAAAGCTATTTCCCCTTCCTATTTTTGGAAATGTTGGAGTCTTAACTTTAATTCCAATACTGTAAGATGCCTTTTTGGGTCTCTTTTTGGTGATGTTTAGTACGAATTTTCCCGAAAAGCGTCAGTAACCAGATGCAAATTTGGCATTATGATTTAGTTAAACCTGCACTCAACTGATTGAATCAGAATTTTATTATATTTTGAAAGTAAAGCCAACTTTTGACCGCCTCAATCTCAGGGACGACACTGTTCGCTCAGCCTTTATGTGGTCTGACGTTTTATCGGATGTATTTAGGTCTTTTTTACTTAGTTTATTCATTATCAGCTTTGTTATATTAAATTCTCACTGCAGGAGCATCGTACTCACTGTTGAAGCGGTTTTAGACATTAAAACCACACTGTTGCCAAACCCACCTTGAAAAATCGCAATGAAGGCCGTTTGGGTTGCTGGGGTTTGATTCCAAATTTTCTGGTCCAGAACTAGAAGCTCGCACCTCTAAACCACCCCAACTGCTCTACCGACTAACTCCCCTATATTCGTTGCGTTATCTACCGAATATTTTAAATCTTTAAGAAGGCGTCCGTTGATGTTTCCCATTTGTTTAGCTGCAAATCACACTTTCGAAAAAACCATACCACCTGGTAGTACAGATATATTTATTACCGATTGTGACTTCTCCTAGGCATGTGGTTAACGAATTGCAGGGGCATTTTCTACAACCTTTGTCCTCGTAGCGTGGTAGCCGAGGAGTGTACGATTTTTAAAATCCTTCTAGACGTTGCCGGGATTCGAACCCGGTCCGGCCGCCTGAGAGACGAGCATTTTCTCGCGGGGTCATCCGCTATGTGCAAAAGTACATATAAATATTTATCTATAACTGCTTCGATAAGGACTACACCACTAGTGGTGTAATGAACTTCATTACTTAACGGAAATAGTGTCAAGTGAATGACATAATGACATTTGCCCACTAAAATATTTTTGAAAATGACAGATCTGACACTTTTCTTAATACACTTTTCTCAATTTTGGGCAGTTGTAGATAAAATGTTATACAATATGTATGACAGTGCATCATTAATATACTTGTGTGCTTACATAACTCGTGCTGCGTACTCGTTTGTAACTTCCACACACGTATATTAATTATGCTCTTATCCCACTTGTATAGTAAATAACTATAATATGATCAAACATTATTTTCATCTAGTACAGCTATGAAATAGTTCTTAATTTATGAATGTAACTATATTTACACTTATTTGTTAAACTTAACATTTGCTTTTTAAATGACTTATAGTTGCATTCATAAATTAGGAACTATTCTATAGCCATACTAGATGAAAATATTTTTTCATCATACTTTATTATCTGCAGTGATGTTCAAGCTGCAAGATCCAAAAGTTTGTTTAAGAAATAAAAATACTAAGCAGTACAGGAATAAGTAAAATATGTAAATAGAGTAATAGTATAGTTAATAATCTACAGTAATATTCCAAGTGCATTAAAATAACCGACTAAATTTTGATGTTTTCTGTCAGAATGTTTTGTTGAGAAATTTTTCAAGTAAATTTACCGCTCACCAAGAATCGGAAGTGCGTAGGTCGAGGGATTTTTTTCAAAGCAAAACAATCTGGCAGAAAATCGTCGCTGGTTTAATGCACACGGGATGTTCCGCGTGATTATTTCCTGAATAACTAGATAAAACTCAATTGGTAAAGGACCTTTAATAACCTTGTTAAAATTATTTACAAGCGTTTACATTTTGATTTTCAACCGCAGCTAAATTTTGACGTTTCAATTTTTGTCATTATTAAACTGACAGAAACCATGATGATTACCCATTATTATGTATATGAAGGAAATAATTAGTTATTAAAATTAAATGGTGTGTTTGTTAATTTTATTACAGACGCATAATTTTGTGTTTCATTGTTCAATTTATTTTTGTTGTTCTTGCTCTTTGTATATTGTTGTGTCGATTGTGGGTCAATTTCATTTTTTTGTTGGTTTGTATTGTTGTAATACCTTAGTCCAATTTATTATTGTTAGATATAGCTTTACAAAAATAAATATTATGTGTAATATCATAACAAGCCGTTTTATTGTAATTAGAACAAATATTGCTAACAACCTAGTGATCGAGACTAGAAATGATCTAAAGCCGACCCTGATAAAGTTTCAATCTCTTTCTAAAAACATTCAGAACAATTAAATCAGTAGTTGGTAGAAGAAAATCAATGTCTGTGAGTTATTGATTTATGTCTAATTTTAGTACTCATAAGTACCAAACAACTATAATGAAAAACAAAAAGAATCACTTTTATATTGTATGGAACTATTAAAACTTTTAGACACTAATTTGAATCACGTTATTTATTTATTTCAGGACAAAGCAGTGCTAACCAAACATCAAATTCCTTTGACATAGAAAGCTAAACGAGCTTCAAATCCCAATATTCGGCCAGCACCAGTAGGGGACACAAAGCTCCAATACGTTACGTTGTTTACTAAACTGCGAGATGCGAAAAACTATCGACTTATTTATAGAAACGGGCTACGTTTTCGATTCATCGCGTGACCGAAATCAAAGCAACGTTGAAGGGATGTAGCATAGGTACCTAATAATCCTGTAAGCGCAACTTACATCAAAGGCTTTCATTTTGGCCTTTTTTGATATCCTGTTTTATGGCTGACTAAGGCAGTAGGAAATGGCAGCAATCTCGTACGATCAAGAGGGCAATTAATATTTAGGACTGAAATATATAGGTGTACCTCAGTGGAATGTAATATTTCTTTGTTTGCGTAATTTGTCCGACAACCGCAGTCTGGAAAAATAACTATAATATAAACAAAATCATATTAAAAACTTAAGTAGGATGCAATGAGAAAAATGTACTTTTAGAATGAACAAATTAGTAAAATAATTATGAAAACATCGAATAAAGCTAAGAAATTTTCCAAAAATGTTTCCTCCATCTTTCTTATATTGTATGCATAACGACAGGTTCTCTAAATGTTAATGTAATAACTTGCCGGTTTATGCCATATTATTTACTGATACATACCATTAAGAAGATGTCAGTTAGAACTTAGCCCTTACCTTAAAATTGATACTAAAAAGAACCTTACTCAATTTTTAAAAACTGTCGATTAGAAGAGTTAAACTTTTGAAATCTGAAGATTGACTCGTTTCTCTGCCAAATTTATTTTACTAACTCCTAACAGGCTATCCGTAAAGCGAGAAATCCCGATTCTACAAATTAATTGCCCCTCAATTTATTATAATTGCTGTAAACAAAACCTGATGTATTTTCTATTATTTATATTTCTACAATTATAATTAGATATTCTAGACCAACTCTAACTTAATATTAAAAGACTATTATTCATTGTTTTTGTGCTCGCTCCAAGTATTTTATTTCTTTTAAATAATAGAAGGATGTAAACGAGCAACGTCAACACTACACGATTACTGTTATTTATTCACTTTCATGATAAATTTGTTTACCCTCTTTCATTGTCAACATTTTTGGCCCGTTTGCTTTCCCATGAGTTTAACTATAATATCAAATATAAAGTTTATTTTATTACTTCCCTCGCCTAAAAGACGAAAAAATTGCTTTCCGAGATTTATTCAGACCTTCACGTATCAGGGTCCCTAAATAAAGAAACAATGTTTTATCAATTCCGTCTGTCGGTTCGTCTGTTGGTGGTATACATCAAAAACTATTTATTGGAAGAAGTCGATATTTTGCATGTGGATTGCCTAGCTAGCAACCGAATACACTTTCAGTCAAATATATACAGGTTGAGCACCTTACCAACATAAAATTTTATCTATTTTTGCTTTAACTAAGAAGTAGATAAAAGTAATAATTTGCATCTAGCTCAGGCCAGTGGCATAGCTATCGATGCTTGAAAATGCGCAAAGTGCTGCAGCCCAGGACTTGTAGAGGTCCGGGGGCCCTCAGGTCCCCGTTAGACCACATCAGAAAATGTTATACATAATTTTATGCGACAACAGCGTTTGTGAGGTCTAGCTTTACTAGAAATAGAATAGAAAGTCCCGTCAAAAAGTAACATTAAGGATCTAGTCTATCATTTTGCAGTATCAAAGTGAACTTTTAGTAATATTTCCCTGCATTTTCTATGACTACTATAAGACGGCATTTCTTTTTCGTTATATGTAGTGATAAAAATATGGATATACTAGCTTTTGAACCCGCCACATCAGGAGTAATATTCTAATTAAATGATTGTTTGCTGTTTAAAATTGAATTGTAAATAAATAAAAAGCTACAGAAGAAAACGTTTTTAAATTTTTTAATAAGGATAATCGCACGACATGAAGAACAACTTGTGCTAGGCTAGATCGAATAACATTAATTCACAATCAAAAGAAAACATAGCAGTCGGTGGGATTCCAACCTGTGCTCTCAGACGGAATCCGATTGCTAGCCAGACGCATTAGAAGCTCCGCTCAATTCCGCTGCCTCATATTTGCATTATAAAGGACACGGTGACGACATGACACATGGCGGTCGAACTGCGCACTATCGTTGACCATAAAAAAGTGACAGATGCAGATACGCAGACACGCAGGCACAGCACCCGTCTATATAGTGTACGTTTATATAAGTTGGAACTTTGTATTCCCAAATGTAGCAATGATTTTAGATGTTTCAAAAGAATAAATTTAGCTCAAGCTGTTTTTTCCTACTTTCAGTGATACAAAAAGGATAAATGACTAGTACACATTTCCTATTGGCTACATCACATATGAAGTATGTTGATTACTTCATTTTATCTTAGTTTGTTAATTTTGGTTTACTTTAGATTAGGTTCTTTATCTAGCCAAGCAATAAAAATATTCTCCGCATACTACAAGAATTTTTGCCATAGTTGCAATCAAGAAACTGAAAGAATCATATTTTATACGAGTATATATATTATATAGCGCGCCAGCGTGGCTCTGATGGTTAGAGCATCGGACTGCGGGGCGGAAGTCTAGAGTTCAAATCCCAGATCGATGCCTGGCAGGCGGCCTACCCAGTCGCTTTAAATAATTGGGAACCTACGTTCGAAAGAACAAGGGGTAATAATGCGGTTGTCTAATGCGTGGTGCTCACCACATCACCACGTGTCATGAATTTGACACGCGACAGCCGGGTGTGAGAGCGAGGATACGGAAGCTCTAACCTTCCGCCTTGCAGGCCAAGCTCCTTCATGGGGTGTTAGTGCCTCACCATTATTATTATATATATTTTATATGTTTCATTACTAACTTCAAGATTTAAGGAAGTGTATAATAAGTAAGTTGCATAGGTATCTCACTTTTGTACATGACTGTCTCATATTTTTCCCAAAATGAGAGTATCAGCGTTTTTATTTTAGTGTTAAGCCATAGACAAGAATATCAAACTTTACATAGCTCTGTATATATTTAACTGAGAAATAATGAAATCTTGACTATTAAAATACAAAATTTTCAAAAATATCTTAGAGTTAGCCCACTAGACTAAGGATGTTTTTTTAATGTTTTCATTGCGATAATATAATATCACATATTATAACAATATAGTTATTTTAGTCAGTTAACGTAATCTATCGTTTTACACAAAAATAAATACCTATATCTTTCTTCTTATTTCTGCTTGTTGTTGTTATTTCGAATAAAATAATCGTTGAGAGACCAGAATGGGCGGGGGAAAGTGATTAAAAATGTTCTGTTCATGTATGAGTAGGGTCACGATAAAGAATTCGGGCTTGAGCCCGTTGAGGCCGCGACAGCAAATGCCAGACAGCCCTTTGTGGCCGAACGGCACCACAGCGCGGGTAGCGCTCGGGCTGCTGCCAAGCGTTAAAATTCCTCTCGCAGGCGGAAGTTCGAAGCTCAAAGCCTGCAATGTTATTTTTATTTGCAAATTAATGTAATTCGTATTACCAAGTGTTTCCTTTTAATGTTTCAGTATTATTAGGAACGTTAATGTATAAATTGGTATTACGAAAGATCTTGAACGACGCACAGCCGATATGCAAATAATAGAGTTATACAGGGTGTCGGGAAAATACGTGTACAACGGAAGACCACAAGTTCCTTGGCCCAAAATATGATGATTTAACTCAACTTACCTATATACAAAGTTGCTTAGTTTAGCCGCTAGAGGTCTTCAAAAATTATTAGCTTTTTTAATATTTTTCAAATAAGTCGAAAAATCTTTGATAGTTTTTATTAATTTTTTGGCCATGCGTTTGTACCAGTAAACTACAGCTTTTTGTTGAATAAACCCTAATTTCAAAAATTACAAGGTGTTGAAAAACTTTGTCACAAAAATTATCCATTCATATTTTTTAACCCCCTGTATAATCACTACCAATGTGTTTAGTGGATAACTAATTTAATTTAGGAGCTCTTTTCTCCCTTATAAAATTTTAGTTGAGTAAACGGTTTAGCCACAAAAAATATTTTCTGAATCTGTACAAGCCTGAGTCAGTAAAATTCTAATTTTAACAATAGGCTTGTAGGGATTCAGAAAATATTTTTTGTAGCTAAACCGTTCATCCAGCTAAAATGTTCTAAGAGAGGAAATAGCTTCTAAATTGAAGTAACTATTCAAATAAAAAATTGTAGTGATTATACAAGGGGTTAAAAAAGTTAATCATCTTTAAAGCCCTCTAGGAGATAAACTAAGCAACTTTGTATATAGGTAAGTTGAGTTAAATCATCATATTTTGGGCCAAGGAACTTGTGGTCTTCCGTTGTACACGTATTTTCCCGACACCCTGTATACCTAAACTATCACCTCGTATTACAGAGTTCAACCGCATCGGTTATTTACTATAATATCGGCCTAATAACGTTAATAACTATTTTACTGCTAGTTTTCTTTGGTTTCTAAATTTTTATAGTATCCCAACTTTTACTTGCAAGTGAAGTTCTGAATAAAGCCCTTTACAAATTTTTTTGTTGTAGCTTTGCTTAAGTCATTATTTAGAAAAATCGAAAAAAAGACCACATAACATTGGGGATTTGACGAATTTAGTGTTCTAATGTTGCATGCCAACATCGATTTGATACTTTAATTTCCTTTGCAACAGCAACAGTTACTTTTGAATTGTTTCGGGTAAGTAGCTACCTATATTAATTCTTGAATATGTAGCACGCCACTGGTGCTTATCAGACCTAGTATTATTAACGTGGCTAGCAATAGTGTTAAATGGGTTGCCTGTATTTCATTGTCATGTGGTGTTCAAACCTTTTCTATGTCTTCGTGGTATGCATTTAATTGTATAAAGGTTGTATATTGGTCATTTATTCGAATATGCAGATTACCAACAATAGACATTTTAAATTACGTTTACTTACTTTCGATAAGGCGTTATATTTAAATGTTCTACGGCGTTTTATAAAAAAAATATAATGTAGAAGTAAAACAATGAGTGCAAAATATTTACGCGTGGAAGTAATGTTCTCATAGCAGCTTTTAATAGCTTTTTACAAACACCCCCAACAGAGATATCATTTACGTCGTTTGTGATTTGCAGTTCTCTTACCTCTGTTGTAATTAATACAGCGTTCATTAGCTAATAAAGTGCATTAAACGAAACTTTATCGAGAGGGCTTTGAATTAGATTTTTTCCAGAATCCAGAATTCAGCGAGCTCGATCACTTAAATTGTCAGTTGTCAACTGTCAAATAGGTTACCTTTTAGAAGCGTTATTTATTTTGTTCGTGTGTAAATTATTCTGTGTAAAATAGTTCTTTTCAGAACTGAACTGCAACTTAATTTGCATAAAATAGATTTATTACTAAACAACATATTTTTTATGTAAAAAGTGAGGTTGCGTGTATAAGCAATCCATAAAATCAGTTACGACACGACTTTCAAAAACTACTGTTTGACACAAGGCCACTTGCTAAGGTTTTTTAGCGCGTTATATAACAGCAATGAGATAACATGAACAACAAAATGCTTGAGTAAGAAAGATATGACCATACAAAAAAAAATTTTTGCACGATAAAACGATTTTACTTAGTAGTTACCGCGTTTATTGCCAAATCAGTAAGTTATGCTTACCGTTGTAGAACGGTAAGTAAAAATTCGAATATGACATAGACTTACAGTGTCACCAACCATATACATAGTTGTAGATAAAATATTGTATTTGACACGCATACAATGGCTGCATTACACTTGGATGATTACAACACTCACTTTCGGATCGTGTGTAAACTTCATCCTCGTGTAATATAGCTTACATTATATGCTTGTTAAATAAAATATTATTTCTTCTACAGTTTTACGCTACCTAATTTATTAAACTATAAAATGTCATTTTGACAGGCCGTTGTTAATTCAATTTTAACTCATTATTTATTACTTTTCTTTGCTTTCGACAGGCATTGTAAAATAGTATATTTCAAACCAAGGTAAGAAAGTGCAGTCTTGCATACCGAGCGCAAAGTTTATAAACCGAGCCGAAGGCGAGGTTTGTAATTGCGCAAGGTATGCAAGAGCACTTTCTTAACGAAGTTTGAATACTATTTTTTCCCCAGCCGGCCTCAGTGGAGCAAAATTTGACACTATAAAAATAATTCAACAGACTGTTAAAGTTGTTAAAGGTGACAATATCCCGCAAAATATGCAGCATGTTTTCCGATTTTATGCTGTTCTCAAAATGTTTCTAAACAGTTTTATTCATAAGTAACTCTGAAAACTTAAAAATTTTGTCGTTAAAAATCGCTTTACTATTTATACTTTTTGAGATTATGTCCACTGAGGTCAAACTGTCAAAGCAGTTTTGGTTGGATTAAAAAATAGAGCGCGGGCGCGCACGGTGATTTTTAGCCTCTCCTGTCGTGAGTACGCATGCGCGAAATGTTAATTTAATTCCTTCGAATGAAGGGCCACTCACGGGGCCACTTAAGGTTTCGTAATTACCTGCATCAAAAGGATGTGAACACTCAGAATGCATTCCTAATTCCTCGTATAAACAGACTGTAACACAAGTCATAAAGTCAATTATCCGCCAACTATCAATATGTCAGCTGTCAGAATCAGCACGCGTCAGCAGTCAGCTAACATGCGGTACATTTTCTTCATAAAAATTGCATGATTTACTTTCTTAGCTAGGTGAGAAAAACGAACTTTCTTACCTCAGATGGGGTGAGCAATGCCTACTATTCTAACCGGCTGGGAAAAAAATTATATACTAACCGCGAACTATAACCGACACTTACAGTTCATGGGTACGTAAGAACCATACATTTTCTGTATTGTATAGTCTGCATATATATATTTTCTTAACTCCCCCCTTCCCTTCCTGACCCTTCCCCCGTAGAGTAATCATGTCCCGCATTGGGGCCTTCAATAGTTGGCAGCCTTAATCTACATAGTACACAAAACTTATATATGAAGTTTCAGCGCCATATCTCTTTTAGTTTTTAATGTATATTGTTCACAGAGAGACACACATACACACAGATAGACCAATGACAAAAAATATGTTTTTTTGGGTTTAGGGTACTCTAAAACGTGAAGCTCTGTTGAAAGTTCAATTTCGAATTTTTGGGGTGAATCCAATACTTCCTTTATTGTAAAAGAAAGTACAAAATATAAGAGTTTGTTTTGGAATGCTTTTACGGAAAAAAAGGTGACGCCCTTGTTCGTAATGGTTTTTATGTGTATTTAAATGGTGCTCCAAGTTTCTGTTCAAGACTTCGGTTATGAATTATAAATGAAGGAAGCTTGCTAGCATGCATATTTGAGAATTGAACGCCTTTTTCGGGAATTCTTTCTACACCGTAAGATGGCTTAAGAAACACTGAACTTCCTTGTCCTATTGACGTCGGCTGATATATACGAGAAATGGCAGACAAGTAATGGCACTGATTTTCTTTTGTGACAATTTTATATGATTTTTATATATAAATGTTATCTCCTTCAAAGTAGTTCCCTTGGCAGCTACACATCGGTGAAGGCGTTGTTTCCAGTCTTTATAGGAATGCCTTAAAGCTTCAATTGGAATAGCTCGCCGCTTATCGGTTACGCTCCTTTGGATGTTACCGATAGTACCAAGATGACGCCCTTTCAAGTGGATTTTAATCTTGGGGAACAAAAAAAGTCACACGGACTGAGACCACGAGAATATGAAGGCTGGGGAATAGGCTGGGCCGTTTCTTATGGGGGAAAAACATTGTTCGATTTCTTTCGGGCTCATCACAAAAAGGGTGCCTAATGGTGTGTTTAGATCACACGTAAAATATGGTTTAAATCGGATTTCATCTTCTGCCTCCGGATTGGCTTTGATGTTAGCGAAATATTGAAAAAGTCGTATATTTTCGAAGTCCTTACTGCATGGTGAAAAACACAATTTCATGAGTTATATGTATATATTAGAAGAATAAAGGGTACAAACAATACTTAAAGAAATCATAATCATAGCTTTAATAAGCGCGAAAATCTTGCTTACTATCGAACTTTGGCATAGCGCTACGAGACTCAATTTGGGCTTTTATGAAGCCTTCTCTATCATTTCTTTTTGCTCAGCTTGACTAAAGCCACAGTAACAGTCTTTACTGCTCTTTCGACTGCTTGAGAGTGGCATGGCAGACGTAGTAGAGACAAGTCTCCTTCTCCTTTTTGTGCGACAAACATTTGGAAATCTTCATCGAGTATCAGTTTTAATATTGGTGGTTCCGTGATTTTACCCTGCCAGTCAATAAGATCGACGTAGGATGATGCATCGAGGTTTAGAGAAGGAAGCTGGAACAGTCGAAGTCTATTTTTTCTTATAATGCTGCGAGCTTTCAAAATGCGACGTGCACCCAGTTCACGGATGTGCTTTTGAGAATCGGTCAACATTGCCAGCAAAACGTTTTCAGGGTGAGCGAAATAACAGTTTCTTTGAATTACCGGATCGACTATGGTCTTCAGTTCTGTGGGCAAGTATCTAGTGGCAGATATGAGTTGATACAGATGGCGTGCTCCATCTTTACAGGATGGGTGAGTTTTGATTGCAAACCAGGTTGGAGCGTAAGCCTTGACGACATACGTTGCAAGAACCACTAGGTTTTCAGGAGGTGATTCCATCGAAACATACAAACGCAAAATTCTATTAGCGCGAGTTAGCCATCGGACATGCGACATTTTTCATGGCGATTTGTTTCCTAAGTCAATAGGAAATTCACCTGTTGTTACCGCTAATGCAATTCTGTACAGATATTTTTGGTCAGTGCTCAGATATTCTGCAGACACCTCCGGCAACACCGTGGGAATGGGTTGAAATTGAATAACAGGCCTCTTTTCGCAGCTTTCCAGATTTTTACAGATGGTTCCTAAAAATGTGTGGGGGCCCGACGTGTTGCCATCAATATGCAGGAACAAGTGACGAAAAGGCAGTTCATTCATGTGAAGAAGACAGATGATCCATTGTAACGGTCTGTTTAATCGTTTTTCAAGCAGACGAATGATGCCTCCTTGCTTACCAACGTTCACATTGGTTCCATCACAACCTACCGCCAGCAAAGTGTTTATTGAAATGTCTTCTTTTAAGAAAAAGTTGGTGATTGCTTTTTCTATACATTTAGAGGTGCCAGAATCTGGTGCAATATAACCCAAGAACTTGGTCTCCGGTTCTTTTATCAACGAAATGTGCTCTTCAAGAATACTCTCTTTATACATTTTTCCGTCTTTTTCTGATACAACCAAAGTTTTATCTTTTCTTCCGTCGAAGTATAGCGCAGGTACTTCGAAGATTTTGGCTCGCTTCACGACACATTTCCTGGTTTTGGCACGTTTCTGGCGAATCCGATTTTTATCGATAATTTCTGCACTGGAAGTATGTAGCACTGCTGAGGCAATGGCTGCCGCAGCTCTATCTGAGGCACCAAATCTGTCACAAGTCTTTGAAAGCAAATCATAGTCTACACTTTCAGAAGAGAGCTTTTTGGTATGAGGTGCCGTTGTTTCGACTTGCTTCGATGGCTCGAATTTAACATCTTGATCCGATGTAGTGCATTCTGATTCCGATGAAAAAGAAATATTGAGCTCCTGTGTGCTTTCGCTTTGAGGCTGGCACTTTGAATTTGACTTAAATAATTTCCTTTTCAATGTGTTAGTTAGCTTTTTAGTTGCAACTGTATCTACGCTTCCAATGAACATTTTCCTAGTCGATCGTTGGTCAATCAGGAAGCTGTGCTCCCGTGTAGGTACTTTTTTCTCTCTAGGACAAGTACATTTAGAGATGTTCTTACATTTGCAAGATGAAATGTCAAACAAAACTCTACTGGTGCGGCGGAATTCTTCTAATTTTTTCTCGGCTATTTTTGGATGGGATTTTAGGAGATTTTTGCATTTGAGGTGATATGTCTTCAACATTACTCTCACTCCTTTATGTTGAATAGTAGGAATAGAAACTTTACCCCATATTTCTGTAATTTTTGCCACCACAATGGCTTCTATTTCCTTATAGGTGGGCTCTTTCTTTGTGTCTCGGTCCAGTTTTATTTTGCGACGGTTCCACTCAAAGAACTTCATGACATCTTCGTATGTTGGTAACATATTGTCTTTTAAATCACACGTATCACCAAACAATGGACTTTTCCACTTTTCATCCATCTTGAAACAAGCAAATGAGTGCAACACAACCTTTCACTCAAGAAGACGCAGCGCTACTGAAGCCTGAAGCGTGAAGTGCGTGCTAGACGTGTTTGGACGCGTTGATTTTTTCCTCCCCCACCGTCCCCCTCCTCACCCACACCAGTGAAGTAGACCATAATAACTTTCTAATTCGATCAAAACCATACTTATTACTTGATTCTAAGTACATAATATCCATACGGCAACTTACCTCAAAAAACGACAAAAAATCGAATTTTTTCGAAACTTTGACTGAAATCCGGAGGCAGAAGGACTTATCAGAATGGAATAATATTTTACACAAGTTAGTTTGAACCCATTTTGCATTCTTTCAGCGATAAGCCCCACCGAAAAGTCAAAAAAAGTAAAAACGGCCCAGCCTACTGGGGAATACCTTTTTCCGTCAAAAATTGATGGCTGGAGATGGTCGTGTGACAGGGGGCGTTGCCATGGTGGAACAGCCAAGTATCTGCAATGTCCTCCCTGACGCGAAACACTCTTTTTCTGAGCCTTTCAATTACTTCTTTATCAAAACATTGGTTGAGAGTTTGTCCTGGAGGCACAAATTCTTTATGAGCGACCCCCCTACTGTCAGAAAATCAAATAAACATGGACTTAATTTTTGATTTTCTTATTCGAGCTTTATTCGGTCGAGAAGATTTGTCAGTGTGCCACTCTTCACTTTGACGTTTTGTTTCGAAATCGTATTCGAAAATCACACGATTGAAAAACCCTGGGTCATTTTCGATGCTTCCAAGAAGGTCAAGACACACATTCTTCCGATTGTCTTTCTGTTTAATCGCGATGTTTCGTGGCACTATCTTGGCACACACCTTTCTCATGCCCAAATCTTAAGTCAAAATCTGATAAACGATTAAAATTTAACTGCCTACTCATCAGCATCATTGTTAGTAGACGGTCTGACCTCACAAGAATTCTTAGTCGTTCCAAATTTTCTTCAGTTTTCCCTGTTGAGTTCCTCCCTAAGCGAGATTCGTCTTCTACTGCTTTTCGACCCAAAAAACTTGTGCTCTTGATAAGGAATGTTTTCCATAGGCGCGTTACAACTTTTCGTAAGTCAAACACACGGATTCACCGAGTTTTAAGAAAAATTTGATGACACACCGTTGCTTCAAATTTCGTTTTTCCATTTTTCGTAAAGCACTACAAAAACAATATTTCACCTATCACGCACTCTAGGGCTGCGTAATTAGCGCACGGGGTTGAAACCATTACTGGGGGTCTAGAAGAGTCTGACGTACAAGCTGTGCGGAGGGAAAGCCCGCAGTATTGCCAGATCGCTCTCAGTGTTGCCAGTCTCATTAATTTTCTGCCGTGCCTCGTAGGGTAGAAAAATATCCTCCAATTTCATATTATTATAAATTCTTTATCTCAATGAGCTAGATAGTATTTGAGAATGTCTAGCGTCGACTTCGGGGCGAATCAGTAACGTCATATATAAAAATACTACTTCAAACTACAACCGATGCTGTGGGGTTCAGCGCTTGTAACCGGATGCCTGCTCGACTGACGTTTAGCTGTCAATGGTAGTTGCTCCCGCTGTGTAAACTGTTTTAAACGATTCCGTTTACCGACGGAGACCGTTTCTTCTAGCCCATGGGGACCTAGTTTATCACTACAGCCACAAGCGTATCCAGATAAGTACTGCAATCTCATAAATGATAACTTAATGATATTTCGTATTAAAAAAATTGGTAGAATAAAATATGACTGTATCTAATAGGAACTGCACCTTTTATTAGTGTGACATTTATTTATACAAATGTCGTATATTAACTATTGCTTTGATAACTTTATTGTAGGTTGCCCTTTCACATCCAGTAGGAAACTAATAATATTTATGTATTATATGTCTGTACTGGTTACCATGTGCAACTTTGGTTAATAAATCAAATGTACAGATTTAAATCTTTTAATATCTGATTTCGTTACTGCTACTTTTATATTTCAGATGTTGTGATTGTATATGCTGCAATATATTCAAAGCTTATAAGTTCTTCATCTATCTAAGTATATTTGTTGTAATTGTAAAAACTTGTTGGCGCTCATGTAAATCGCATGTTACATTATTTATTATTAGCTAGCTGGCGAGCACTCAAATATACTTTAGCAGCGTACAATATTTTATTTATCATCACATAAGCGTTAGCACCGTAACATTGTTTGGGCGTCTTTAAGAACAATAATTTTGATACAACCACGTATCACCAAAAAACGCAAAATAGATGTTTTTATTAGACTTCAAATACTATAAATATTTACTCAAAAGCTTAATTTTCTTCTATTGGAAATTTCAAATCCATTTTTTAAATAATGTATATCCACTATCCAAATTACAATTCTGCTTTTGCAAATTTCAGTATGTATTTAAATTAAAATATTCCCAATTTTTAGTAAATTCCAACATTTTTCTACTGAATTTCTTTAAACAATAATGTTTGGAATATTTTAATAATTTTCTTCTTTAATTTTTAAGATTCTGGGTTATTCCTGATTTAGTTGTCCCTTTTAAAAATCAATGTATTAGTTTAAATTTTCATTCATAAGATATCTAAAGACGTAATAGATATTACATTAACTAATTATGAAGGGCGTATACTGAATAGGTACCGATATATAAAAACTCCAACGACTTTATCCACAGCACAACCCTTGTGAACGCCGGGGATAATTCTTTTATTTAAATGGATTAGGTTCTACATTTCCATTTTTCAAATTATATGATGCATTTTCTAAATTTTAGTAGGATGTGCAAGATATACTGTTAAAATAAAGTCTAAGCACAACCAACTCTGAATTCCATAAAACACATAAACTTTACCAGCCATAACTTTCAATAAACTGTATTTATAAAAATAATGCATGACAGTAGTGGATCACAAAATGCGCATTAATGCTAAAAATGTAGATATTTTCTATCAAATTTAATTGCACTACGATATTTCTGCAATGTTAATGTAACAATCAAATTTTAATTGAAATTTTTAATAGAATATCTATATAAACCCGACAGCGGCAGCGTTCGCGTTTGTTATCATTATCAGCTTATTGTAGTCAATGTAATCGCGTGCCAGCAGCAAATTTTAAACCCCGAGGGGGCTTTGTTTATCTGCTTGTCGGGGGTTGTCATCGCCCTAATGAAGAGAGCAGTGCACTGCTTGTTCGTGTGGTCGTTAAGCCTTTGTTTAATTCATATGATCTCGACCATATACATTATTTATCGCAACAAACATCGAGCGGCTAGATAGAAAAGCCCATTCTACCACTTGCATCGTTTTCCGCAGTTTATTGTTTTTCAAAATTGCCCCGAGGTCCTTGAAACGCGAATTTGTTTCGCAGCGCCTGAGCTCTTAACTTCGGAAAACTCTGAAAACTTTAAATTGCTTTATCATTCCGGATTCTTTATTTTTTGTCATCTGCAATTACGACAAACGGGAAAATGTTGCAGAAACCGTAATTTAATATTTTACATTTACCATTTAAATTGGTTAATGAGAACAAATCCTCGAGCTCATTCTTTATAACATCACTTTAGTACACTCGTTTGATCTTTGTGATGCAATGACTTCCTAAACCAAAAAATTATCTTGTTCTAAAAATGTGACTCAAGTAGCAATTGCACTTTTTAGCAAATGCGATTCAGCAAATATAATCACGAATAGGTTTGAGATAACATGAAGATTTAGTTTTAAACCCAACTCTTCAACTAGCGAAAGTGGTAATCTAAAACTTATAAGATAAAAGTTTTGATAATACAGTAAGCACTTCTAAACATTTTATAACTTCCTTGGTTGTTTATACAGAAGTTGTAAAGATACTTTGAACACTGGCTGTTATTGACGTAGGTAGCCCTAATATTAGTAAATCACTGTTCCACCTCTGCATATATTTTCCCTGTTATCAATAATTCATTCTAGATATATACTATCCGATGCTTGAGCAATTGGTCGGTTCCTAGACGTTGTGAATACTAAATCCATATTTTCTAGAAGCAAATGTGAGTAAGTAGCTACCACAAGAGGTAAATTGTCACGTTAACGCTACTTGGGGCCACTTACTATATCAAATCCAAGTAGAATACTAGGGTTGCCAACCGTCCTTTATTTAAAAGGACAGTCCTTGATTTCAAAATAAAATCCTTTGTCCTTTCATAAGGTGTCCTTTAAAACCAAACAATTTATCAGTACCTTCAAAAACTAATATTCAAAATAAAAACATGTCCCATTTAACGCTTAATAGTAATTTAAAGCTGATAATTATATGCACTGAAATGTACGAAAATATGCGCATATCTATGCATACATTTTGTTGAGTATATGCACCCAAAGTTATAATATATGCACATAATATGCTCTATTTTTTTAAATAAGTAGAGGTATTCTAAATAATGTAAAAATTTTAATTATTTTGTATGAGTATATTTATTTCTCTAATTTTTATTCAAAGACATCATACATTTTAACGTTTGACTATATAAACATGAACTGCCGACGCCAACTTCACGTTGTAAGCAACATAAAAATGAGATTTCTCCTAACCCCGCCAGACTATTATTGACCCACCACTCTTGAATTGGATTCTATGTTGGTTGATTCTTTATACATTGCTTGCATGGGAAAAGTGGGGATTGCTGGCAGTCTATGTTTATCTAGTCAAAGATTTTAACAGAGACTTCCCCTTTCCTTTGCTTATTTTGATACGCGCACTGCATTCCAGCGGCAGAAAGTGAAAGTATATATCTCAGCTGCACACAAAAACTTGATTAATAAATTTAATGAAATGGTAAATTTTACAAAAAAATCTCAAAAATTATTGCTAAATATAACCAAATATGTAAAATCCAGAAAGTATGATCAAACTTGACTTAAACGATTTTTTTTTCACATAATTAATATACATGTGCAAAAAGCTTCGCCGGCATATCAATTATACAAAATATGCATTTGCCATATAATATCGCCTTTAGTAATTTGTATACCAAGGCACCGAAGTTTACCTTTTCACGAATATGGATTTAGGTGCAGATGCCCATAGGGTCAAGGCAAATAAACCACATGAGGTTTTATGTTTTTTTTCAAACTTTACTTTTTTATTACATTTTTAATGTGTTTTGATGTGAGATAGTTGATTTTTCAGTTGTATACCTCTAAAATGGGTTTATTTTGCTTTGTTCTTTTTTTATTAACTCATATTTTAAACAGAACACCCCCTATAGTATTACATTTTTGAATTCAGTTTGAATTTTTAGAGAAAATTTGTCTCTGCAACTAACGCTTTATTTTGTACGGTTTCTGTAGAATTTGTAATTTTTGAAAAATTTTGACAAATGCTTAAAAATTAAAAATCAAATTTTTGGCTAGTTATAAGATCACTGTAAAAGGAACTTGTGTGAGTGTATCACACCAGAGTTTTAAGTATGCACTCGACTAGTATAACTGTTTGGTTTTTGGTTTATGTTTTAGTTTTTTATTTGTGTTATTGTGAAGAAGGAAATGTCTTCAGCCAAATATGGCTGAACAACGAGCGGAAGGCAACGGGGAACCACCGCGCAAGCCTGAAAATTTCCCCCTAGAACTCAACACAAATGGAATGACGTCTTCAATTCGTTGTGTTGAACCCAACCAATCTACAGGATTGACAACCATGAGAGAGAGTGTTTGTTAAACAGGGCTGACAGAAGTTGATGCTTTTAATTTAATAAATACTCACTTTTTTAATATGATTTTATATCTACTTATATTCATATTATAATATTAAAAATAGAATTAATTTTCTTATATCTTATATTAGTATTATTTTGGCATGGCACAAAAAAAAAATTTTGCGCCGTCAGCGAATTGCCTGCGACGCTGGTTTGTCCTTTGATATATTCGAAAGTTGGCAACCCTATAGCATACGTACAAAGGAGTTAAACTTTAAAAAGCGAAAATGTTTTAAACAATTAATTTTCTCAAATAAACTTGCCCGCTAGTCCCACCAGGTGTTCGGGAACTCAGTTATCTAAACATTTATGCAAGTTTCGATGTAATTCAAATGGGTCTAAACTTTAACTAGAATTCTGCCTTCCAGCGTTTTAGTACTTCACAAAGCTACTTAATTTAGGTCATCCAATTCCTGAGCACAATATACTTTGCTTTCTGTTTGCATTAAGTTTTAAGGGCTATTTGATCAAGTGGGTACCTAAACCAATTACCTACAGTAGAAGAGCGAAGTTAACTTGGCAAAACTCTCACCTAGGATGACTAACAGCTAATTATAATTTGCGAACCAACAATAAAAGAAAAGAAAGTGAAGTATCCAAGTATTAATGTACAGTCGAGTTTATTAAAGTATTGTAAAGCATGTGTGCTTTTTGAAGAAATTACTTGATTTTACATAGTTCAACAAAATTTTGTACATACAAATATGTCGAAGAGATACTTCTGGTCTACCTAGTTAATGATACAATATGAGTCTTTTTGAGTAAAAACACATCCACCAATAAACTTACAACTATCTCTGCACAACGCATTTTTGAACACGACTGTACTTGTACTCACAAGCTTCGCACAATTATATTTAGTGGCTCCACTTAATAATGTAAAAAATATTACAAATATTCAAGCGACAAAAATCAAGCAAGGAAACCTTCATCATTTAACAATCAGAACACGTTAGCACAAAGTGCTTCAAAATATTTTGTATTGTTAAACAAATTTGATAGCTAAGCACAGGCACTCTGAAACTTCCACAGTTGGTCCATAAACTAGTTATATGAGTTTTGATGTAATCCAAATCGCTCTATATGGCTCGTTATAAAGTTATCGTATTTCAAAGCTTAAATATTGATTGATGAAGTAACACGATAGTCATGCACTTTGGGTATACTATGCAGACATGAGAGAAGAGAGGATAACGAAAATTCCTCATATTATAAAGTCATACGAGCTTAGAAAATTTCGAGGTAGAACGGATTGCACATCTGTAACACTTCATAGATAAGAATAATCGTAAATATAATACAAGTGCACTAATTAGTTCTTTCAAAAGATTTATTTGACACAGCAAAAAGTTGTATTTTTTGTTATATATTGTTTTATAACTGATGTTTAAATGTGGCTATAAAATTTTGCAGCGTCGTTTGGAAATACAAACATAAACACAAATAGTGAAAATTTTTGAATGAAAGCTATACAAATTAGGATTTTAAAAATATTTAAAACTTTACTTTCAGTTTAAGACAGCCTGCAAAGTGTGAATATACAGCTTTTTTAACACAAATATGACCCGCTTTATCAATAATATTGGATACAGTCATTATACGTATAAGCATTTGGCTGATATTTTCTAAATATTTCTTCAGCCGTGGAACCAGCGAGATGGTTTCCAACAAAAGAAATTTTAAGATTTAAAGGCTTAAAGGAAAAACTGAACATCAACTTTGAAAGGCTTCCCTAATTCTTTTTAAGAACTTTTAACAAAGTCGAATAAGGGCATTCAAGCAGAAGTTTGAGATATTTACTTTCGTGTATTCCATTGTTTCAACTCGAGAAATTATATTTTTGAAAACACCCAAAACATACAAAAATGCAATATGTATTTAGTATAAACTTTTAACTTTTAATTTCAATCATCGATGTCGTACAATAATACCTATT
The DNA here is from genome assembly GCA_940337035.1 of Agriotes lineatus. NCBI lineage: Eukaryota > Metazoa > Arthropoda > Insecta > Coleoptera > Elateridae > Agriotes > Agriotes lineatus. The sequence continues at coordinate 57,669,598 of OW679198.1, forward strand.
TCTCACTTTCCTTCCATTTCTCTTTTCTTCAGATTAGAACTTGTTATTTATGTCTATCCTAGTTACTCTGCGCCCAAAAATCAATTTTGATAGCATTTCTTGGTGACAGCTCTGAGTAGCATTCATTGCACAATTTTTATGTATCCTCTTCGTAGGACTCCTGCGTTTGACTCAAAGCAAGTCAAGTAATCAATTTGATTTTTACATTTACGTGACAATATTAATAAATATTCAAAAAGTAGTTATTATAATTTATGCAATCCATACAACTGAATTTAAAACAAGTTAATACGACTTAAACTTATCAACGAAGAATACGTTAGTCGGTCTTCAATATATAAACGTACATGAAGAACTCTTTACGTTAGACCAATCTTCCGAGTAGAGCGAGTTAATTGTATATCAGAGGCGAATAATCACCAGATCCGGAACCGATCCTAGAGACTGATAAAATATATCCCTTGCCCATGGATTCGAAGCAAAGACTCGTTTAGTACGAGCCCAGTGATCCTAGTCTGCTCTGGAATGAAGAAAAAGTTGGGAAAAATATGCTATTACATTGACGATAACCGACAAGAGTTGGAGGATAATCTGGACGACAGCGTGTAAGAATCAACATTTTATAATTATTATCGTTTTTACAGTGACGGAGGACTTCCAGATATGTAATGTCATTAATAAAAAAAGAATACAGCCGCATGCAGTGACTTTCAATCCATTCGACAATTTAACCTCTATTAAAAATTGCATAAATCTTTATCTATAAAAAAATGTGAATTCGTAATAGACAACATCCACCCTTGGTTTACAATTGCGCTCCGAACAGAGATGCACTGTATAAAGTAGAAAATTTGTTTCCATAGTCAAAAAACATTTGATGCATCACACATTAAATTATTGAATCTATTAGAGGAAATAGAGCTAAATGGAAAAAGACGTAAAATTATTCAAGAGATTGTATTTAATTAGCTATAATGCGAATAACCCAATTCAACCAAAAATAACATGAACAATCACGAAAGGACCAAGTTCAGTCATAGCCTACTTAATAAGCAATAAATCAATACACCCAAAATATATATTAGATATCCGTCCGTTGACATCCATAAACGTAGGCTCAGATCATGGTCTTGCGCTATGCAAATTAAAGCTACGCACGACCTTAAAAAAGAAAACACCTTAGGACCATCTTGGAAGACTAAAAGAAGAAAGCTTACCTCAAATACAAAAGCCGGCAAACACCAAAACAGTATGCGGCATACAGACAGACAATGGAGTTAACCGGGACATAAAAAACATAAAACAAGAATGCTGGAAGCGGTTCACCAATAATATTATTACACGGGGGATTTCTGGGCACAAAAAATAGGTAATTTGATTTACTAAGTCCAGGAATTGTCTCCTGGTGTAGCAAGGTTTACCAGCTAGTTCCTGAACTAGATGGGGTGGGTTGTCCGGAAGCCTTTCTGGTTAGAGACAATTCAAACCAGAAAACCTGCATGTGTTGTTGTAAATCCCTAAACCACAAAGCTGTTTCACAAAACAATAAATAAAGGAAATGCCAGAAATTAATGTAACCTAATTGTTTATTTACACCATATATAACTCTGCCATCAGCTGCAAAAGCACATAAATCTTGTACAAAGGTAATGTTCGAAAGGGCAAAACTGGGAAATGCTACACTCATATGAATTCGAATACACAAATTATGAAAGGGATAAGCCCACGATTTTGTATATTTTAATCTATTCGCATTGATGTCTTCCTAATTCCGTCATAAAGATACCTAGTTTTTCTCTTTGTTTTAATTGTTGATATATGTACACAGTTCTACTTTTGAAATAGAATTTAAATCAATTAAGTATCTAGCACAAGCTCTACGATTTGCCTCGCAACACTACACACAAGCAGGCGAAAACCCGCACGAATGTGCCTATACGCTTACAGGTGTGCTGCACACTTTAAGTCGTGTGTTCAAAAGGTTACAACGGGTTTTCAATTCGCTCCAATATTCCCTGGCATAATAACATTTGTCGTAAACAAAACGTGGTGGAACGTGATGAAGCAGCCAGAAGGATATAAAAGAAGCTTGCACTTCCATTTGAACCCTCTTGAGCCTACCGATTCTGACCAGCAACACTGGGTCCAGTAGGAGCCCAACCTCAACTATCCTCCTCCTTTTCTACCTGGGTGCTATGATCTAGCAAGCTGAACTGTCTAACGGAGTAGACCTCCAACCCTTACCAGTTTATGCTTCATAGGAAGTAGCAAGCTGAACTGTCAGCCTTGAAGCTAAAACGTTTCGCATTCGTAAATTGAGGCCGCTATAATTCGATTTTATCTTGGTTGCTGAACTTTCTTGGGAAATCGAATCCTTGAGGCTAAAACCCTAGCTTGGTTGCTAAACCGCCTTTCAGGGTTAACCGCTTAAAGCAATTCCCGGCCGCGTAGTCCCTATGCGCAAATACCGGCGCTCCAGAACCACTTCACCGAAGTGTTTAACACACCACATAACCTAAATTCACTAATAATAGGAGCCGTAGGAATAGCATCACCGGTACCGCTTGAGAGTGGCTAGAGCCCAATAGCAGCACTTCGTAAACTCACCTGGAGGGTCCGTTTTGGAAGGTTAAAATCGACTTCCTGGTGTCCGAAGATCGAGCCCACCTTGAACGAATTCACCGCCGGCGAGCTGTCGAATCCATTTTTCCGGCTACAAGCGAACTAACACTATCAACAGAATTTCGCAGCATCGTCGCTCCAGGATCAACGCCTGACCACTGTAAAACACCAGCACCCTCCGCATTGGTATCTATGCGTTACCATTAACCCCAGGTAACCCTTAAACTTGCTAAATTCAACGCCTAATCTAGAGTAATAAACTGTAAACAAAAGGCGAACCTAGAAAGTCAACCTCTGGGGACATCCGACCTACCAGCCAAAATCCATAATTATCACGTCGCCTCTGACAGCCGTGTTCCGTAATTACCTGCTACACTTGATGCAACGCTCGTTGTAACAGTCCTATGTACAGCACTGCTAGGTAGATTGCAGTTTCCCGGAAAGTAAATAAGTACAACCCCCCAGGAAGAATTTGTTATTTTCATAATGTACAATTCAGTTTTACTTTGAATTATTGATTATTATGTAATCTAGCTAACAACATTATATCTATGGTAATTATCCTGTGTTTTCCTTACTGTATATATTTGAGTTTGAGCGAATCCTGTTTCCGATTGAGCTAACCGAGGTAGATATTTATAACGCCCTTCACAGAGAGTAAAATTAAAATATCTAAAACACTTATACGCCCAATCCTCAGGTATGCAAATGAAACATAAGTCGAAACTAAGAAAGCCAAACAAAAACTAAGAATAGTAGAAATAAAAAAACTGAACATATCGAAACGAAATTCGCAAACAAATGTATCAATAAGAGAACGTTGTAATGCTCAAGACGTGATTAAGAGGACAAAAAAGAGGAAAAGAAAATGGAATGACCATGTAGATAGCATGCCTGACAATTGAATAGTCTAAATATGTAAAACACAAAACCAATTGGACAAATACCACCAGAGCAAACACCCAAGAGATGGGCTCAAAGTTAGTTCTCGTGGTGCACAGAATATAGGCAGAATAAACAGGAATATTCCTGAAATAAAGAAGAAAAAGAAGTGCGAATAATATATGTGTAATACATATAATACAAGGGAAAGACGTGCAGTACAAAATATATAGTATATTACATACCGAGGTGGAAAGTGTTTCATTCCTGTCGAGAGATTAAGTAGTTAACCGAGACGCGTAGCGTCGAGGTCAACTTTATCTCGACAGGTTGTGACGCGCATGAATAGATGAACGAGATTCCCAGTGTCCCTACCTACACGGCGGTCGGCAATTGATTCATTTCCAACCTCTGCGACGGCAATCACTTTTCCAACCGGTTGTAAAGTTACAAGTTGGGAATAGCTCATTTTCCAACTTTTTAAAAGTCATTAATGATCTTATTAGATATATATGGTTGCAAATAAAATTATTATTCCATAACAATTATCTGAACGTTCACTAATATTCAATTTTGCTTCAATGTGCTGTAGTTCTAATCCCACCCTTTTTTAATGTGAAAATTGATGTAATTCTCCTTACCAAGTGTTTACTTTTATTGATTCAGTATTATTAGGAACGCTAAGATATATTTACCCCTAGCTTCTTTTGTTATTTAAAACTGTTTAGCGTCACAACTTTCAATTGTGAGGAAAGTTTTGAGTAAAGCCCTCTACATATTTTTAATCATAGGTTTATGTGTAGTATACACTACCAGAGTTGTATTGTTTTTTCCGAGTAACCCTGTACATAATCTTTGGCTACAGCACTGTAAAACCACCAGGAAATCGCAAGTTAATTTAGCTTAAAATGCATGAGACCCTTTTTAACTTTTGAGCGAAAAAACACATGTTGAAGAAGAGTTCAGGAACACCGTAATATATTTTGGTTCAAAATTTGATTGAAGATAACAGTGCCTTATTGTTGTCATTTAGTAACTTGTTTAATAAAACCCCTTTGTCTCCCTGTATGGGGACATGGGGACTATATTGAATCTCTACTGATATTTCTCCTTTTGCATTCAATATGTTACTATTGGGTTTTTGATAAATTTTCTTGTTTTCTATTGGAGGTGCATTTCTTCTAATTCTTCCAGTTGACGCTTTATGTATTTTTTCTTTTATGTATATGTTTTCCGTCAGTTGAACTAGTTCCACATTTTTCAAAGATGCAGTCTCCAAGTTCTAAATATAACTGAAATATAGATATAAACATTTGCATACTGCGACTGCAAATGATTAAGTAAATCACTTATTTTGATGATGGTGAACAGGCTGAACATAGTCGACTTTTTAAAATTTTTTGAGTTAAGCAATTCGACCTCCATTATGCCCAACGGGAAATTAAAATGCGACAACAAAAAAATAAATGTTATTGTAAAACTACCTTGTGCAGTAATTAAACAAAATAGTACTTCTAACCTATCCATATGTCGTAGACATATTCCTACGGTATTGCTTGGATTAGATCCCATTCAATTTTAGCTACAAAACCGTAAGAATAAGAACTTCAGATTAGAAAACTGTCTAAGAGAAATTCACTTTTAAAGGAGCTGTAAATGAAAACGAACGAAGCAAGAATCTCCACTAAATCGAGTTGGTGGTGTTATGGGACCTAACGAAGTTTTGCAAATAGCAATTGGGAGCTAGGTAACCTGGGAATAAACATAATCGCCTAAGAGACACCATTCCCGTTCTGCGAAGTGAGTATCACAGCTCGCGTTAATAAATGTAACAACCACGCAGCCTCGCCCTTGAGGCTATAAACGATATTAAAATTTCAAATCTGAATTGTAGACGATTTCGCCGTTTCCGTTGTATTTACTCCTCGAAGACCCTCGCGGTTTCGACGGTTAGCCTTTAATTCTTGTTCTTCGTTAATTAACGCTGCCTGCGCTAAACCTGGGCTTCATATAAATTGATATACCGTAATTGAATTTAAACACATATATCTACAATTTGTTTCGTAATAAAATACATACAGTTTTGACAAAAGAAACTTCACTGAAACTACAGAGAAGAATCAAGTGACGAAATACCATTGGATATTAATTATCCATTCGCTTGGATTTTGCACAGTAGGAACTTATCTTATAGGGTGACTGTTTCGTAGGCATATTATACTTTAAAACTCTGTCTATTTTGCTGTTATTGCTCACAACAGAATCAAATTAGCCAGATACAATGATCTCTCTGGATATCCTTCTTTATATCAATAAACCAGTTTGTGCCTCTGTGGTTGTTTGAGTATCTGCGTGCATGTGTCAAATTTTTATCGTCATCGATCGTGGGCAGTCGTCTGCAATTGGATCTATCGTCACCGTGCCTTTTATAATACAGGGATAAGGTTATGTCTTACGTAGCATCTCATAGGCCCAGCAATTAAAGCATCGGGCTACCAATTGAAGGCACAAACTCTATCGACTGAGATACTTTGCGAACTAATGTAATTGGCATTACTTAGGGCCGGTTGCAGAAAGCAATGTTAAGTCTGGTGTTAGCTAACATCGCGTCAAAGTGAACAAAATCGCATCAAATTTTGTTTACTAATGTATTAGTTACCATAAGCATTTGAGATTTGATTCGTTTTTGTTCACTTTGACGTCGCGTTAGCTAACACCAGACTTAACATTGCTTTCTGCAACCGACCCTAAGTACCGGTTGCAGAAAGCAATGTTAAGGGCCGGTTGCAGAAAGCAATGTTAAGTTTGGTGTTAGCTAACGCGACGTCAAAGTGAACAAAAACGAATCAAATCTCAAATGCTTATGGTAACTAATACATTAGTAAACAAAATTTGATGCGATTTTGTTTACTTTGACGCAATGTTAGCTAACACCAGACTTAACATTGCTTTCTGCAACCGGCCCTTAGTGTTTTATTTTACTGTTTTTTACGGCTCCGTTTTCATTTGCCGGCTTCTTTTCTCCGGAATTCGATTCGCCGGAAGTCTTTTGACCGGAATGCATTTCGCTGGATATCAAGATCGAGGGCACTATGCTGATCGCGGGGACAACACCAGTTGTGGAACTGAAAAAATGTTATCAAAGACTGCAACTAATCTAAACAGGCTAGAACGAGACACACTTTGCCGAATTTCTTTATATGACATGCACCCTACAATCCGGTGAAATAATTACCCGGCGAAACGAAATTCGGCGAATGGGAAAGTCACGTTTTTTACCTATCTTGTATATAATTTTCAACACTTTTCAACAGGTATTCGATCTAGCAAAAGCTGTTTCTCTTGCGGTGCCCTTTCTTTAATAAAGACGTTTAAAGCATTTTATGCTGTAACTCTTTTATTTGAAAAATGCAAAAATTATTTTAATTAGAATATAGCTACGTATACAATATTATGGTAAGCTAAAAAGCTAGCTTTTCAAAATTTCAGAAATTGTTAATGTAAATACAAGTTTTGTGATCATGTGATTTTCATATATTTGAACTACTGAAGAAGCCATTTAAGAGTCGCTATTTTAAATCGCAGCAAAAATGCAGTTGTTCAACACCTTCAATGAGAATTTTATGAGCACAGGGTCCGTCGCTTGGTGACATAGTGAGATAAGTGCCTTAATGCATATAGCAATTTTTAAAGTATCTTTTTAATTACAACTTTAAAAAATAAAGATGGTTTTCTATTGAACAAGCCTCATACATAACTTCGTTCAACTGCTTGAAGCTAAATACGACAGAAGATGTAGACATAAAATTACATTCTATAGCTATTTGTGCAACAAGTGCTAAAAGTGCTAAAAGTTTCATAATATTCATGTCTCGTGCAACACTTTATGCATGAGTTTGCACATAATATTTTTTCTACGGCCTTAAATTTACTGTTATTAATCCATAAATATCGATTTAACAAAGGTTTGCATTTATGGCAGTTATAATTTATGTCATAGTAAAGAGATGACCTTGACGGCGCAGGTGACTGTTTCTGCAGTCGGTAGCTGTCAAAGTTAGTTATCAAAGGTAATTATAATAGTACACATTTTACTTTATTTATTACATAATGCTTTAATTATTTAAAAGCACTTTACCTCTAACGAAAGAAGTAACTGGTTTATAACCTCACCTGTTTAAAATTCTAAATTCAACACCCGCTGTTTATAAAACGTTATTTTTAGTGGAACAAGCTAGTGCTAAAAGGCCTACTTTTAGTAGTGGTCGTAGAAAAAGTATATTACTATGAATTTCAAAATTCTATTTCTCGCAGTTCTCCAAGTGGATTTTATAGTAAAGATATTCAGTAGTTATATCCCTAGTGCATTCTGTATATTCGAGTATTTCTCGAGAACGCGAAGCGTTCATTGTCGTATAATGATTTCAGTCGTTATTGACAGAGTCGAGAAATAAATTGCAATCCTTTAAAAAGCCAAAATAAATTTGCGCTTGAAAAATAGTATATTTTTGACTGGTAATTAATTTTGGGTATATTACTTTCTAAATCTGATTCAGACATACCCCATTTACTCCATTTATGATTCTGAACACACTTTGCAATTGCATTATATTAACGATGTATGACACAGTTGGTAATAAAAGAATGATCAACGTCAAGGCAATATTTTACAGTCCATCATTCTTTTCTCATCAAGTGAATTAAAGTTGTTGAAAATAACATAACTGCCCCCTCCAGTCCCGCGATTCCAGAAATCGGTTTTCTATAACTGTACTTCTCACAAGTTATAAAATGCCGTTTCATTTTGATACTAGTAACTTTTTATAACTAGGTAGTTGATACACTGGTAAAACATTCACATTCAAGGCCTGCTCAGAATCACAAATGGAGTGAACGGAATATATCTACTGATTGGATCCATTTGATGGATCATGTTTCATCTACTAGATCCACGAATGCCATATTTTACCAGCTACTTTTGAATTGCAAAAAACATTTGCTGTAACGATGTGTTTTTGCTTCCACAAATTGTGAATAATCACCCTAAAATTCGGTTTTCTCACATTTGTCAGCAATCGTTCTAACGTGAAATGCTAATTTTAATTCCCTTATCTAAAAGCGAAAAAAGTATTGTAATTGCGAAAAAATTAACTTTCGAGATTTCTTCAGATCTTCACGTTTCCGGGTCCCTAGATGACGAAAATAAGGTTTTCTCAATTCCATCTGTTAGTATGTCTGTAGGCGGTATAACTCATAAACTATTTGTTGGAGGAAGACGATATTTTGCATGCAGATTATATGTCTACCTAGTATAAAACCTAGGAAAATTCGGACAAATATACACAGGGTGAGCACCTTAAAAAATAAAATTTTGTCTATTTTTGCGTTAACTGAGAAATAGATAAAATTAATAATTTGCACATAGGTCACGCTTTACACTTAACGTAAATGGAACCCAACAAATACAGGGCAATGTCGTAAAAATGTCAAAAAGTTTCCATAATAAATCCGTTCTGTTAAATACGGTCGCTCATAGCACAACCGAAAGAGGTTGTCGATGCGCCCGTGGCAGGCCCTATAGTTCGAATCCCATCACCGGTAATGTTTTTTTATTCGAAGTTGATATAATTCGCATTACCACGTGTTTTCTTTGGGTGTTTCAGTATTATTACGAACTTGAAGATATTTTTACCCCTATTTTTCTTCGATTTCTATTTTTTTTTAAATGTCTAGTTGCGAGGGAAGTTCTGAGTAAAGCCCTTTACAGATTATTCGAATTACATTTCCAAATAAATCTTTTGTAAATATCCCAATGGGGCTATTTAATTTATGCAATAATCGTATTTATTGCAGTTTGTGCTACTTCTGAATTTAATAGGAAATGCAAGTGTGCTTTTTCCTTGCTTTTAATGTTAAATTTATTTTTTATGCAAAATTTAAGAATACAAACACTTGGGCAATGTAATTGAAATAACTGCATACCTATTTTAATACTACTACATGACTACTACTACTACTACTTTAAAAATCCTTGGACTGACCGTTGGCGTAACTAGCGGGGGGGGGGCAGGGGGCCAGGCCCTCCCTACAGTGCTGTCTGGCCCACCCCAGAAAAATAAAAGTTAAATAAATTTAAAAATCTGCTTTTTTTATTAACCCATTTAAACTAACGTGTAGCTATCGACCCTCACACATTCTTACATTTTCTGGTTTTATTACCTTTTTTTGGCTTAAAAACATTATAGTATAAAATCATATGTTGGACGGATGACTCTGATGAATAATAATATACAAGAGCAAACGTTATTAGTTAGCTAATAATTACTTTGAAAACACTGCTTTCGTCTGAATATTTTTTTAAGTTAAATTTTTGTTAGTTTCTCTCAAGTTTTCTACAAATAAAGGATCAATTTATGAGCACAGCAAAATACAATTGCAATTATTTCATATGGGGGTAAGTAAAGGAGTTGAAAACTTGAGTGCATCGGTAACTACTCCCTGTGCACATACAGCTAGCTGCCTATTATAGGCTCGTACAGTTCAGCTATTTAGATGTTTGCCTTGCCTAAAGAGTTGAGTTTCTAGCTTTAAAGAGTAGGATCCAGAATTTTATGTTTAATAGTGTTTTATGTGAGGCAAAGAACATTTTGTAGCGCTTGAATTTCCACAGTTGCTAGCCCAAAATAGAATAAAAACATATCACAATAACAATTAAAAGGATACTGATGTTTTCAAGAAAGTATTTGTTTCGAGGACACAGAGAAAAAAATAAAAATGTGGCTCAAAAACGTGCAAATGGAAACCAAGTGACGTTGCTCCTGAAATAATATTTTTTACCGTCAACCTCATTGAGTTGCAAGAGGTAATCTATACATTTTTATGTTGTTTATGAACCGAGAAGTAATTTATTGATATGCTCCTTAGACATGTAGTATTACGAGAGTAGATAGCACCCATAATTTTTGCATACCAATAGATCAAGTGCACCATAGAAATGTAACTTGCCATAAACGAATGTTTGTTGTTTTCTAGTTCAACAGTTCATATTTAGTTACTATACAGTTAGTTTTGAAATAAGTGTTGTGCATCAAAAATGAACATAACAGGAGAAAATTTTAGAGCCATGATTTACTAAAACTTTAAAAGTTGCCTATCTCTGAAAGAAAGATGACTTCGTGCTGCTTTTGGTGGCCAAGCGTATATTTCTGGTTTAATAAATTTAAATTTGAACGAGTTTCAGTCAGCGACGATTTTTTCAAAGGACAAATTTCAGCAGTTACTGATATGAACGTAGACGCTGTGCGAAGAATGCTTCAGTAGGACAATCGAGTCACTTATAGAATTATTAAAGCATCTTGGACTTTGGCATGACTGCAATACACAAGATTTTACATACTCATTTGGGTGTAAGAAAAGTCTGTCTTGGGTGGATACCACACAGTTTAACAGACACACAGAAACACAATAACAGCATGTGGAACAGTATAAGAAATATGATGAAGGTAAATCTAAAGCAGGATATATGCATTTGAACCCGAATCTAAGCGGCAGTCAGCACAATGGATGTTTCTAACAAATCCCAATCCAGTTAAAGTGAAGCGATCTTGAAGAGTTGGTAAGAAAATAATTGCTTGTTTCTTTTCAAAATCAGGACCTATCACAACTGTCGTGCTTAAAAATAAACGTAGGGTTACTGCAGAATGGTATACACAACTACACACATCACAAAAGTCTAGGGATATAAAATTTTTTATCGATATAAGTTAATTTTGTTATCAACTATTTCTGTCATTCATCAAGTATGTTAGTGCTAGTCTTTAGGCTAGCGATAGCAATTGTTTCAATACTAAATAAACAAATGCAAATGCTTAATTGTCAATTCAACTGAAAATAAAGCAATTCCAGTGTTGTTGGGGAAAGATTTAATCTTAATTTACAGTTGTTTTAAGTTTATTTTGAGGTGTTTTAAGTTTTATTGGTGTTGTTATTATGGAAGATAATCAACAACGTCAACATTTAAGTTTAGCTGAAATGAATAGAGCTGTAGGTATGCTAGAAGCTGGCCAAAGACAAGTTGATGTCGCAGCAGCTTTAAACACCTCTTAAAGTGTAATTAGCAGATTGTGGCGTAGATATATGACATCCGGAGATCCTAGCGAACAACATCCAGGTCGTGGACGCATTACCACGGCAGTTCAAGATCTCTACTTAACTTTGGAAGCTAGACGACGACCAACAATTACGGCTAAACAATTGGTTTCCCAGCTTCGGGCAACTCATAATGTAACTGCATGCTCTCAAACAATTAGAAATCGATTGCACGAAGCTGATCTGCACGCCCGACGTCCAATAAGAGCCCCGCCAATTCGATATGGTAATCGAGCACGCAGAGTAGAATGGGCTGAAGAGCATATTCTGTGGACAGAAGAGCAGTGGTCTACGGTTTTGTTCACAGATGAATCTCGTTTTGGAATACACCCTGACAGTCGACGAGTTAGAGTGTGGAGGCGACCTGGTAACTTGGAAAGGCTCAGATGTGTTCAGGAGGTCCATTCTTACAAAGGAGGTACCGTAATGATGTGAGGTGGTATCTGCATTGGCGGAAAAACAGATCTCGTTTTTCTTGAGGGGTTTATGAATGCTGATGAGTACTTAAATAGGGTACTGCGGCCTATAGTGCTTCCATTCGCAGGTGCTGTTGGACCTGAGTTCACACTGATGCATGATAATTCCGCCCCACATGTTGCAGGTGCGGTTACCGAGTGGCTTGAAGACGAAAATATTTCTGTTTTATCATGGCCTGCGCAGTCCCCAGACCTAAACGTTATTGAGCACGTGTGGGACATGTTGGGAAGAAGCGTTGAAAGTGAATTGGGTGAAATTCATACTCGGTTTCAACTTCGTGATACCCTTGTAAGACACTGGCAACAGTTACCACAAGATGCAATAGATAATTTAATTTTATCAATGCCTAGAAGATGCAGAGCCGTTTTGAACCAAAGAGGAGGCAATACTCTCTACTAAATTTAATTAATAAATACGTTAAGAGCTGGTATTTATTTTTTTTTGTGATTGTATAAAATCAACGTGTTGTTAATAAGTTTCATTAAAACTTTTTCAGATTGTCTTCTTTTATTGTAAATGAAATTTTTAATTTCGAATGTTGTAAAAGTGCTGTGTTAATTTATTATCAGCAGATCACCTCAAAGAAAAAACAATTTGCTTTACAGTTTTTTATTAAAAAAAAAATATCCCTAGACTTTTGTGATGTGTGTATATACCTGCCAGACGTTATTCAAAAAGCTCGGCTTATGGCGCCCAAGGGGTGAGATCGTTCTGCACCATGACAATGCTTCTAACGTATGTAACAAAAGTTTTGGGAAAAAGTTTGATTATGTATCTTTAATTCAAATTAAATGTTATTAAAACATCGCTTAAAATATGCTGACCTTACATCCAAGATAACATTAATAATAGCACTATATAATGGCAAGCATTCCATTATTTTCAATGGTCCGTAATTTTGTCATCACATGTCGCATAAGCTCTTGGACAGAATTTACATCAATTTTATAACCTTATAATCCTTGATGTGTCTTGCCTGAAGAATATTGCGTGGGTTGTTATGTTTTGGTATAAATGGAACATTGTGCTGATTCAGTCAATCTTCCGTGGTTCTCGCATAATGGCAAAAAGCCAACTCTGGCCAAAATATTATTTCATTAGCAGCATGTGTATTTTGGGCACTTCTCCATGCACAATCATGTATGAAACATGAAAATGTTGACCGAACCACCAAATTGGTGTTTTTACGCTATCTTTAGCTCTTCTTACCATTATGTCGACAACCCGTGCAGACATCTTCTAGGACTTTGACTTTTAGGCAAACACAAGGAATTCCTTGTTCGCATTCTTTTATAGTTCGATAAATTATTGAAATTAACACATTTTGGTCTCTGAAAATGTTGATAATATCGCTCTTAGGCATTCTCCCAACCAATTGATAAATAGTCGTTCAGATTTAAAGTTTGTAAGACACTTTGATCAATGTAATTGCAAAATTTGTATTATTATCATAAATTCTGATATCCATGGATTTTTTGTTTCCAATAGCAACTTCATAATGCATCGTTTCATAATATTTATCTAGCTTCAAAAAAATTCTCAAAACGTTTGTTACATACGTTAGTCATAGCGCACATCAAATAAAATAATTTTAAAAGACTTTTCAGTTAAAATTGCTAACTAACCCCCCATTCAGTTCCGATCTAGCACCTTCCGATTACTTTCTAGTTCCTCCATTAAACGATAAAATGCGTGGTGTGCGATTTGGAACTCTCGAAGATGCTGTGGAAAGCTTCAAAAACCTTGTTTCTCAAGTGACTCAAAAATTGTGGAGTTTATGTTTTGAAAATTGGTTTTACCGAATGCGTAAATGTTGTGTTTAAGGGAAAATATTTTGAGAAAATAATAAAAACAAATTTTGGTTACTAAAAACTTTGTTTTATTAGACTTCAGAAATTTACGGGACTGCCCTCGTCTAACGGCATCAAAGAACAAGCAAATAAATTTATGCGAAAAAGTTATGTATGTACGTAAACTCATGTCTTCATAGGTATACATAGGGGGAATTGACGGTGGTTGGTTGGGGGGCCCTGCCCTCCCCAGCCAAAAATCCTAGTTACGCCAATGGGACTGATATAAACTAAAGGAATAGCAAAAAGCCGATGCTATGGAATTAGGTGAATAGTAGGTTACTTAATGTTGGGGATTCAGATATCTAGACAGCTTTGAAGGTTTCTAAAATAGACAAAAGAAACAAGTACCATAAAAACTAGTGCAATTGTTGACAATTAGTTAGTTGTAAAAAAGTTTAACGGATGGCTGATTGTAAATATATGAAAAAACATAACAAACAAAAATGTATTTAGATTTCCATAAAATTGAGTAACAGGTGTTAATACAGTACTTGTTTTTGAAAAGATGGTAATACATGTTAATCTATGCAAATATATGTAATACTGTGAAGGATCAATATCTTTCCTACACCACTATCAAAACTTGAGTTGCAGATTTTTAGAGGAAAATTTGAGGAACAATTTCTTTGTCCATTCCATAGAATACCGATGTTGTGCGTGAATCCACTAACTGGACTAAAACCTATAGCAGACACTGAACATTTTATATGAACGTACCTATTGTGTTGGAAAATTCCTTATTAGGATATATACAGAATTGTTAAATTAACAAAGTTAAGCAGAATTTCCATATACAAGGTAATTATACGAAACCTTATATCAATGAAATCAGAAAAAAATAGTTTTACAATGAGCTCAGAACCAACGATGACGTCCATTAAAAACATTTTGTGTTTATCCAGAAAATTAAGAGTGCGAAGAAATGTTAATCTTAGTGAATTCTACAAAAAAGCGTCTACAACCAGCATTGTGGTTGTGCAATTATTGGACTTTAAGAAATTCATGTATTGTTTCTTAATATACTAGCTCAAAAATTTGGGAGCTTAACTTAAACTACTTAGCTAAAAACGAGCACAGTTATAGTACATAAAGATTTGAGTTTGAGAAAATTATTTGTTCAGTGGATGCCCAAGTGTCTGAACGTTATTCCTGGTCCAGAATCCTTTTAGCTTCTTGGATGTACGATGATAAGATAAGATAAGATAAGAATTTATTAGTCCATATTGTAGTTTCTACATACAAATAAGTATACCAAAACAATTCAGACAAGACCAAAATTTAATATAAAACACGCTAAGTTCAGGTTCAGGTTGGTTCACGTTTAACGCAGTGCTCAATAAACTCATTAATAGAATAACAAGCAATTTGAAGTAAGAAGTCTCTTAGTTTTCTCTTAAATATAGTTAGAGTTTTTGTTTGTCATATTTCAGCCGATAGAAGGTTGAAGTATTTTGGACCGGCGTAATACATAGATTTTTTGTAGTAAAAATGATTGAAATCAGGGGCTCTAATATCATCTTTGTTGGAGTGTTATATTGGTGGTTGTCACCATTTAATGCTTAAGTATCTTTATTTACGTATACATAGCATAATAACTTATATAAATATATACTAACGACGGGAGAGAAAGTAAAATAAACAATTTTCACCGTGGTAACTAATAAATTGCTAAGTTGCCAAATATGACTATTTTAATTTTGACGTTTTAAAGAGCTGTATTGTAAGGTTGACAGTTAAAATATTTTAGAAATTTGTTGGGAATTTAGGTATTAAGCCGTTTGGTAGTGCAAAAAATAGTATATACACCACGGTAGCGATTCGTCTTATAACCTGAGCGCATATTAGATACTGAGCGCTACCTTGATGTATAATACACTATTCTCAAATGAAATAGTAACAGTTGTAGAAAAGTGGTTTACATAAGCTTTAAAATTAGATTACAACGTGTACACAAACGGTACAAGGTTTAAAAATGGATTATGTTATAGTCATTTACGACGCAAGTAACGTTATCAAGCTTTTTACATTACGAGAGAATAGTTTGATGAACGAGCGACGGCGACGTTAGGAGCGAGTTCTTTAAAATTCTTGAGTATCGTAGAAAGCAGATAACGTTACCTATATCGTAACACGGTTTATTTTATTCTAAAACACTAATCTTTTTCAAAAAATACGAAAAATTGTTATTAATGACACTTACAACAGCGAGACATATATCTGCTATGGCTGTGTTGGTATCACTAGTAAGATAAACACCATCACTCAGTACTGTATTGTTGGTAGCACTGTCAGGTTATGTTAAATTCGAGATTAGCAGGTTAAGTTTTGCGTCAGTCCGTGTCAAATAACAAACAAAACCTAACCTACTAACATCGAATTTGACATAAACTGACAGTGCCAGCAACAATACACGTCAGTACTGCCAACATGTGATTAACTGCTAATAAAGTATTGGTATGTTATTTTTCTTAGCAACACTAGTGCTGTTAAATGCATCTTAACGCAACTCGTTGCTAAGGAGTTATTATCATAGTATCATAATATAATAAATTAAAATAAATTAAAATGTGTTTCGAAATAAAATAACTTTTTTCGAAAACTGTCATCAAATGTTGACATTTTCGTTAAATTCTCAGTAAGCAAAGTGATTCTTTTTTGTCACTTAACAGCGAAATACTTTTATGTTCTAGAACGCAAAACTCTTTTGCGTTCTAGAACATAAAAGAAATGTCAAAAAAATTGTAATTTTTTAGGAACTTATTTGTGATTTTATTAATTAAGTAACCCACATTAGTTTTATATTAAGTAATTTAAAATTTCAATAGATACTAATAACTATTATAAACTATTATAAACATGACTAATTTATGTTGTACTACATGTAAATTGAAGGTGCAGATATTGCAGTCAGTTAAATTTATACATCACTTTGACGTTTGTTAAATAATTCAGCAGGCCGTGGTTCAAAAATTAATTGTTTATGAAATATAAAATTGTCAATTAACGTTGACAGTTACCTTATTTAATTTTTTTATTCTCATACTACTTAGTTTTATTGCAGTTTTCGAAAAATCATTGTTTGCATCTCGAATGCGAAATGCTTTTGCGTTCTCGAATGGGTATTTTGCCTCGCTAAAGCTCGGCAAAATAACTTCCATTCTCGAACGCAAAAGTAGCATTTCGCATTCTAGATACAAAAATAGCCATTTCTGTATATAGTTCGTGTCAGGTGTCATGTGAAAATGTCTTTTTCTACGATCGTGTCAAAATGACAACTTTTTGCACAGTTTCTAGTGCTAAAGGTGACTTTTGTAGCACGAATTATATCTTTTTCGCACGTTGCAATTGGTGGCGTGTTTTAATACTATATTAAAACACGCTTTGATATAAATTCGAATGTCAACATAACCTAGAATATCTAACACAATGTGACGGAAAAAGTGTCACCGAACTAAGTTTTTATATTTCTGTTACGATCATAGAAAAAATAACGTATGATACACGTGTATAATGCCATTAAAGCACTAGCGACGTTAAAAGCACTCCGCTTTGCGTCGTGCTTTTAAACTCGTCGCACTTGCTTTAAAGATGTACTTATACACTAGTATCATAATATACTATTATGAGATTACTTTAAGTGCACAGTACATATCGTTAACTTTACCCAATACACGTGAAGCATTTCTTTACGTATATTAATTATTCGTTTTGGTTCCATTTATAACGTATGTAAAATATCGAGAGATCCAAAAAAAGCTGTTCCTCAGCGGGCTGTGGAAATTCAACGTATGAATAATATGTTGGTGACATTGACGTACAGTGTCACCAACATATTATTCATACGTTTGAACTTCCACAGCCCGCTGAGGAACAGTTTTTTTTTTTTTATCTCTCGATGACTTAGGTAGTAATAGGTATTACCGTAGAAAAAACTTTTCTTCGTATAATTTCAAAATGTATCAGTTACAGTGATTACAATAGCAAAACGTTAGTGTATTAAAATCGCGTTATTTGAAAAGATAGGTAAATTTAAATAGAAAATTAGGCTAATTCAATAGGCTATATCGTCACACATATCCCTCACGCAATCAAACCCTGACAATCCACTTTATAGCAGTTTTAACCTTTGCCGTCTATTCTTAAGATGCATTTTCACAGTTTTCATCTTCAGTAAAAATTAAAAATTATATTAACAACTCATTATGCATTTAGTTTAATCGCAGGGCATTTTTCCTTATGTTTATCCCCCAGTTTTATCAATATTAGTAAGGAATAAAACAAGCAAGCATGCAAATTAAAAACTAAAGGTAATATTAGTAACCACAAGACTTTATCAATAAAATAAAAGTTAACAAAACAATAAAAACCGTTTAAACGTTATTTTATACTGCTTAAATTATACTCTTTAAAACCTACAAAACATACCCCTGAGCTTTCGCACTTCGAAATGTTATTATAAGCGAAACGACAAATGATGTTACTTTAATATCAAACTAGAACGAACAAGTGTGACTTTTTTAATATAAGACTTATCTTAGTTTAATTTCATGTTACACACTTATCGTGCCATAAAATAAACTTTGTTAGCATCTATCCTATCAAAAACTGAAGTGATACAAAACAAGAAAGTTCTAGCTACCAGTCACTTTAGTTTTCCATTTCACTCCCCTATAGTCTCTACAATCGTTTATTTTTTGAACATCTAAACTGTAATGTTCCTGAAATAAAGCAACAAATGCAAAACAAAATAAAAGTAAATAATCAGAAATTGAACATCATATTTGTCTACAGCCCAGAATAATAAATCTGAAAGGGAAGCATTTTATAAACAACTAGAAAGAAACCAAGAAACTTTTAGTAATAGCATGGGACTTCAATAATTGTCAGGTAATGAATTGGGCAATAACATTACATTCTATGGCGTCAAGAACAATATAAATACAATTTCCAAAACTCCAGACTACAAGATTTGCTATTACTTAAATAGCTATCAATTATTTACTATTAACCAAAATTAGATTAAAGGTGCAGGTATGTCACAGGACCAATACCAAATGAACACAAATTCAACATATAGGCATTTTGGAATGAATCCACCAAATAGCTATACCAAACACGGTCAATATAAAATACTTAATGAAATTACATAACAGAAGATGATATTGTATTTAGATCTGGGTTGGGAAAAGAGTAAAAGAGACATAGAGAGTGCAACAACTGAAACATCAGGAACACCTACTGATGCTAGAATAAAAAAGGAGAATAGGATGGCAGGGTTACGAAAAGACGTCAAAGTAAAAAGATACAAATACAATATACAAATCACAGACAGCAGAATCTTCTGAAAAGTACAAGAAAATTCGGAAAAAAACAAAACTACTAGCAAATCGCTGAAAAATAAACATTGGAAAGTTTTTTTAAGAATTTAAAAGTGACATTTATGGGCTCCAGAAACAAATGGCGAACAATAATACAGGAAAGAAAAGAAATTAATTAATTAATAAAAACTCATGACACAAACAAATAGTTATAGGTCAACTACTTAACTGAATTATTCAGAGAAGCAAGATACAGAATACGAAAAATTGCTAATATAAATAGGAATTAAACGACGGATTAAATATTCATATCGCAGAAGTAGAAGCAACATCAAAACCATTAAAAATATAAAAACACCAGGCTAATATAGAATACTCAATAAACTGCTCAAATATGAAGGCCAATCTCTTACAAGACAATTGACAACACTCTCGAGCAAAATTACAAATTTCCATACAATACCAGACCGATAGAAAATAAATCTGATTCCATTGTTTAAAGATCTGTAAAAGGCTTTACTCAGAACTTTCCTCGCCCGAATTAGATCAATTAATTAGCAAATTTAAAAAATAAGTCCAAGCCTTATAGAAATAAGTGCGGCGCGCTTCTCTTGAACAGAACGGTCTTATTGTTGAAACTTTTTTACTCTTTTGTGACATTATCCTGTATCGATTGAGTCTTATTTTCGGCAAATGTAAAGGCTGACCTATGTGAAAGTTATTACTTTCTTCTATTAAAATTAACCCAAAAATAAACAACATTTTATTTTGTTAAGGTGCTCACCCTGTATATATTTGTATGAAATTGTACCGGTTTCATTCCAGGATTCCAGGTATATATATAATGTGTATGCAAAATATCGTCTTCCTCCGACAAATATTTTTTGAGTTATTCCGCCAACAGGCAGACAGACAGGCAGACATATTATAAAGTAAATTGAAATGTAAAATACAATTTCCCTCGCTTTTAAGGTTCAAAATTTCAGCCAATAATTATTGATTCGTTGTTTAAATGTATTGAATTTAACAACAATTAAAACTAGACAATATAACAGCGATCTCCTATCTATCAAAGCCACAAGAATTGCACGTATTTTATTTGCAGCTTTCGAAGCTTTAAGGATATTTTAATTATTTACCTAGTGGAGTACACCACGATGAAAATATATCGATTGACTATCAAGTTTTCAAACTAATAACTTTGACATTCACTAACTAGAATGTGATTTATAAGGACAGCCCTTATTAAACTCAGTATTGTGAAGGCGCAGTAATGTAACTAAAATCGATAGCACTTCCATAGTGTAATTAATACGGAATAAAAGCTTTCAGACATTACAAGAGCACGAAAATTGTTTAACCGAAATACCGTGAACATTTTCTTCATGTACGCTTGGTTTGCAGCACAATGAAACCCAAATTGATTATAAAACTGACATTTAAGGCTGTTCAGAGCCTAACCTGTGACCTGTGGTATTTGTTCAGAGTCTTCCTAATTTTCCGGTTACCTAAATTTAACCAAAACACGTTTTATTTCTGTATTTACCTTAATTTGTTAACGGAAACGTTACGATTTGTCCGTCTTTATGTAAATGTAGCTTTCGGACAATGCTCAACCTTCGAAAAGTATAAGTCTCAATATTTTAACTCTTAAAAATTGAGGAAACGACAATAATGATAATAAAACATGACATTTTAAAATATCCGTTAATGGGAATTACTAAATTGGTAGTGAATTTTTAAAAGCACCAATTATACGGAAAGCTATTTAATATTTGACTTTAGCAAAAACTTTAATTAATTACTGCCAAGAAGGTAATTAGGTTCTGATATCAACATCAGTGCCATTCCATTATGGAAAAGAAAATAAGTATTTTATTAGCTTAATCTTCTAATCTGTATAAAGCCACTATAATAATTATTGACGTATCTGACATATAAAAACTACATATGTATTAACCACATTTCTGAATAATTGTTCATATGAACTAAAATGAACTGATTTTATGCAATGAATATTAATATTCAAAAAATTTCCTTTTTATAATATGTATAGTGTTGTAGGCTTTGCATCTGTGTGTTTTAACAGTAAACATGAATTACAACTTAAAAACTACTAGTTACTGGAGCTAATTTTAACATTCTATTATACAAACTTTCAAATCTAAGGTAAAACTAAAATCCTTCTTTAATTCCGATATTTCTACAGATCTTCTTGTTTTAGGGTCCCTAGATAACGAAAAACGGGATTTCTTAATTCCGCCTGTCTCTGACTGTTGTTGGCGGTATAACTCAAAAACTATTTGTTGAAAGATATTTTTTATACAGGTTATATGTCTACATGACATGAAACCGAGAGAAATTCGGACAAATACATACAGAGCGAACACCTTAAAAAAATTAAATTTTCTTTATTTCACAGTTAACTGAGAAATAGATAAAAGTAGTAATTTGCACATAGGTCAGGCTTTACACTTGACGAAGCTGGAGCCCACAGGTACAGGGTAATGTCGTAAAAGAATAAAATAGTTTGAACAACAACTCCGTTTTATTAAATATAACCGCGCATCGCAAAGGCGGGAGAGGTCCTCGATGGGCCCGTGAATCAATATGACGGATTTAAATTCGCGTTCGCAGGCGCTGTAGTTCGAATCCCATCGCCCGTATTTTTATTTGAAATTGATTTAATTCGCATTACCAAGTGCTTCCTTTTATTGTTTCAGTAGTATTACGAACGTGGAGATATTTTGATGCTTATTTTCCTTTGATTTTTAAAATTGTTTAGTGTCACAATGTCCACTTGCGAGGGAAGTTCTGGGTAAAGCCCTTTACAGATTTTGTCATCTTCTATCCGAATCTAAACTCAAAATTGAAAAATTCCGAGACAGCGCGCAGACATACACACAGCGGGCCAAGATAAATAACGAAATGAGATAGGTACTAAATATTTTAAAAGTTCTAATAATAATTCCTTTTAAGTTTGAATAGCATCTATGTAAGATTATTGTGAACTTTGAACTAGTTGAAATCATATTACCGTAATCTGGCCCAATAAGAAATTGCATATAATTTTCTTAAACGACGATAAATAATTAGTAATTTTTGCTGCAAAAGACGAATTTTAGCAGATGCATTCAAATTAATTAGGAAATATATATTTTATATCAAAACCTAATAAATTACTGGTCTTTAATTAATTAATTAATAATTTATTATTTAGCCGTTAAACATGTACTACGTTATACTTTTATTTCTTAAAATAACGTGTTCATAGTTAAATAATAATAAACATTTAAAATTTTGTTTAAAAATGTATTGCAAGATCAAATTTAAGTTTTGATAACATACATCACTCTCAGTTATTTTCTGATCGATTTCAAATTGTGGTCAATTCTACTACCCTTTAAAATAGTAATTTTTACAAATTTTAAATCATTTTACTGCAAACTAGTAGCCTACTGCGATCACAAATAGATGCAAAAAGAATAAAAACCATAGTAGGCAAGTAGACCTACTTTTATGGAAAAAGTTGTTAGCGAAAGTTGCCCAGAATAACAAAAATTGTCGAAATCCAAATTTATGATATTATAATGTAAACAAATTGAAATTCCATTATTTACTTAATAAAAAGTGTGATAACAAAAGAGTTTTTGAGCTGTCAATTAAATTTATAAGCTCTCAATTAGGTTTCCTGTAAATTTAAATAATACCGTAATTGAAAAAGTAGAAGTTGGTGAAAGATAAATAATAATGCTTGTACAAAAGTCAATGTAATGGTGAAAAAATCATCTTCCGAGATTTCCTCAGATTTTCTTGTTTCAGGGTCCCTAGATGACGGAAAACTTGTTTTCCCAATTTCGTCTGTCTGTCTGTCCGCCGTTTGGCAGTATAGCTCAAAAACGATTTGTTCTAGGAAGTCGCTATTATGTCCACCTGGTTCACATACATATACTTTCGGTCAAATATATACAGAGTGAGCACCTTAATAAAGATGTAATTTAGTTTTGCTTTAATTAAGGAATAGATAAAAGTAATAATTTGCACATAGCTCCGGCTTTAGCCTCAACGAAAATCGTCCCCAGGGTAAATGTTGTAAAAGAGACAAAAATGTGCTCAGGCTGCTGTCAAGCGTTGAAATCGCTCTCCCAGGCGCTGAAATTCCGCCGATTTCGAATCCTACCCCCTATTTTTTTATTGAAAATTGATGTAATTTGCATTACTAAGTGTTTCCTTTTATTCGTTGAGTATTATCACGAACGTTAAGATATTTTTACCTAGTTTCCTTTAATTTCTTTAATTTTTAGTGTTCCAACTTTCACTTGCAAGGGAAGTTCTGAGTAAAACCCTTTACAGATTTTTTGTATTTATTTTGTTTGGGGAAACATTATTTAAAAAATATGAGAATGACGCTTTTAAACGTTAATACAATTAACTGAAATTTAGAAGTGGTCAGTAAAAATATAAGGAGATACGAGAGTGTGGAGGTGAGAAGTAAAATACGCTTTAGATATTGGAAATGTCTACAATGAAACAAAATAAGATAACTTAACAAATAAAACTATAGCAATCAGTAATACGTAAAACCTGAGATACTGGTCAAGATATCGAGTGATCAATCAAATTTCAGATAGAACTATGCCCCGTTCACTCCATTTGTGATTCTGAGCAGGCTTTGCATTTGCATTTTTCAACGGTGTAAGGCCTAGTTGATAACAAAAATATTACCAAAGTCAAAGCAAAATTATTCTCCATTCATCGAGTGAATTAAAGTTGTTAAAAACAGAACTGATCCCTCCAGTTCAGCAAGATACCACAAATAGGTTTTATGTAACTGAAAAAATATTTCAGAAATGTTTAATTCTTGTAAATAGCATAAAATAGCATTGCCTGTCATAATAATTTGCAAAACTGTATTCAAAATAGTGTTAGCCTTGATTTAAATAAAATGTAGTCAGAGTAGGCTCGGAAACAATGTAAAACAATGTAGCATCGAAGACAAACGATTGGGGAAAGGAAGCCAAGCTGAAAAGTTGTGTTATTTTGGCGTCCCCAATAAATAATTGTAAATTGTTAATAATTACCCGTGTCTCAATTAAGTGAATTTTTAAATTGATTATGTCTTGTGGGTGCGCTGTACTGGAGAGCATGCGTTTATAGCACCTCTGCAGAAGGTGGAAAAGTGTTTTATGGGTGCATCGAGTGTAAACTTGTATTCCGGTGGCTGTTTTTGGACATCCTGGCAGAGTAATTGGAGCCCTGGAAGCTGGATTTTCGTGTAGCCCTAGGTGTGGGCAACGAGGCAGCTGGATGCAGTTTTCGGGGTCACAACGGAGAAGCTATAGGAATTGTTCTGCGGCGGCATTCAGCGGTGGCATAAACAAAGAAGATGCCAAGCATCGTGGGACTCGCTAGAAGGTCGAGTTGGGCTCTAATTCCGTTCCAAAGGTCAGAAAGCATCACCTTAAAACATCGAATTAAGCGAAGTTCTTGGTGGCATCGGTTTTATATGCACTTCCGGCAGAAGCGTCTGTTGAGTGGGCTTTCTATTGTGACATGTATTTACTTACGGCATTTGTTATCACCTAGGCAATGCTTTAATTACATAATCGCAGATAATTGTCAAGTATAACGGACTCCTTTGTTTTGCGATTTGTGAAGCTGGAGCCCCATTTTCCCTTTAGTTAAATAATATTCTGTATAAATTTGATAGCAAATGTATTTCTTATAATCATACAAATCAACATAATACTTGCTAGGATGTAGAGACTTGACCAATATGAGATAAGACTCATATATTAGAACTCAAATTAGATTATTAAAGTCCTTTATTTAAATAAGAAGAGCCATAACAATATCTAACTCTGACAGTGAAATTACATGGTAACACAAATAAAATAAAAAGTGAGAAAAACGTATAAGACAGAAAGACAATTCCATTTGCAAACAGTTATGTTGTATGTGGAAAATGTATTTAAAAAAATTGGGAGAACTAAATGTTTACAGACGACAGCAAACAAAAGGATGCAATTCGCAGGTCACGTTATACTAAGAGTATAATAATCTTAAAATTAATAAAATATGAAAATCTAAGTTGATTAATGAACAAACAGAAAACAAAATCGTGAGGAATGAGGAGATACACCAAAACAGATCTGGTAATATAGCACAAGGTTTACGAACAACGTACTGTTGTATGCTTGATAAAACATTCAAAACGAAACTATTCAGCCAAAATATTATTGTAGTAAAGATATAGTGGATATCCGGATTGTAACAAATATTTAGACGCAAGAGGCACATATACAGCGATATCAATTACCAGGAGGGATCAACATTCGAAACTGATTAAAATGAACATGATAACAATATTTTGAAATCAAAGACTTTGTTTAAAATTCATATGCCCTTCAGAAGTGGCAACTACTCATAAATAACTTCTAAGAGAATGGATACTTCTTTTAGTAAGTATTTTTCACAGTTTCCTGAATTGGATTTTCGTAGAGACGACTCCTTATTGGTACGTTTCTCAATTTAATGGGCTTCTAAGATAAAGTAAATAACCGCCGAATTGCTGTTTATGCTTGCTCAAATAACCTCCTATTCTGTGTACCTAACACTTACTTTTAATCTAGGGCTGCTTCCAGGCTCTCCATTAAAATAATTACCTCGGAAATACGCCAAAAATCTCCAAGAGGCAGCGTAAGCTTGCAAATAAACACGGTTCACCGAGAAAATATGATAACTAAAACAAAGCAAGCCAAAATGAAAACATGATTATTTTATTAGCAACTTTAATAAATGTAACGGGTGATACTAATTAATTAAAAACGGTACAATCCACTTAAGCCGACACGTTCATTACTAAGATTAAAATTACCATGGAACCACATGAAAGCTACGGGAAACTGAACATATGTAAAACTCGCACACGGAATCTGGAATAAAATTACTATTTACATTACCACTAATTACTTCAGTTGAAATATTAAGGAACTTCCTGGCGAACTGTAATGCTATAAATTCCAGGTATGTAATACTAAACTCCCAAATTAAAACAATATAATATTAGTTTTGGCAATACATTTTACAAACTTGTACATCGTTAATATACTGCTCTCTTTGTAAAAAAACTACATTAAAATATAAGAATGTAACATGCTATTAAATAAATATAACATCTTTGTTTTTATATTCTTGAACTTACTTAGACGTCCAATTATCTTGTTTTATAGAAATACATTCAATAATCATCTTCTCTCACCAAAACGAATCTGATGGCAACTTTTCAGAGTAAATTTGAAGAACGAGCAATAGTTGACCGTTATATTTTGAAGAGCATAACTGCATTTGTTTCATAAAGAAGCTTTGATATACTGCTAAGAATTAGAGACGAAATGAAACTATCGCGGTGCTCAGGGCATTAAGATGTTTTGTTTCAAGTATCAGTTGGAAATGTCCTTGCTGCTACAGTTTTTAAATATAATTGGAACTTTCATAACATAACCATTTATAAATAGAAGATAAGAAATAAAAAAAATATATAGAGACAAAAATTAATAAATTGTATCTTTGTAATAAGCACATCATTGCTCAAAATATTCACCAATTATCAATTAAATTTATTTAAAACAATGCTTTTGACGATATAAATATTTTCAGTCTAAAATTCATAGTGTTGGGAACCTTTAACTACTACTTGAAAATGTATGTTATTTTGTTTGTTATGGTCTTGCAAGAAGTATTGTATGTATTACGTATGTAAATACATTTTATAGCTTAAGTTTGAATGTTTCGAAGGGACGCGTAGCGGGGTCCTGAAAAATCCTAACGAATTTACAATTTATATAATATGCAATAGAATGTTATATTAAGCTGCAGTTCACTAGTCTGTTTTTCAACTTCACCTAACAGATATCATGAGATTCAATTACATGCTTACATTATTTTTTAAGTTTACTTTTCTGATTTTTTTTAAATGTAACATGTTTTTATAGTAAAATAAATTTTAAAGAATAAAAGCCCTTTAATAAAATGGTATTTATTTTCTTGTTGTTGCGTTAAAGGGTTTATTTAATTAAAATTTACTAAAGAAAGAAATAAAATAAATTTTAAAATATACTGTAGAATAAAATGGCTAATAAACAGTACAAAGAGGAATAAGAATATCTAATAACAATAACATAGTATACATGAAATAATAAGGTCTGCAGTGGAGTTGGATAAACTACATACAAGTCAATATTAGGTATCCTTTTTAATTTGAAACTTCATATGAGTTGCTGTCAAGTGAATACATCTACAATTAAGCTTAAATTGGATGCATACTGCATGTGAATGAGCATTTGGACTGAGACGAGCTTATAATGAGGTGGATTTCTGTACTTCGTTTGGATTTGACTTGGGTAGCATCAGTGTTCTTGTGTGACGTCTGAATTTTCCTGTAATAATTGGATTGGATTAGGAAGGAAAGAAGTTTTTGGACAGCTAGTGGCTTAATAGCTGTTACAAGGAGGAACATTCCGGTAATCTGGAATTGTTTGCAGTAGTTGTGTCTAAATTGGAACTATACAGGAAGTGATCTGCATATGCAGCTGGAGTTGAATTGGATCAGGTCTACAGAGGAGTGATTATTTGGTGTAAAATAGCAGCGCTGATCTTCAGTGTTTAGGACATCTCAGCAGGTTGGTTGGAGCTTTTACCGCAACTGTAGGTCAAGTCATTCCTGCTACATATTCAGTAGCAGAGTTGAGAACATTTATGGAACTACAAATGGAATCAAATAGATACAACTACAGTTATGAAGGTTGAAATGAGTTTATTTACTTAGCAGTTCTGAAAGTGCAGTGAAGGCAGCTTGTACGAGAACTGAACCGGAGTATTAAGCTGACATATTAAGTAGAATTTGTGACAGGTATATGTAAATAAAACATTAATAAGTTCTTAATAGTGAATGAATTACATATTAAACAGAACTACTTACTTTAATAGATATATGAAATAACAATATGTGCAACAGATATCATTTGGTTGACATTTCACTTTCATGAATTATTTGACTTTGACAGTTGGATAAATGTTATAAGATTTCTATATAATTCCATTGTACTAATCAACTATCACAAATAACGAATTGTCAATGCATGAACCTACTCTGAGTTAAGAGTCTTTGCTCTCATAGAACTAGCAAAAGACAAATTAACTAAAATTTAAAAAAATTAATAAAAGGGCATATATTTTACATTGATTTATCTAAACAAAAATAATGTCATACAAGTTTATATAGTCTTTGATTTATTTGATTTAATTAGATGAGTTAAACTAAATAGCACAGTAAGGAAGTGTATAGTAAAGGAATTAGGCGCAACACTGTGGAGCTATTACATTTTTTTTAATTTTTAGACAAATTATTTATCGATTTTGCGACGTTATAAGAAAACGACCTTTGAAAAAGAGCCATTTTGTATTGTTTGAGGCTTTCGCCGTTACTCAAATTTTCATTAAAATTACATTTCGGCTTAAACCGAGTCGTTCTTGTAGATAAAACACTCAGCATGTTTTGACTTAAAGTGTCTTACAGCTTGTGAACTCAAGCAAAGATTTATGTGATGGTTATGTTCTTGGGTGGCTCGTAAACTCTTACAAGCCACCTATGATTTGATTCTAAAATAATTTTCATAAATAACGACATCTTTCACGATTTACAATTAAAGCATGTTTTTGAGTTGCATTTGCGAGAGAATTCCGCAACAGCAACATTGAAATTCCCTTGTAGAAAGCGAGTGGTAAACTTGACTACCGTCTGCATACGTATGTTGCAGAATTTGACATAATGATGAAGTTTGATAGTGTAGAGAACGTATAGCAAGGGAGCAAAATGAATCCATCTGAAACCCCTATATCAAAATATATGACCGTTCATTGACTTGAACTTGTTGGCCCCTGTTGGCAAGATATTTTTTTATTAGTACAAAAATGTTAACGCGTCAATATTATTAAATTTCCATCATTAAATGCAATTAGAAGATATACCTTTATATTTAATAGGGCAGTAGTGCAAATATGAAATGGTCTGAAGCCTAGCTGTGAGTCTAGTACAATGTTTCCTAATATTTTGAAGAGAGCTGGTAACATACTAACTATTAATTAGAATACTGCTTACTTTTTGCAATAATTTATCTGTAGAAATTGCTATTATAAATTTAAAGGAATAAAACTCGATAGCGTACTTTTAAATTCTATGAACTTTTAAATATTTTGTAGTCGAGTTTACAAAATAAATACATTGTAAAATGTTTGTTTACGCGATCATCAAGATACGATAATAATCTACCTACACATAAAAATAGACCAATGTTACAGCAAATTCAACATAATACACCACGCTTTAATAGTTATTAAGTGCAAAATTACATTCATATATGGCACATATTTGCTTTCCTGTGTATTAGTTTGTCATTAACGATGAGTTTAAATAAATGAAAGCATAATATAATTCTTAACTTTGGAAGGTCACGGACCGAAAATTATACATGAAAGGATGCTGGCAGTGTATGGTGAGAATGGACCAAGTCTGTATCGAACAAGCTACTGATCAGAACAGATCCGTTGGGGTCCTGAATCGGTAGGAGACAATCCAACACCAAAATAGCCGAAAACTACAACTAATTCTGTAATTTTAAAAATGTTAGCAGAGATCACTATGGTGCTAAGAATATTCGTACTAAGTGTTCTACACATTTAGTATGAAAAGCTTGGAATGTCAGCCAGATGGATTTCAAGACTTTTGGCTCCTGAATAGAAAGAGAGATTTTTTCAAAGAATTTGAATTTACTGAGATCCAAAGACGTGCAAAATAGTGACAGGAGATGAAATCTGGATCCATTATTGCGATCCTGAGACCAAGTAGGAATTAATGCAGTGGTTTCATAAGTGTTCACCGCCTCCAGGAAAATGTCAAACACAAGCGTCTGCAGACAAGGTTATGGCGACGATTTTTTGGGATCACCAGAGAATTCTTTCAGTTGATTACGTGGAGAAAGGTAACACGAACACCGACAGCACGTATTCTATCACACTTGATAAACTATATCGTAGTATACCGGAAAAGTTTTAATACAAAAATTAAGATTCATTAAACTAGATCCTCAAGCGTACGTATATCCCCGATATTGTCCCCTGTGACTATTATTTGTTCAGAAAGAAAAACCTAGGAGGTCGTCTGTTTAACTTTCTGCGTCATTTCTGATATTACGATTTTAGTTTGCTACTAACAAGTTGTATGTCCATCAAGGGAAAAACATTATCTGGGAAAGAATAATCCAAAGATTCCACATAAACCTAGGAGGAGCAAGAGCTGCAAAGTCTTGAAAGTTTATAAAAAGTTTAGAATCAAGTCCAAATCACATTGAATGACGAAACAGAGACCCGAATATCAAACACTCTTCTCTAAATGACATGAGGTGTATGGAAAGAAACTGAAAACAGAGACAAGAGAGAAGAGACAACTGTAGATATCTACATGGCTGAGTATTTAAGACAGTTCCATAACCATACGGAATAGAACAACAAAGCATCAACAATATATACTGTCCTAAACAACTAATGAGATATTTTTAGTGCAAGACAATCACACTTCCTAATCATTGATTCCACAAAGGCATATGATGTGATATATGATAGCGTACGAGTATGAAAACTGTAGAAAGTCCTAGAACGGAACCTGAATGTGGTGAAATCAGTCCAACGTATTTGTATGTCTTGTTCTATATCGCTTCATGGTTTAGGTCTCATGACCCTGTTAACTGTGTTTCACGTTGAGATATTGTCTTATCTAGTAATTTCTAATTTGGTTCACCCTCGTGTAGATATGTGGAGGTTACTGGTAACAGTGCTAACACATACAGACATACTTATGAAATATCTTGTATTTAGCTAGTATAGGAAGCGATGTTTTAGTAGTAGTCCGCCATATTGCATTAGATTGGCTGGAATACCATCTACACCTGGGAAATGGTAGTTTTTTGTGTTCCTTAAAGCCTCGTCTAGTTCTTTCAGTGATAGGTAGCCGAGTAAATGTTATTGATTTCGTCCTGTTCATTATCCTGTAGCCGTTCGGGTTGTTTGTACCATAGTTTTCTCTATTACGTTTAGACGTACTTGTTTCTCCTCGGTATTATTGAGTATTTTCATTATCGTATACGCAAAGTATACCTGTCCTACACATCATTTTCAACGTTGCTTATGAATCTTTATCGGGTTAATATTTTCAAAGTATTTCTTTGGGTTTTGTACTTGGCTAAGTTTTCTGCTGGTTTTGTCTATATGTAGTGCAAATAATCTAACTTTTTTATCTGCTATTACTTCTTAAATTTGTGCGTAAAGGGGCAATAAACTCTCGGTGCCATTTATAATAACAAATGGGCCGCGATGTGTGTTGGTCTGCATAAGAATATGAATAATAAACAACTACTTATACCTCAGCTGAACGCCATAGGAAGTCCAAACAGAGAATAATAAGACTAACCAAGCACGTGAAGAATATGTATAATATATCTAGAAACAAAGTGGAAAATACGAAATAGAGATTAAAGAACGAATAATAAAACCGAAGACACCAGTGGCTCTCGTTCGTTTTGAATAACATAATATTATATTGAACAAGTTGAAAAAAGTGTAGTTTTTCTGTTCAACGTGCCGAGCACGGAAAAACACTTTTCTCGCGTGCTGCACGTAATATTTATGCTGAAAAGTGTTGATGTAAATATATCAAAAATCATATGAAATATGCTGACATAAAAATAAAACTATGCGTTGCTATGCTGAAAATGTTGCTATACAGAAGAGTACTACTTTTCTAAACAATTTGCCTTCGCTATGCAGAAAAGTGCCACTTTTCTCAGAGATTTCGGAATACAGTACGTGAAAAAAATAACTTCAATCTTATAAAATCGTATAAAATATTAGGAAACTGCACTACACAACATTTATTTGTTTACTTTGGTTTCACTTTCGAAAATATTGACTCGTATGTGTAACGAACAGCTGATCAAACAATAACTTTCTATTAAGTTGGAGATATCAGTTTAGCTACCAACTGTCTTAGCATGGCCTTAAAAGTCCATGTTTTTGCAAATTATGAGGCCGTGAACTTAATGGTCAAACAAACAAAATATATAAAGTGAACGATTTCACTTGATAAGCTACGCATCGTTTGAGTTTTGCGATCAATACCCGTTTTTCGAAATAAAACATTAGAAAGATTTCTTCTAAAATTATGTATCAAATTCAAAATAAAATATACGGTACCCCCCACCCAAGAAAAGCGCCCTTCCGTGCTTTCCAAAAATACTTCGATACTCAGCATCACTCCGTTTCGCTAATACAATTAAATGCTATGAACCAGTTATTTACCAAAAAAAAACAAAAAACAAAAAAAAATTTTTTTTGCCGACGACCATAGCTCAAAAGTTGATGTTGCCTTCATTTTCGGAGGACTTATCGTATGAAAACGATCCAAGACTTCAGGAAGGTTCCTGGCGACCGGAATCGTGTACACATACGAACATACATCCCCCGCACAGCACGTTTAGGCACCCCCCAATGCGGGGGATTGATCTAGTGGGCTGGGATCTTCACCAAAAGATCCGCACCGCCGAGACGGAGATTTGATATAGTGGGTTCATTAGTCGGTTGGCTCGAATTTTAGAGATATTTGACTCAGAGTGGTTTTCGATATGAGGGAATTTCAATACTTCGTACACTTCGTGTCGAAGTAATATTTTTTTAAAACTTATCAAATCAAATCAGTTTGGTATTTTTCTCGAGATGTGCAGCCGTACGACTCATAAGTACCTATAAGTACACAATTGCACATTTCATCAAGAAAAATTTTTAAAATGTATGCAACGTGCTCCCATAATGGTATTCAGAAAATTCGAGAAATTACTTAATCTCGATATAAGTAAAACAGTTCAAGTCGACATATGGTCTTCAATATGTTATTCCAAAAGGCATTTTATTTTAACAATAACGCGGAAGCAATTTAACATTGTAAAGGTCTTATAGTACTATAGGAGGAGGCTATAATCTAAAAAAAAACAAAATAACCATTCTGCACCTGAATAGAAGCTTCTAATGGATGCACTAACCATTGTCAAACTCATTCGAAAATACCTACCGTTCTTATCACAGAATTGTAAGTCCATTAAATCCCATGTACGGGTTTTATCTCTTGTATGTACTATTCGTACAGACAGATACTAAACTTTTAAGATTTATGGAAGTAAAATTTGTAAACGGCTTTACTCAGAACTTCCCTCGCAAGTGTGACACTAAATAATTTAAAAAATTGAAGGAAACTAGGGGTAAACATATCTTCAAGTTTCTGATAATACTGAAACAATTTTCAAATAAAAAAGTATTACTGGTGATGGGATTTGAACTTCACCGCCTGAAAATAAGCCTGCGTATTCAATTTTATTGTTCGGCGGTAGCCCACAGCTGCCTGAGCCACCCAGGCCCTTTGAATTCTTGCGCTGCAGCTACATTTAATTTTTTCACCTCCGGCATGGATTTAACTTTGATGCGATACGAGTGTCAACCAAATCACGCATCGTAAAATAAATCATATTGTTTAAAATTATATTTAAGAAGGTAGGTTTTTTAAAATTAATTTCGGTGTGTGAAGTGCCACTTTTTTTCACTCAGTGACACTGCTTTTAATTTAGGAATGAAGATTTTAAATAGACGTTTCCTTAGTTACCACAACTGACCAACGCACTTGAGTAAAATGAAGACAAATATAATTCTATACAAAATAGACTTGGATTTGAATATTTAATAAAATTTTTAAAAATCTTATAGACAACTCTTGTTAGCGTGCATATTTTTCACTCCACACTTGTGAAAAAAATGCCCTTCTAAAACTTGTCTCAATAACTATTTTACAACAAATCAATGTACATAATTTTTTTACTAAAAATGTCTTCATTGCTATACGCTGGAAGTATACATTTAGGTGCAATAGTTTTCAAAATACCTGCATGCTGAAATTTATACAGCACATTCTCCGTGCGCTTTGCTTAAACAATTTCTGTAGCATTTATTAAAAATAATTGTGAGATTAATTTGATATCATCTGAATCTAGAAAGAATAGGCTTTCCACTAGTTTAAGGATCATTGAAAAATATTCAAAACTAACCTTGTAAATGCGATGTACGCATAAAATTCATCAATTTTCAGTAATAAAAATAATCGGAAAATATTTATTCTGATTTTTCACTATTGCAAAAAAATGGAGTCCTTCACATTTAGATCCGCAGGATTATTCCAGATAGTGTAAATTTTTTTAACTATATTTTTGAGTGCACACGGCCTAGGTCGAATTTATGGTATCTGATTCCTGGCTATAAGCGAAACATAGCCTGCCCCAAATATACGTTTCCCGCGTATTTGAACGTTTGCGATTTGCGCATTTATACGGCTCCCGGCCTGAAAAAGTTAACATAATGCACTTATTCGTTGCTCTTTTTTGTCCTGTACAACATTTATGTTGTATCTGTTGAGTCCCATTTTTGTCAAGGATAAAACCTGTTCTATAAACCGTTCAATAGTTATTTGCCAAGTAGGTAGACATGGAATTTTGTTTTTATGTTTAATAAAACTAAAACTCCCTAGAAACTCTTTCTGACACTTTGTCAGAAGCAGCTGTTATGTACAGGAGGCTCACGAAGGTGTCTAATTTGACATTTTGAGGTTAAACATGCAATGTTGCCAGTCCTTTCATACTTTGTTTGCCACTAGGCATAATATGTATGGACATCGCCGTCATGGATATCTATCTGTCAAACAAATTGTAGTACTAAAGTAAATATGCCAAAAGTCATTAAAGGTGACACAAAACTACAAATTACAAAGG
This sequence comes from Agriotes lineatus, assembly GCA_940337035.1. NCBI lineage: Eukaryota > Metazoa > Arthropoda > Insecta > Coleoptera > Elateridae > Agriotes > Agriotes lineatus. The sequence continues at coordinate 57,704,815 of OW679198.1, forward strand.
CTTACAGGCATTATAAAGCTGACAGGCCCGACCTCAGTGAAACTGAAATCTTTGCTCGGCTTAGTGACTTTTGGGATGCAAGTATTTATGCATAAAACTTAATTGTTGCTTTAATTTTCGGCTTTGTACTGTTTTAGATATCTGAAAGAACTATTAGAAATATTATGGGGCGGAACAATTTTGAAATTAAACCTTTTGGCCCACGACCTAAAAATGATACATACTATTTGCAACATACGCACTGAAGAAGTAGTTAACAATGCGAGACAAATTGTGCAAGAACAACCACACGTATCTGTTCGCCATTTAGGACAGCAATTAAATGTTTCATATTCAACATCTCATAGGATATTAAGAAGCAATTTGCATTATTTTTCTTACCGGTTGCAAGTGTATCAGGAACTGCTGCCAAACGATCCTCCGGTTAGATTGGAATTTTGTAACTGGTTTATCAATAATTTAGGAAATAACGATAATGCGTTTGAGAAAACTTTCTTTACTGATGAGTAGAGCCCGTCAAATGCCATTTTGCCATGTTTCTTACTGTAGTCCCCTTTAGGGCCAGATTTCGTATTTAGGCGTTTCACGTAGTAAGGGGTGGAATGCACCACATTTGTTGGTGCCATAAATGCTATAGAATGCCCTTTTTCGTGATAAACGCTCTATTTTGAATAAATGCCATATTTTAATGCTATATTTCAATCAAAATCAATATTATGTGGCTAATTTACAACAAAAGGGCTTACAAATTTCAAAATAGACATGCAGAAGTTTTCGTAAGTGCCAGGTACTAAGGTCGATGACCCGGGGCGGAGGTGACCGCTCGTCGCGCGCCTCAACGCTCAGGTAAGTATCCCGTTACGTCCACTCGTCAACAACAACCCCGCGCTCTCCCCCTTTCCTTCAATGCACCTCCGATACCTACGTTCCACTTATTTTTCTTGTGCCCGTCGTTTTTATCAGATTACTTTGTCTTTTGTATTTGTGTTGTGGGATTTTTAATATTACTGGTGACATTTTTTCGAAAATTTCAACTTTTTGAAATAAATAATTACCATTTTTTATGCTTTATTTTGAAATAAGTGCCATTTTATATGCCATATTTTGAAAAAATAAATGCCATTTTGCTATGCTATATTTTGAAAAAATACGGGAATATTTTGACGGACTCTACTGATGAGCCATACTTCTATTTATCTGGCTATATTAATTCACAAAGTATGAGGATGTGGCGCGCTGAGAATCCCAATTTTTATGTTGAAGAACCGCTTCACCCACAAAAAATCGGGGTTTGGGCTGCAATTAGTAAAAGAAGAGTTATAGGTCCTATATTTTTTTAAGGTAATTGAGTGCAGTAAAACGATTAAATTTTATTTTAATAGTTTAAATTTTAGGTTTTCTAAATGCACAACCATATCATACTGAAATTTTGTCGCCGTTTTTTGAAGAGTTACGTGACAATGAATTACAAACGGGTTACGTACTTTCAATAAGATGGGGCATAAATTTACTTAAAGAGTTTTACAAAAACAGAGTTATTAGTCAAAACATGTCTACAGTGTGGCCCCCGAGGTTTTGTAACTTAACTCCCTGTGATTTTCTTCTGTGGCCATATTTAAAAAAAATCCATTCTTCAACTTCCACTGGACAATATTCAGCAGCTTTAACAAAGAAGTACCTAATGGAAAAAATAAAGAAATCAACAATAATGGCGTAATATTAAGATTTGAGAATAGAACGAGTTAAGGAGTTTACTTTCTTAGGAACATTAATCTCTGAAAACTTAAATTACACACAAGGAATTAAATCAAGGTTAATAAAAGCATCGAGATGTCCGGGCGCGTTAAATAGTATAATGTCCTTAAGACAAATGTCGCGAAATGCAAAACTACGACTTATAAGACTGTAATTCGACCCACAGCTACGTACGCATGTGAAACATGGACGATGAATGTGGCAGACCAAGATACGATAAGTAGGTGGGAGAGAAAAATGCGGAGAAAAATATTTGGAGGGACTCGGACGGATGATGGTTGGAGAAGACTTACAAACGAAGAGGTACAAGAGAAGTATGGAGAGCCAACTATAGTAGACTTCATTAAAGCTCGAAGGTTAAGATGGTTTGGGCATATATGGAGAATGCCAGATGGAAGAGCTACTAAGATAGTATTGGAAGGCAGAGCGCAAGAAACTAGAAGAAGAAGCGACCAACGAATAGGTGGAAGGAGGCAGTAATGGAAGACATAGCAAGGAAAGGAATAGAAGACTGGAGAAATAAAATCATCAATAAGGGACAATGGAGACACATTGTTATGCAATGGGCCTAAAGTGGCTTGTAAAAGCTTTATTTATACTGAAAAAATACATAAATTGTAATATTTAAATATTTTTGTATACAATTTATAATTACAATAAAAAAACGACTTTCATTATACTATTATGCCTACTCAACAAAGTATGAAACGTATTCAGAATCAGCAATTTGTCTTTCATGAAATTTATCTTAACCAATACTAAAAGTGGCACAAAATCCAAAACCAAATCTGGCAACCACGTTTTGTACATTAACATAAAATTATCATTTTGTATAAAATGGGCATAACCTAACTTTTCTTAATGACTGACAGCATATTTACAGGGTGAAATTCATCACCCTAACATGGCCTCCTATCTGGCAAATAACTATTGAACGGTTTATATGTACAAATTATTACTTACCATTTCTCAGTTAAAGCAAAAATAAACAACATTTTATTTTTTAAGGTGTTCACCTTGTAGATATTTGTCTGTAATTTTCTCGGTTTCATGCCAGGTAGATATATATAATGTGTATGCAAAATATCGTACTCTTTCAACAAATATTTCTTGAGTTATACCGCCAACAGACAGACAGATGGCATTGATAAAACCTGTTTGTCATCATCTTAGGACTCTGAAACGTAAAGATCTGAAGAAATCTCGGAAGGTAATTTTTTAGTGATTACAATGCTTCTTTCGTCTTTTGGACGAAGGAAGTAATAAACAATATTCCGACCCGGTGATCTGGGCGACCAAGATCGTAGATCGAAAACCATACGCTCATTGTAAGTTTTTAAAAAACCTAAAGCTTCAAAATCTTAACATTAACTTCGGCTTGTACTGAAAATTAAATTAAATGTTTAGAAGAACAGTAATTTAGAAAATATTTGTTTAGTTTTAGGTTATTGTATTACTTTCCTTGTCTAAAAGACGAAGAAAGTATTATAATCACAAAAACATTACTTTCAGAGATTTCTTCACATGTTCACGTTTCAGGGTCCCTAGATGACTAAAAACAGGATTTTTCAATTCCGTCTGTATTTCTGTCTTTTGGCGGTATAACTCAAACACTATTTATTCGAGGGAGACAATATTTTGCATGCAGATTATATGTCTACCACGCATGAAACCGGGAAAAATTAAGAAAAATATATACAGGGTGAGTACCTTAAAAAATAAAACTTTTAGTTTATATTTGTCTTAACTGAGAAATAGATAAAAGTAATAATTTGCACATAGCTCAAGCTTTATCATTGGTGAAAATGAGATCTAACAGATTTATAATAAACATCACAATTGGGACAGAATAGTATGGTGTCTTTATAACGCAACCGAAACTCGTATAATTCGAGCACGGTGATGCCGAAGTGGTTCAAGCGGTCGCAAACAGTGGAGGACTAGAAATTGCGCTAGAAAAATGAATTTCATTCGCCTAGGAGCACGGAGTTTGAACCACAGCGGACTGCATTTTTTATTTGCTAATTGACGTAATTCGCGCGAGGGAAGTTTCGTGTAAACTCCCTTACATTTTTTTAAACTGTGTGTGTTATACATGTTGCACCTTTAATTGATATGATATGAGTAAAGTAACCAAAAATTTAACTAGCCCTAACTAACTGTAACATTACTATTTTATCGATCTCTTCCCATTGGCGGAAAGTGATGAGATGGAAATTAATTAACCTGGGAGAAACATTTAAATACAAAATTAATCTCACAGGTTAGTAAAACCATCATGCTAAACCTCGTTTTGCTTACAAGAACATTCGAACATATTCCTCAAATGTAAAAACGACGCTACTTACTACAATGCAGAGTTTCAACCACATTTTCAACAGTAAAAACTTTATTGGAAAAGCAATACTCACAGGACGTATACGCTTCGAAACTTTTGCACTTTTCTTGGCACAATGGGTTATTAGAAATTTTATAGGAAAGCAGCTCAGTTGATATTAAAGGTCCCCGGCTCTCACTACTCAGAAATCACGATATGTTCCCGAATCAATAACTTCAGTCCAAGTTAAATTTGAGCAGTAAGCTGAAACGAAAAATATTATTCTATGCGGAAGCTTACTGCTCCTCGATAGCTGATGAAAAAGCTTTCGGTTTGACTTTAATGTTGGTTTTTAAGTTTGCAGATGTCGAGCTTGGAACTCGAACCTTGCATAAAGACGTTTTAATTGCAATTGTATTTGCCTACTTTCAGATAAAGAATGTCTCCGTTGGAGAATAAGAAATTGCATTCAACTACGTGTTTACTTCTTTTTAATAATTTTTCCCACAATCTGCCATCTATTTAAATACGCCATGCTTCCATAGTTGTTTAACTCATACCATTTGTTTATTCGAAAACAATTGATTAACTATAAAACTTATAATCTCACTTACATTCTTCAGTAAATATTATAAGAAAGCAAATTTAACATTGGAACTGTTTATTGTTACTGTTCAATAGTATATATACTAAGAGACACAGCTAATTGAAGAAGTAGAAACAATTAAATCAACATTCTAATTCTACTAGTTCCAATAAGAAACGACAATTGAGCTGTATTTTATAAATACTCTTTATGACTTTAAGCAAATTTCCACTGCCAGTAGTGGGAAAAATATGAAAATCAACACGAAAATCACGGAGTATTACTGACCGAGGCGGAGCCGAGGTGTATACTACCATCTAAAGCAGGAGTCGGCAACCTGCGGCCCGCGGGCCGCATGCGGCCCTTTGCAACTTTTTGCGCGGCCCGCCAAAGCACCAATATAACTTTAGGAAAAATCAACAAACTTAGAGCGTAAGCGTGCCGAAATGTGGCCGGTGACAAAAATGCGCGACAAACAGAAGTATAGTGGGAAACCTATTTTACTGCGCAAGTTTAATCCCCACTCCCCAGCGAATACGACGTTTCGCTTAGCAAGTGTAGCATTCTTTCTAGTGATGGGCATAATCGGATGATTTCAATAATCGGAATGTTCCATTTCGGAATGTTTATAAAATCTGAATATCATCCGATTATTTTACATTCCGTAAATGCAAACAAGGGAAAACGAGCGAAATAACAACAAGCGGAAGGAAGATGAAGTGCGTGAAAATTTACGATGAGAGCACTCGCCGTCGCGCCGTAAGCCCTTATCTGCGTTGGCATCTATTGTTTGGGTTTGTAAGACGGTCAGTAATAGCTATTTACGTTATTAGACCGGTAGAAACATTTTTATGGCCGCGCCAATACTTTACAGGTCGAACCGTAGGGCGAGACCTGTATGTTTGGCAAGGCCATAAGAATTCTACCGGTCGTGTATCGTATAAGATTTTTTAGGATACTGCATTGGTAACTAGCGTTTACATTGTTACAAACGTTTGTAATGTTTGTAATGCAGTATCTTAAAAAACAATTTATGAGTTTGAGTCGCACAATGGGATATGAGGAAATAAAATATGTTTTCAAATTATTACAGTAGTTACGGTAATAGAGTTTCGGAAAATGGTAGTGATATTTTAAAGTTTAATAGCACATAAAGTACATAATAGATAGTATAAAACAATACTTGAATTTGAAGTCTGTAGGTGTACTATCTAATAATTAATCTACGAAATACCACTGCCATTAGTGCCATTCATGTATCATACACGTGCGCACACGGCGCGACCCGTCGACATTCGCCAACCAGCATATAGCAGTCAAGTGAGTCAATACAACATTCCGTATTCCGTTCAGTTCAAATTGGCATTTCGTTTTCTCATTTTGTGTACCGAATAGTAAAATAATCGAATTCCGAAAGTTCCGAATTTTGTGCACCGAACAGTAAAATAATCGAATTCCGAAAAGTTCCGAAATAATAGGAACCTTCCGATTTTTTGAACAATCGGAAACTTTCCGATTATTCATTCCGGATAGGCCCATCACTAATTCTTTCATTTCGCCAGTTTGCTACTGTATGTTCATATGTCCGTTTATGTTGACAGCCGTATGACGTTTCACTACAATATTTTATATTTTTTATATTTATATATTTTATATTTACATATTTATACATATTTAATTGGAATTGTATTTTCTTTTTTTTCCTTTTTAAGAATTGTAAAATTTTTGTTCTCTAACATTATTGTTATTATAGCATGTCAATAAAAAATATTTTTTTCTATATTTATTTTTAATAATATTTATACTCGTATATGATATAAAAGCACTATTTAAGTTATATTTGAATGTGCGGCCCGCATAAAAGAATTTATTTTGAAAATGGCCCGCCGTCCGAAAAAGGTTGCCGACCCCTGATCTAAAGCATAGTATGGTCAAAAATTATTTTCATCTAGTATGGCTATGAAATAGTTTCTAATTTATGAATGCTAATACAAATCACTTAAAAATTGACATTTAAGTATAAATATAATTGCTTTTATTTTTATTAAATTTGTTTACGGATAAGTGATACAAGCAGTATAATTATTGAAGATTTTTTTTAATTGCAATTTCATATTTGGTTATTAAGCTCGGCTTGATTAGAAACCAATTTTAAGTACATTTTCGATTTTTTCAATGCGTGTGGTAGCCTCACTCGCCTGCAACTCGTGTTCCAAACTTCACACTCGTCTAAACATATCAGCTTTATGCACTTGTTTCAAAATATAATATTTTTACATATCGCCAAGGCCTTTTTTATTGGAAATAATCGAAAATATACTTACAATTAGTTTCAATCCAAATAGGGCTTAATCCCTAAATAAAATTGGAATTCCAACATTTTTATTCAAATATACCTCTTGTACCATTTATCCGCAGACACACTTTATACACCTCGACTGCACCAATGTCAATATTATCCTACACTCAATACATAGACTGGATATTTTCATCATACAGTTATTACTAATTCTGTTTGCTTCACAGTAGATATGCACATGTAGAGAATTAAATATTTATAGCATTCCAATCGAGACTTAATAAAACTTGCTGTTCAATGTGGAAAATGAAATAGTATTGACGGAAATGCAAAAATATAGTTCTAATAACATTGCATTCAGTTTTTTATTTAAAAGATTTATTTAGCAGAAGGAAATGTTATTCCTTAGTTTACTATTTTAATTCTTCCAGTTTTCTACCAGGAACGATACCTCGTGTTGGTATTCTGCATCAGTGGCAGCTCGATATAAGAGGCCAAGGAGCCATATGGCTCTACCTACTATAACCAGTCAATCCATATTTTCTTATTCTGAACGAAAAATGTTTGTAGGTACTTATTTTTCATCATTTTAAAGCGTAGACAAAGCACGAATAATTTTTATTTTATGAATATAAACTGACTGTACGATATGCGCAGCTTGCTTTTAAGAAGTGCCAGATCGAAGCGGCTTCTCAGCTTATAGACAGTTTATAAGCTGAGGTGGGGGTAAAGCGGCAAGAAGTAGATCAAAAAATAAAGACATTTTAAGATTCAATGAGAGCCATTAAAGCAAAGGCCAAGCCTCAAACAACCTTAGCCTGACCTGACTCCTGCAATAACGCCTGCATATTGAGTTCCTGATAACAATTTTGGCACGTACTCTCATTTCGTCGAGTTTCGATTATTTAAAGCCGCCTCAGAGGAGTATATGAAGGCGGGGGTGGATACAATTCCGACAGAAGAGACGTTACATGTTGGTATTTTCGCAAACTAATTACCGTATGGTCTATTTCATTATATTCATAATTTCCTGATAAATTGCCGCATATTGATTATTAGCCCGTAAAGTTTGGAAAATTATTTCACTGATGCTAAGTTTTACTAGTCCATATGCGAAATGTTTAAATCTCGGTATATCGAAATCTGTCTTTGTCTGTGAAGGGATAGAAAATACATATTACGTTCGGTGGTTGACTCTACCATCAAATTCTCCACGAGTGTCATTGTTTTGCACCTTCATTTCTTTATGTACTAGGTATTACTATACCAATAGAAATTAATCATATCGAAAACATGTAAAATTTGCTTGATGAACAAATCATGAATACTGAAATGAACGATAAGTTCAATTCCAATTGCTATACACGTTTGATGACATCATGATTTGATTGTTCTTCTTGTATTAGTTCTTCCCTTTTCTTCCAAATTTCTATATCCTGTTCCCACGTTTTTCCGGATATCCTTAAGATGTCATCTCTCCATCTTAAAAGCGTGTGTCGCATACTGCGTTTGGTTGTTCCAGGTCTCTAGTCTAGTAGCTTAACAGACCATCTGTTTTGTTCCCTTCTTACAACATGTCCAACCTAGCTCCATTTTTGCTTTGCTGCTGTCTCCGCCACATCTTCTAGCCCTGTTCTTTGTCTTATTTCTATGTTTCGTATTTTATCTCTCAGTCTTATGTGTAACATGTATCTGTCCACATTTCTCTGTGCTATTTTCAAATTCTGAATGTTACGTTTCGTAAACACTATAGTTTCAACAAGGTAAGTCAGCACTGGTAATACATACGTGTAGTATACTTTTTCCCTGGATTTCATGGGATATTTTGATGATTTAAGGTCTTGTGATAACTTTCCAAATGCTGACAAAGCTAACCGTCTGATACTGATTCTGACTTTCTTTACTTATCGTTATGCTATGTCCGCGGAATACATACGATGTCACATTTGATAATAGCTGCCCATCGAGATTTATTCTTTCATTATTCAACATATTATACATGATCTTAGTGTTTCAATATTTTGCTTTGGACCAATTTTTCTGAACTCTATTTATGCTCCCTTTGGTCGCCTCAAGCATTACTTACGGTCTTAGAATTACTACCGTTACTCCTTTGGTGCATAAATAACAATTTCTAAAGTTTGTCATTTTATTTTGTGAAGTCTACACATTACCCTTTTTCTGTGACGTCATAAATAACAAAATATAGCGTTGGAAACGTCTTATAGTAAAGTGAAATTCGAAAAGATCATATTTAGATCACAGGTAGTAGATATCAAGAATTTGACATATACCTAACCTTTAATGCAATGGGTGCTCTAAATAGCACATTATTCATTCAAGGCATTCTTGACCCCATGTCAAGCCAACGTTTCTCCTCTTCAAAGAAGTTCAACGTTTATAATAAGATTTTAGGCTTGCTCGATTGCTCGTTATTGCACGTTATTTTCCTGTCATTTTGCACAGAAGTCACATTGATAGCATTATAAAACAAGCTACATTTAAAGCCGACCTGACCAAGAACTGCATATTGTTTGTTTCGCCCAGTTCCTTTTAGTTAAATAAAAAGAGAAAACAGAAAAAAAGTAATGTGTAGACTTTAGATAGTTTTACAAATCATCATCAGCATTGTTTTAAGCGTCTACACATAGGCCTCTCCTCTTTGAGATGTAGGCGTTAAGACTGCAGGATTGCCAAAGCTGGAGTTTTACTAGAGACAGATTGATTCAAAAGGTATGGTCCAAAATTAAAGGTGTGATGTGGGATTCTACAGAAAGTAAAAGATGTTAATAAACCCATGGCTTATTTCCAAGTTACATTTCTGCATATTCACGTACAGAAAAAAGCTCCATCATTAACACACTTAGAAAGCAACGGTAAGCTGAAAACACCCTCTGTCATAACAATTTAGCATTTGTTTGACTTATTTCCTACATGATTTTATTTAACAGAACTATGATAAAAACAAAGAAATCATCTGTAACTAATTCACGGTTGGAAATAAAACATGCGTGTATTAACATTTTTTGCTTCTTGTAGCATCCCACATCACACCCTTTAGTTTAGACCATACCATTTGAATCACCCTGTATTTGTGGCCCCTGAAGTCACTGGGGATCGAATCCAGGTTTTCTAAACAAAGACTCCACCGCTGAGCCACGCTTAACTATGTTAGTACATTCTAAAATTTCCGTTGTTTAAATAAAATATTTGTAATATTGTATGTATGTATATTTCAGCACTAAGAGAATGTTTAGATATGAGGATTCCTTAGATCGACTTGTGAAAGTCGACAAAACGGTCAATAGTATTATTACATTCAGGAATGGATTTAGGTTATGTAGAAATACAATATATTACCTTGGAATAATATATATATATATATATATGTATATATATATAAATAAATTTATTATTACTTGTAAAAACTCTTTTAACAATTTTATCATAATAATAGTCAGTACTGTAACGCCCTCGTTTCGATAGCGCGTTCTAGCAATTAGCATCTTCTTTCGGACCCCCTTATATTGTATTAGAGGAATTCCGCTAGTGGCGTGGTTTTCTCTACGAACGCCCGTACTAATTTCGATAATTAGGCCGGTTCCCATGCGGCTTTCTTAAGGTTATTCTACAGTTACTCAAAAAATTTCTCTCATTTTTTCGCTTCTACGTACAATCTGGCTAGAAACTCTAGAATGCACTAAGCCGCTCTTTGACTCAGGTAACTGCTCTCCTTGGTTGTGGCGTTTTTGGGTTCTACGAAATGAAGCAGCCAAATCCTGCTTAAAAGCCCTATTTGTCAAGATGCAACATACCAGGATCTTCCTTCTCACGATCGTTGGACATAACATCAAATCAAACTATAAGTACATGCACTCCTCAGCGGTTTTATCGACAAAGGCACTTGCCGCAAATATACTCAGTTCTTTCTAAGGCCTTAGAATTTTCAACTAAAGCCTGTTGAATTACTTCTTTTAATCAAACAGTTTATAACGCTACAAGCATGAGTAACTAATCTTTTCAAAATTGCTGAAATACGTAGGTACTCGAAAACTCACTTCCGCCGCTTCCTTTGGACGTGGTCCCACACGTCAATGATCAGTGCGATATCTTATGATTAAAATAATTGGAAGTTTTCTAAATGTTGTTTCTGTTTGGCAATTATTTTACAGATTTCAGGCAGCTGGCTCGAAACGCTTTAAATATGTTTGTGTTGTTCGTATTGTCCCGATTTTTAAATAGTTTAGAATAAATGTGGGTGTAGATTGGGTGGCTCCAAATGATTTAATTGTGTTTCATTGTTGAATATTAAATATTCTCGACTGTTACTGTTGTATTATTTGTTGTTCGCATTACTACCCTTTCTTGAGCCTGCTAGTGTTCTTTTGAGATTTAGATTGAGGTAAGAAACTTACAAGGTAGGTGTTGATTTGTTGTACTACCTAGGTTTGTTTTTAGGTTGTGTTTAACTACAAGGCGCCCAAATTTTGCTTTAATTGAATTTATTTTGTTACTCCAAAGGATCTTTGCCTCGTCCTTACCCACGGCATTATTCTACCGATAGTTCTTGAGCTAGTCCAGGCAGTTTCCACCCTTCTAAAGCCTGTCGTGGTACGGTACTTATTGTTTTAGTTTATTATTATTATTTAGAATTGCTATCACTATGCGAAACTGAGAAATATTATATTCTGATGAAATGCAGAATTTCCAAAATAGAAATCCTATGCTCTAAATGTTCTGTAAAATAGAGCTAACCTTTTAATTTTTACGGTAGTTCGCAGTTTTATACATTATTATGCATCCACATCCAAATTGTGCGTTATTGTTTCATAATAGGACGTACACGCGCTGTAACCTCACAAAAATGCGAACTTCGCGCGTTACTAACTGTAGGGAAGAGGTAAACGGTAAATTTAGAAACAAACGAATTTTCCACGTTTTCTTTTGTACATTAAATAATAGCGCCGCAATCTTCTTCATGTTTTGTATGGTCATGTTCGAGAGTGTTCTTCGGTTCGAGCTTCTTTGAATGTATATAATTACACCCTTATGACGCTACTACTATAAACAACAACAGCCAATTATTACCATTTACTAGGTGGCCTTATTCAAATTAAAATTATTATTGCATTTTCAATTTTCATTGTAAATAAAAAAGTCTTAATAAAGAAACAGCACCGCAAGAAAGATATCTTTTGCTATATCGAAAAACGGTTGAAGAACGAAACAAGTTGAAATATCTTAATGTTTCTAATAATACTGAAACAGTAAGAGGGCACGCTTAGCAAGACAAATTACACCAATTTCCAACGAGAAAAAACAACGCAGTCGGTTTGATTTAAGCCTGCGGTGCCAGACGAAAATCAATTGCTAGTCAAAAGCTTTAACCACTCGGCTAAACTTTGCTGTCTGGCATACTTGCTTATCGTTGTATTATAAAAGGCATGGTGACGGCAGGACCGATGGTGGACGAACTGTACCCGATCGGTGCCGATGAAAACGCGATACACGTAGACAAGCAGGATTAAAGGGCCGAATGTGCATGCTGCATAACGTCAGTGACCGACTGAAGCTGCATCATAAATTATTGAAGACCACTTGGCCATAATATTCTAATATAGCAATCAAGCACCGATTTAACATGTTTGAGCATTAATGATCGTGGTGGAATTTTGAATTCTTTCGTTGTGCTAATTATCTAATTTAGGACTCTTTGCACAGTTTTATCCAAAGCTAAATTACTTACTTTTGAATTGTTTCTGGTAGCTTCCTATAATATGTTAATTCGTTAACATGTAACACGCCCCTGTCACCAGTCAGATTTAAATGTTCCAAATATTGTTGCCAACAGTGTTAGATGGGTTACCTATATTACGTAAGAACGTAGCCCTCAATGTGTTTGATGACTGTGTGCTTACATCATACTTTGAAGCAGATGACACAAATGTGCCAACTTTAGAATCTGGAATTCGAACTGATGTAAGTATTTCTTGAAAATACTAACAGCAATATGGTTTTGCTAGTTTGTATCACTTCACAGTTCCACTCGTGAGGTTTAATGTTACATATCGTTAAAAAAATGTTTTGAACAAACATATATCATTAATGTGTTTCTTATATTATTATTTGTAGTCGTAAAATGTTTGTTTTTTTATAGTAATAAAATTATTCGTCCAAATACAACAGACATTTAAAATAAAATATTATTTATTCAAAAAGGAAACAAAATAATAATGTTGATAATCATTTTCCTTTAAAACATTCTCACTAGATCACGCCGGGGATTTTATTTTCTTCTCGGCATCTCGATTTCCATTATATACGATTATAAATGTTTGTTTTAAGATTTACAACCTCATTTTAAGATATTTAAATCGTCATTGATTTAAGTTTCCGCTCTGTAAATATCGAACGAAATTACTAAAATGTAGTTTATCCCAGTTCGACTATAAATCTTTACACCCTCAATTGAGTGTTTAACAGCCACAGTGTTGAATGAGATGTCTCGACCTGAATATTCACATTTTTCTATAATCATAAGGTTTATGTAAACCACGCTCTGTAATTTGACTTCTAGAAAGAGACACTAGTCATTTTGATAAAAGGATTTTGAATATAACACAAGAGGTTGGATAATATTTTGATCAAGGAATCGAAGCTTCACCTCTGGTTCTGTTTTATATCACGTTTCATTTTTTTTTCGATATTTAGAAAATAAAGTGCATTTTGTCTTCCAACTTGTTTTTAAATTTGCTTTGCTTTAAAACACAAACAAAATTAATTTTTTGAAATTAATAAATATAAAGAAAAATTAAACTTGAACTTATCCGTGTCACCTCTTTTATTCTCAAAAACTCGATCACTACAACTGTTTTCCTTACGATGTACACCCTTATTTTCGTTTTAGGAGATTTGTTTCTCTCGGAAGCTAATACACTTAATCCTTCCTGAAACATTTAAATTTCCTTTCAGTAAACATCGGGCCAAATTAATAAAATTTAACTAAAGACAGTTCCGCCTCCCCAAAACTGCCTCCTCAATTTGGCCGTTATTAGTGGGGTGTTGAACGAGCTTTCTCGACTTGAATCTCCACATTTGGGCCCGGCTATCTCCTTTTATCGATAACCGTTCATCAGTTTCCCCTTAACTAAACGTTAAGGTTGTCCTCGAATCAGCACATTTGGGGAAATTTAAGCCTTAATAAACCGAAGAAGCCCCTCTCCGCGGCGTAATCGTAATCGCTACAAAGTGGATTGATGTTGAGATTACGCCATCGCCACTCATAAATTATGAGCAAAGCTTTCATATGGCAAACTTCTCCACTATTTTGTTTCAAGGCCCTGCGCCTTTCTCTTGATCAATAAACTTGAGTTAATATATTTGATCACAATACTTGAACGGCTTCGCCGGCCTTCCACCTACGAATTCGTGCGTGACGTCAGCTGGCATTTAAAAACTAACTTTCGTGAACGTTGGGTTTTTAACATTGGATTATTGTTGGCAAACGGAAAAATCAGTTTTGCACGCAAATCTAAATTCGGAAAAAATCTACTGGAAACAGTGTTAAATATTTATGTTATTCGTTAACTAGGATATAGCTAAGTAGCACGTACGATTACAATTTTACTTTACTTCAACTTTTTGTTATTATTTACACATACAGCGTGTCCTAAAGAGTTCTCTACAAATGCAGAAGTATTTTATTATTAATTTCTCAACAAAATTGAAACAAAAATGTGTGTGTATTAGGTCTTCCCTCACTGCACATGTGCTTCGATATCCACCTTTTCTTTTTGATACAAAGTTTTTTTACTACATTAATCACGTTAGGAGTTGTATCGTAAATTTTCTCTCTAATTACTCTTCAAATGGTCACCATTTTCTCTTTTATGTAATCCCATAAAAAGAAATCTAGAGGGGTGCGGTCCAGAGACCTAGCGGGCCAAGGAAACTCCGAATACCTCCCTATTACTCGTCCATTAAATATATTTTGGAGAAATTGTCGAACAATCCTGCTAATGTGACATGGTGCGCCGTCCTGTTGGTACCATAGCTGTAGCCTTTCACGTATAGGTAGTATCAAGAAACACAGACAACTAATTATTTAAAAATTATAAATAACGTTCAAAATTAAGGGTTTGTCAAAAAAAGAAAGATCCAATTATTCTATCTTTGTAAATTCCACACCATACATTTGTTTTAAATGAGTATTGATTATGAGTTATTAGTATTAAAGTCGCTCCACCAACGAAAATTTTGAGCACTTACTGTTCCATTAGAAGTAAACGTTGCTTCTTAAAAAAATTACATGTCTTGCCATAAAAGGATTATCTTCTAACTCTCATTTGAACCAATAACAAAAATCCAACCGTCATTTAAAATCTACTGGTTTTAGTGTATGAATGAATTTGGGTTTGTAAGGAAATTGGTTTAATTTTAATATTTTTGCAACTGTATTCTTGCTTACATTATTTGGCAATAAAGCTGACATTTTCCGCAGAGAAAGTTTGGATTTTCTATTACGAACAGCATTAGGTACTTGGTTCTAATTTTCTTTCAACTCATGGTTGATGTTTCTTCTTGTAGGTATTTTCAACACTTCTAGACGTCTTGAATACTTACTGTTATAAAATGTATAATTTCATCAGGGTGTCTGGTATTAAAAATGACTGCAGCTTCCCGAAATGTTTATAATAAGTAATATCCAACAATTAAAACAGGTTTACCTGCATTTTTACTTACATTATAAGTAAATTAATAAATTCAGACTGACGTTTTAACAAATCACTGAACAGAGTTTATCTGCAAAATATGCTTTCTTTTGTTTTCTACTTGGAAGACCATGTGGTTAAATGAATTATGTTGAAGCACACGTACTATTGTTACCAAAAAAACTAGGACAAGTTCTTTGACCATATGATTACACCAGTCGGTGTCTAAGCTACCTGGTACTCTGCATGCCTAGACCTTGTCCATTAACAAACAAACGAGTTCTAAATCTAGAAGCCATGAATTTTTATTATTTTAGTTGATGAAATGACATTAACTGTCATGTGAATAATTTGAAACTGCCATACGTCACATCAAATTTTAATATCAAAAACTACAACTCAAAACATTTCTAAAACTAGGTAAATAATGTACAATTTGCTGAATATCTATACCGTTTTCTAAGCAAGAAATAATCCTAGCTTTTGAAACTAAACTCATTCTAGGCATTATTGACAGTGACGTTTTGAAATAATTTTATATTTATTCATATCTCAGTTGCCAGTTAAAAGTTCAGATTCACACAGCTAAAAACCCTTGTCCTGTTTTTTTTAACAATAGTATGTATGTATGTATTATCGTTAACCCCGTTTTACCTTGCGGTGTAGAGGCTGGTACTTTATGGGCTTGCATCTGGCGATACAATGCTCAACTTGCCCCGAATTCGGGATACAAAGTTGGAGCGCGCCTTTTATGCTTGCACAGCAACCATTGTGTAAAGTGTGTTGATGTGTTCACCTTGTTACTCTATCTCTTAGGTCTGCGGATCTGAGTAGAGCACAGTTAATTTGGTGCCCAACTGTGAATGGTCTCACCGAGCCCAATTCCAATCGCCAAGGCTGCGGAAAAATTCCGGCCCTCGCGGGATTCGCACCGAGGACTTGCTTACTAGTACAATGAGTTAAAACTTTACTTTTCAGTAATTTTGATTTTCCCTGTATACTAGCAGATCTTTATGAAATGTGTTACTTGATTATAGAAGTTAAATTGATGCAGGATTTTTGTAAAGAATACATTTTTTGAGAATTCCTAATAAGAAAGTTCCCGATTTGTAGAGAACCTTTTAGGACACGCTGTGGAATAAAACTTACAGTAATTTCTCCAGACACAATATTGTGATGTTAAAATGTAATAGTCTTGAAATAACGTTTCAGAATAAAATTAAATTTTAGAGCTCGGTAACAAAAGCCTTAATAAAATCCAAGACGACACTAAAATTGTAATCTTTATTACATTTGAAGAGTTTCGGTAAAATTTCTTGTGGATTTGCAATGAAACATTGTATGTACATAATTATGTGACACGATTATTTTTGTTACAAATAAGAATTTTTTTTGCTAGTGACATTACTTTGTTAAAAATTAGAAACTGAATGATTTGGAAGTTCCATCAGTTAATTTGTATTCTGTTCTGATATTAAATGTGGGTGTGCTTAATGACTTAAAGCCCTTGAGGGATTACTGCTAGTTATGTCTGAAACCTAATGATCCATATCTGTCTATTTTCAACAGTTAACAGTTACAAACTACTTCTAAATTATACAAAATAGCTGTAGTAAATTTGTTACGAATTAATCAAAAGTTATGACTAATCATGGAACGGATCAATCAATTTAGCTGCTTAAATACAATGAATCATTACTTCGCATTTATTTAAGTATTGTGTACTACTTTCAATCGCTTTGAGCAATTTCTTAAAAATAATTACAAGGAAGAGCCTCAGAGAAAAAATGAAGTGAGATTTAACAGCATACGTAATTAAAAAAAACTCCAATTTTGAGGTCTACACAATTTCTGTTTCTTCACTCTTGAATAAGTCTCGTCATAACCAAAACAATTTCTAATTGGCTTTATACAGCATACACATCTTAAAAATTGTTCATCGACAAATTTTTAAATATTATCTGTTGTAGTTGAAAATTATTAGAGTATGTAGGTGATATTTTGTTAAATGTTAGACTTTATTTTTTACACGAATGTTTTAAAACAAGTAAATGACGCATTATATTCACATTATTGAATTTCATGCAAATGCATACTTCACATTCAAACCCCGAATTTACTAGTCGAAATTAGTTCCAACAAAGCACTTTTGTCAATACTAGTTTTAACTAGTCAAAAATAGAATTACCTGCATATTGTCAACAACAACTAATACTAACTAGCAAAAGCTGGTCATGTTGAATTAGATTAGGTTAGAGTAGAGTAGAGTAGGTTAGGTTAGGTTAAATTATGTAAGGTTAGGTTTTACCTTCAGTTGAAACTAGCTTTGACTAGTCAATTTGGGTATTAACTGCAACATATATTTTGCTTTAGATTTCATTTTACTAAAGACAGCAACGCAACAATTCAAATTATCAGCTAACCACAACGTAAAAATTAGTCTTTCAGCTATTTATACCAATGTATTATGAACATCAGAAGTTTTATGCGAAATCCTAATAAAAACATCAATTTAATTAAATGGGGTTAATTATTATTTTACAGGTTTTAATTAATGTCATGGCAAGCATGCAAAGCATTGTGTGTGCGTTGTGATATAAATTGGCCTTGATGCATTACTTCTTTGAACTTGTGAATCGCAAATTTTATTTACTTAATGTTTACACATTCTGTAAACAAAAAACCTATTGATTATTTACTATTCCTATTTGGCGGTTCTTTTCAGCTTTGTTCAATTTTGAGGCTAACTATTTTTCGTGTAGGCAGAACTGATCCAAATAAGTTTAAAATTATCCTGTTAAATAATTTTATAAAAGTGCACAGGGCATCTACTTACTCTATTCTTTAGACATAATTTTTTCAAAGCCAGTGAAGACTAAAATTAAATTGCACCGAGTTTCTTATGGTTTCAAAATCATAATCCGGTCATAGAATTTTATAAAGGTGTAAAAGACAACTTTAAATGGTCAGGAGAAATGTCTCAGATGTACAGTTTTGTTATCTAAATTATTCAACAATTATTGCCTCACAATTGGTTATTTTCTAGTTTTATTTGTTAACCTCTATTCAACTTTGAGGCAGACTAATTTTTATATTTGTGTAATTATCTTGATCAATATTTTTTAAAATTCACACGACAGTTGTGTAATAGCTAGTGAGGATTCCATTTAATCGAAAAACTAATGAAATGTAAAACAAAATAGCAGTAAGTTTCTAATGGTTCCAAAGCCATCATACTGCCACACATGTTTAAAAAACACTAATTTAAAATAAAATATGAAATGAAAATTAAATTTTCAGATATAATCTCATAAGAGCATTAATTCTTTCCGGAAATTTTTTTGAGTGCGTTCCAACAACGTCGTATTAATTTGCCCTAGCGGGACGAGAGGGCAAATTAGGACGTTGTTGGAATTCACGAAAAATAATTTCCGGATATGAATTAATGCTCGGTAAGAAAATCGTAACGACACAAACCCTAAAAAGAAGTAATGTCTACCTACAAAAAATTTCCAAGAAATTTTGTTGTTGTTTTGGTTACGGCTCGTGAACTAATTTTTCTATTGGTCATTAATGAGTGTCGTACGATTTTCAGGAAAATTATAACAATCTATGCTTTCGTTGCCTAAATCATTCGATAGAATGTTTATAATTAATGCATATTAAACTCCAAGGACATTGTTTCATACTTTACTGCTAATTCAGACAGTTTCAAAACTTGCTTATGATCTAGTTTCTCTTTCAAAGTTGTTAATCTTTAATCACGTTTAGAGTGAACTATTTTCTGTATTTGTCTTAACTATATTTATTAATAGTTTTTCTATACATTGACACTAGTATAATAATAGTCAGTGGGGCTAAAATTAATCCAGAAGTCAATCAAATATTTCTAAAATCCAATAGCACCATGTTTCTAATGGTTCCAAAACTATAATTCTGTCACACAAATTTATAACAGTACACAACACATCTACTCACCAATTCAAAAACAAAAGAGTGAAATGCAAATTTAAATTTTCAGTAAAAATATGAAGATGTATGTTCAAACATGACACATGTTTCGTGTTCTTACCGTACGCGAAGAGCGTCGCGACGCCGTGTTATCTCGCCACGCTTTCTCGTGTACTAATGGGTAGCCTGGGAGGACGGCGCCTCGACAGACGCCTGGACCGGGCGCATCGATCGTTCGTATCCCACTTCTGATAAAATAAATGCCCTTATTGAATATCTTTAGGTCTCTGATACCTTAGATCTCCGTGGCTCTTTTTTTAAAACAGCAGTCAGCTAGTCACCCCGACTGCTACTTTTGGAATTTTGCGCAATTAACATTTTAAACAGGGTCATTAATAATTTCAATTTTTAACGGCGCCGGAATTCTCCCGCTGTTTAAATTTTTTTGTTGATCGAACAATAGTCGGCAGCAGGAACCGATAATCGGGGGAGTTTTTATTTTCAAAGCAGTTTCCTGTTTGTAAATTTACTCAAGAAGAGCTCATAAGATGGCGCCACAGTCGCTGTTATTGTACGGTCGTGTGTAGAATACACGCATCACACCAAAGAATTAGTTTTGTATTATTTTTTTAAGTTAGCACTTTTGTGTTAATTTCTTTGTTCCCTAAGCTTGGAAAATGTAAGTACGAGCATTAATTGTAGATTAAAGGCAGGCAAATCCCTCCTATCGGTTATCAGGAACTGGTTTTTCGTCAAACGGTAACGACGTATTTTTGTCGGGTGTAAACTGGATTTTTTAGTTATACTAAACAGCCGTGAGCTGCACAGTTGACAGTTTTCCAAAAATTTGCTAGTTGGGAAGGTTTGGTGAGACAAATTGGCTTGTTCGGTTCAAGTACAAGTTATTTAAGTTCCGCCCGTTGCTTTTAAAACATGATAAACGATTTGGGTACGTCTGCTAAACGTTTTTTATAGCATGGTTTCTTGCAGCCAACATCTGCACCCATTCTTGGTTTTCTGGTTTTATTGCATTTTGATACTTCAATGTCGTATTTGAGCGAAGTCCATGTAATGGAGTTTAGTTAATCCTTTGTCCGCGAAGGTTTATTTGCTTAAGGGCAACGAGAAATTTCGCCCATAATTATTTTTAGACTTCTGTGTAAAGTGACCTATCATTTTCACCAAAATTTTATTCAATAACAAAAATGTATACTGTGGCATTAAAATATCATCCTGCAGCAACCCCATAACTAGCAATGCTCTTATCAATGTATGTGTTTACTCTGCAAGGAATTATGGAGTCACATTTTGATGTAAATGATCAAGCAACTGTGTATCAGCCATAAACAACCAAACATCACGACCTTAACCTTCAGGCAAAATTGTCAAGTACTTCATATAATGTTCACCCCATTTTTCAGTCGACCATCACAGAACCAGAGCAAATTGAAGATAAAAGGGAATGAGTGTCGCTGGTAAGTGGGTGTGCCGTGAACGCATCGTCTATGGCAGATCTAGCTAACACACCCGCTGCTGACAGCACAAGCCGCCGAAAGCGTGCGTTGCCCCTGCAGCCACGTATCGAGGCCAAGCGCCTTCGCACTGCTTCTGAAGAAGCTCGGACTTCCAGAAGTTGCTTAACCGACGGATCTGCTAAACATTCTAAGGTAGCGAATTTCTCATTACATTACTCATTGTGTTTGTATGTGTTCCTAAATGTTTATAAAATAAATTGTAAAAACAACGGTATTAGTGCTAATCGGTACACGTCACAAGAGTTGTTTTAGTATTGGTTTGTTGGCAGCCTTTATTTACCGAACAAAGGCCATACTTGGTGTTATACTTCCAGTAAGAATGTAGAAGTGTTTTTATTTCTGCTGGAAAGTTATGTAGCTAATACCTAGCACTTTCAAGCGATACGTACATTGTTATATGAGTATAACGTTGTAATTGATTAATCCGGAGCTATTTATCAGCAACATGATTAAAATGCAATTATTGATAAGGGTTCAAGATTTCCATAATAAGAGACGTTTGTTATGTGGAGTGAACCACCTTAAATTAGAATTTCGAAAATTGTAACGTGGTTCATGGCAAATTATTGCCTTTTAAAAATTAAAATTAAAAGTATCTGATAATTTAAACTAATATACATGGAATAGATTGTGCGCCTACTAAAATAAATTTCTTGAATTGAAGTTTTCTCTACTCAAAACCTTGTGTAGCATCTACACATTGTAGGAAATTTTATACAAGCATTATAGTTTAAAGTTAGCGATGGTCAAGTTATAGTTTTTCTTATACCATATGAGGCGTTGCGTACTCTGTCAGAATTTCCATTATAATGACATTTATTCATTGTATATTTGTTTTGTTTTTTATTTTCAAAGAATTGCAACAAATTATTACAAATGTTCAGCTATAAAAATTCACATAGTGTTAATATGTTCCATCCTGCCATTAATTTTTGCTCGTGTTATTACTGAGCTACCACCCAGTGCAAAAGCTCCCAAGGCCATATGTTCAATATTAAATAATTCATGTGCCTCATTTCGACTAGCCATATTACAAATATAATTAATTAAAAATCTGCAAGTGAATTATAAATTTAAATTATTGCAAATTTATTGAATGTTCAGCAGGGCTGGCAGAACTGTCAAATGAAGCTGTTCTGAATATTAATAATACCTAATAATGTCCCCTTTATAAATTTTTATATTCGATAGTTTAGTTACAAGTTTGACTAATGCAGAATGTCAGTATTAATTTGTTTCATATAATACATAATTTTATTTAATTAGTAGCAATGAATTATTAGTAACGTTGTACGGATGGGGCCATAATTATATATAACAGCAATGAGATAACATGAACAACAAAATAGAATGCTTGATAAAGAGAGAGATGACCATATAAAAAAATTATTTTAGGCATGTTTAGTTGACATGTCATAATTAAAATGAGCGTCATGACTACTCGAATATTTACTACTACGAGTATGATTATCTCTTTCTTATCAAGCAATACGTTAGGTGTTATTTTCTTGTTCATGTTATCCCATTGCTGTTATGTATAATTTTTTACCATAGGCCATTAAGATCTATGCCCAATTTAACAATTTCTATTATTTTTTTTGGAGAAGGGTTTGATTCTATCGGTTTTGTATGCCTAGCAACCCCCAAGTCCCTCTTGCACCTGGTCATACTAACTGGATTTAGTCCCTCCTCTTCTTATGTTGTCTAATATATTTTTCAATCATTTTCTTGGTACCTGCTGGCCTCCTGATCTGTGATATATATTATTGGGCCTTCCGTTAATGGTCTTTCCATTTGGTGCTGTCCATGCCCCCTTTGTGTTTCTTTATCGTTGGTGATTTGATATTTAGTCAACCTTCAGTTACCTGAGCTTTTGCTTTTCTACAAATTTTTACTTCCTTTTACAATAAAGGAAGTATTGGATTCACCCCAAAAATTCGAAATTGAGCTTTCAACAGATCTTCACTTTTTAGAGTCCCCTGAACCCAAAAAACAAAGAGGTACGGCGTTGAAACTTCATATATAAGTTTTGTGTACTATGTAAATGCGACAGCAAGCTTTTGAAGAAAATCGCATAACCGCAAGTAGGTGTTTACTATTCGATTATTTCAAAAATGGCTCTTAACGATTTTTTTCAAACTTGACATTTTTATTACATTTTTAATGTGTATTGATGTGAGATAGGTAATTTTCCAGTTGAATACTTCTAAAATGGGTTTCTTTTGTTGTTTTTTTTTCTATTTTTTTATTAACTTTAATTTAAACAGAACACCCGGTATATTATTACATTTTTGAATTCAGCTTGAAATTTTAGAGAAAATTTGTCACTTCTACAATGCTCTATTTTGTACCGTTTTTGTAGAATTTGTAATTTTTTAAAAATTTTGACAAATTCTTAAAAATTAAAATCAAATTTTTGGTTAATTATAAGATCACTGTAAAAGGAAGTTGTGTGAGTGTATCACACCAGATTAACTTTTATTTCTCATCATATAAATTTTATTCACAAAGCTGCTTATCATTGCTCTCATTATTTTTTCATTTCGTCTCCTTACTTTATATGTTTAATTATTGTTCTATTAATGACAGTCACATGTTGCAGGAATTGTTTGATTTCTTCCTTCATACTTTTCTGGTTTTCAATCCTCCATATCTTTTCACTTCTGCATTGTTCTCTCTCACCTTTTGTGGTAGTTCATTAATTGCCGGCCTCCATAGCTCGGTGGTAAGCATTGTGGCTTCTGATCTAAGGGTCGAGAGTTCGATTCCCGATCCCAGTGAGGTTTTTAAAAATAAAAAAATTATGTAAAGCCGTGGGTCCCATGTTACTACGATGTGTACGATCTTTTACATAAAGATCCCTTGCTAGCGTTGCTACTCCTTAGTCTCGGCAAAATTCCACGGGGTTGACAAAAAGGGCCTATGAAGGCCTACTTGCTTGACATGAGTCTCCCCACAAATACTACTAGTTCAATCGCTTGCACTCTTTTCTGTTTATTCACCCACATCGTATTTTTTGTGTCCTTTGTAGCAGTTTACTTTTCTTAAATTGGATTCTTCTGCTGGCCTAGGTTTTTCCTATACTTCCTCTATTTTTCTTTTTAAATAATTAACGGAAAAGTACTGTTTACTGTATTTGTAGAGCTTAAATGTATAAATTTGTACTTCAACAGAATCTCCCCTAACTATCCCCCCTTTCACTTTTATTGATTTATTTAAGTGTGCAGCTTGCTGCACATGGAAAATCACTAAACTGGCATATATAAACACAACTTCCTTACTTACCTTCAGTTCAAATAAGGAAGTGTATAAGGATTAGTTATATAGGGTGTTCCAAAAATATATGATCCGTTTAATAAAGTTCCAATAAACATCATTCCGCAAGTTCTTATTTACTGAGATACTATGAAATGGAAGTCAAAATAAGTCGCTAAATATTTTTAACAAAATTAAAATCATAGTTATTAAGGTACCAAGGGCATTATGAGTAGAATAAGAGCCCAAGATTGTTAGTGTACTAACCGAGGGCTTTGGCCCAAGGTGCGTACAACAATCGCGGGCTCTTAGCTCATAATGCCCGTGGTGCCTTCAAGGTTTTATGTCCTACCAATTTTCTTACCTAATTCATATTCATATTCAATTATGAGGTAAGACATAAATAGTTATTAATGGTGACCATGTGAATTCCGTTTTTTAAGTCAATATTCGGTTCTCTTTAGAAATGACTGTGTAGAAAGTTCCAAATTTTATTGTTAAAATGCAAGAGTGTGTTGCATATACCAAACTAGCAAATTGCATTGGAAACCACATACATATCTATTGCTGCTTGTTATTTAATCATACATAAATGATAATGTTTCAGTCGAAGCAGAAAATATTCTCTACAGGACTGTACTAAAAATAATAGCGCTATTGAAATATGGATTGCTGTATTGTGATAAAGCATTGTGAAAACATATCTATGCACATTATTGCAATAACATTAATTTAATACTTAAATAATTAAGTTTTGTTTAACAACCATTGAAATGTAATATTTTTAGTACAGTTTTATGTATAATAATTTTTTCATTTGGTTGATACCTTTATGATTTCTTTATAATTAAAACGAGGCAGTCTGAACATGGTTTCCTCTATGTTCGGTTTTAATGGGTCCTAGAAAAATAAATTACTTCTGTTTAATAATTATAACAATTATATATTATGAGCTGTATATATTTTTGTGTAGTTGCTTTTATTTTTTTTATAAATTAGTCATATTTTGATAAATTGCTGGTTATGAACCGATGTGTATAATAACTTTTTTAAAATTTCATTTAAAAAAGTAGGCATTTTTTAATTAATTGCGTTGTGTGAAGTGCCACTTTTTTCACTGACACTTTGCTTTTAATTTAGGAATGAACGATTTTAAACAGACGTTTTCTTAGTTACCAGAACTGACCAACATACTTGCTTAAAATGAAGGCGAATGCAATTCTATACAAAATAGGCTTGGATTTGAATGTTTAATGAAATTTTAAAAAATCTTATTGACAACTCGTGTTAGCGTGCTTATTTTTGACGTGTGTGGAATATTAAACTCGGCTGCGCCTCGTTTAATACCCCTCCACACTTGTGAAAAAAAGTTGCACTTTTAACACTTGTGGTCTAAATAACTATTTATCTTATTTTAAGTTAAGTCACAAGTTCTGTCCCAAGATTAAATCACTACAAAATAAAACGAATGTAAACACATTGATACACGCTTCACACGGGCTTGTAATCGTTGAGGCCAGTCATTTATGGCAGAATGCACAACTTGCATGTCATATTGACCACTGCTTGAACCAGAAATTACTTTTATTCGCAACCAGATATGTATTAAGATCATTACTGACTTTTAAAAAGTTGGAAAATGAGCTATTCCCAACTTGTAACTTTCCAACCGGTCGGAAAAGTGATTGCCGGTTGGAAATGAATCCATTCCCGACCGCTGTGTAGGTAGGGACGCTGGGAATCTCGTTGATCCATTCATGCGCGTCACAACCTGTCGTATCATAATATAATAATTTTTCCAATTATTGTTTACGATAAAGTGGTTGCGAATAAAATAGTATACATACCACGGTGAAAAGTTTCATTCCTGTCTCGAGATAAAGTTCACCTCGACGCTACGCGTCTCGGTTAACTACTTAATCTCTCGACAGGAATGAAACACTTTCCACTTCGGTATGTAATATACTATTACTCATAATCGGTTAATAATAAGTACGTTTCTAACCTTCAAAACGGTAGGAAAGCGAGTCATTGTTTACTTTACTTTACGTCACTTTCAATGAATTTGTCATGTTACCTAACAACAGCGTTGCAGCTCCCTTTATTAAAGTGACTTAACTGCGATACAAATACGTATTATTTGAAACTTACCTAATTAAATCAATAATGACAAAAACCGATTGTGAGTAAAATAGTATACATACCACGGTGAAAAGTTTCATTCCTGTCTAGAGATACTTAATCTCTTGACAGTAATGAAATACTTTCCACCTCGGGATGTAATATACTATTAACTGCTCCAAATTTTATAACCCAAAGGATTCAGCTCTGAGATTAATGAGGGTCAATCTTCCGTGTTCAATAGAATCAATGTTTTGGTGATTAAGCCATTCTTGTAAAGACTTTTTCTTATGAGCCGTTGCTGTGGTGAGTAGGGTGACCACCTCTCAGGGTTTCACCCGGAGTCTCAGGGTTTCAACACCAGATCTCCGGACGCCGGGTTTTGTTATAATTTCTCCGGATTACGCTAATTTTGTAATAATGTCTAACATTAACTTCACCTTAAGTTGGTTATATTAAAAAAAATAAAATCGCCACAAAAAATTTTGCGCGGTGCCGCAGCATATAATCTTTGATTTTATTGTAATCAAAGGTATAATATGGTAATGCTTTACTACTATATTAACTCTATACATTAATATTATTTGTAATACCATAAATAAATAAAATTGATCCACTACATAAATCTTAGTTTGAATTGTATTGCCTCTCTCTAGCTAATTAAAAATTTGATTATTTAATTATACTTCACTGTAATAAAGGTATGTTGCTCTTTCTATATTCTATCCATTTGCAACTTATTAAAGCTTTGCGCCGGCTAGCATTTTGAGACTCTTATCTGCAGGGTTGGATTCTTACACTGTTGATGAATTTAACCATTGTATGGCAAATGGTCGATTCTGACGAATGACAGATAACCATAAAATATTTTACCCCAAACAAAGCTATTCGAAACAGAAAATTCAGCGTATATTGACAACAAATTAAGCAACAATCATTCAGTTCACCTCAGGTAAATTACAACAATGCTTTTATAATAATCAAGTAGTTTGGCTTACCTAGAGTTGGTTTTTAAGTGCAAAAGAACGCCAACTCGCATTAATTTTTTTCTTCAAAAGAACGCCGATCTTGTTTCCGGTTTCCCCAAAGGACGCCAAGCTTGTATTGGTTTCCTGGAAAGCTCTCTGCTGCTGCTACCTGTTTATAGACCACAAATAAGGCCTCCTCTAGGTGCTGCTCTTTGCTGTCCGCTTCTCACAGTTCCCAATCTTGAAGAATCTCAGCTTTAAAGGACGAACTCGTACAGGCTATGGTTGGAAAGGACGCCAAGCCTGTATCTGCTTCCTGGCAATATTTCAGCTGCTCCTACCTGCTTCCGGATCACGAATAAAGCCTTTTCTATGTGCTTTCCTTTCTGCTTCCCGCAGCTCCAAAACTTGTAGAATCTCAGCTTTGAAAACGATATCCCACAAGCTATGCTCCAGGTCCAATTTATTCAGAAACTGCACTCCAGAACCCTGCCAATTTAACCACAGCTGGCCTCCGCATACAGGCAAATAAATAAACCGCACAACTGGGCATAAAATATTTACTTTTATCAACAAAATTTATCAAAATCGGAAAGCCAAACAACACACAAGCTTTCGGCTTGGCTTTCCCAACATAAAAAAATACAAGCGACTCCTTAGGTTACATAGCGATGTAATTTACAATTGTCTATCTGTAAGTGTAATTATTTGATCTTAATTTTGAATTGTTTTTGTAAATAGCATTCAGGAAACTATAACCTCACAATTTTGTCGTACTTTTTACTTTTAGTTAATAAACACTGATTAACACGCCACCAGCAACGTCTTGTAATCTTCAGTAATTCTTAGGTGGCTTCTTATATGCTCTTTGTATAATCTGTGCATTCTTGCACTGTTTTATAATCCCTTTAGCTGCGTCATCGATTGTTGGCACTTGGATATGAATGCAAACTGTCTGTGTTGATGTTTTATTTTGAATATGTTACATAGCAGAAACAATGCGTGTTTAGTACGACGTACGATATGGACAAGTATTTTTTCAGTTACACCTTGCATTATATTTGCTAACCATTAATAGAAATTAATAAAAACATGGTTTTTATTTGCTTGCTTTTTGTTTTCTAAAAATATTCTGCATTTCTCATTGCAGAAAACCATTTTTTACTGACGAAGTATCTCAGGGTTTGTATTAATTGAAAAGTGGTGAGTCCTGTTGAAAAGCTCAGTCTTCATTATTGAACACTGTAGCACCGAGAGGCTTAACAACTCTCTCTAGAATGCTGTCTTACCTCCAGTCTTAACATCTTTTTGACAAAAATTAACCTAGTTTGTCCCCAAATACGAAATCCAAGAAGACTGTACTAAGGAGATGTATCTTCCTATGACGGCTGTATATAAAAGCGGCCCCAATGCCGGGGATAGCCGTCAAAAAAGAATTTTTGTTTTATGTTGATTGTCCGAATATTTTTTATGTGAAAAATCATACAATTTTGTATTGTCACGCACATATTCTATTATCATTCCATCCTTGTCTGATGAAAAAGTTTATCTCGGCTGACGTTTCACTATTTTGTTCATGCCTGTCGACTGCCAGGTTGAGTATTCACACAAGACGGTTTTTTACGAAACCCCTTACCCCTACTTATCCCACTGGAGTAGATAAAAGTATTTTATTTAGATAGAAGTAAAGAAGTTGACAGCTGTTTTATACATGCATCAATAATTTATAGATTTAAAGTATGAACAATTTTCCTTTGTTTTATAGATACAATTTTAAATTCCAAATTTGCATTCTCATTTAACAAAATAGTCTAGTAATATAGTTTCTAGGACTAGGAAAATGTTCACAAGGTTGAACGGAATCCTGGCACACAAATCTGACAAATTTTTACAATATTCAGTAAAATTGCTAAATTTTCAAAATAGTTAACAAAAATATTTTCCATAGTTGTAACAAATCAATAACATAAAATCGGTGGTCTTTTAGTATCTTTGTTCGCTATCTCTTCCGAAGATACTGGACCGATTAAGTTGTATGATAGCTCAAAATTTAGCTAATTGTTAGACTTAGATTGTAGGTCGGTTTTTATTTCCAAAAATAGTTTTAATTAAATCGTTTTAATTAGCGAAGCTAAGCGTAGCTCAGGTGATTCAATAGTATATACAATTATAGCAATGTTCAAACTTTGTTTGACCATGAATTTGAAGTAAAAAGTGTAAAATGAACTGTAATCATGTAAACGCAAAAGTTCGCGCAATTAGCCCACAAGAGCTGCGTAACACGTGCTAGATAGGATATTTGTAAGTAAGACTCGGCAGTTTGCGTCGAGTTTCTGTGTCATATTACAAATTAATGCAAGGAACACATGCAATCGAGTGACAGTTCTGTGTTTACAAAACACAAACGCTGCAGTTTTACAAGTGTAGTATGTCGTATTTCAAAGCACAAGCGTTTAGAATTACGTTAGTTAAAACTCATATGAATCTAGTTTTAATAATAGGTCGTGAAAACACTGCACACATTTTTTGTAGATATAGTTCTGTAATGTCGAAGATAATTCAATATACCTTTAGACATGATCGTATATTCATTGATAGTGGTGAACGAAAGCTACAAATGTTCGTAACGAGTTGGCTTGGCCTGGCCATCTCAAACTATCTCTTAACAACAACAAAATAAGCTCCATCTCCTGTCAAACAACTAACCTGGTTTTACAAAATATAAAAAAGTGCTAAGTTCCAGTGAATTTTGGCAAGCCTTTTTTACAAGCAGCGTGTTATTCAACGAAGTATGGTGAGTCAGTGGTACAATGCTTGCATGCCACGCGGGCGGCCCGCATTTGATTCCCGGGCGATGCATAGTTTTTGAAAATGTATATTAATGAATCTCTCTTAAATTAGCAAACCTAGGCGTAGCTACGTAGTATAAAATATTCTCCAGGCATGCATAAATTACCAAATTGTGTTTTGCTGGCAGTTTCGTAAGCTTTAAAACTACAAAATAGTAGATGCTAATTTTTTAGTTTTTACTTCCTTTTACGATAAAGGAAGTAGTATTGGATTCACCCCAAAAATTTGAAATTGAGTTTTCAACAGATCTTCACGTTTTAGAGTCCCTTGAACCCAAAAAACATCTTTTGTTCATTGGTCTGTCTGTGTGTCTGTGAACAAAATATCTCAAACTAAAAGAAGTGTTGAAACTTCATATATAAGTTTTGTGTACTAACCAGAATCTAGATGCGACAGCAAGCTTTTGAAGAAAATCGCATAACCGGAAGTATGGTGTTCACTCTTGTGATTTTTCAGTTTTTTTCGATATTTTCAAAAACGGTTCTAACGATTTTTTTTCAAATTTTACATTTTTATTATATTTTTAATGTGTACTGATGTGAGATAGGTGATTTTCCAGTTGAATACCTCTAAAATGGGTTTCTTTTGTTTATTTTTCCTATTTTTTTTATTAACCTATTTTAAATAGAATACGCGGTATATTATTACAATTTGAATTCAACATAATTTTAGAGAAAATTTGTCTTTTGAACTAACGCTCTATTTTGTACGGTTTCTGAAAATTTTTGACAAATGCTTAAAAATTCAAAATAAAATTTTTGCCTAATTATAAGATCACTGAAAAGGATTTTTTACTTTCTGCTATGTGCAGGCAGCAGTTTTTATCAAACACTTTTGAAATAAATATCCGCAAGCAAAAGACAGTGCATTTGCTGTCAACAAATGCATCTCTTTGAACTCATTACGATTGCCTGCAACAGCCATATTCCCAGTAAACCTGCACACAGGAAAATGTCCGCCCCACTCTATTAAATGTCGCTTTATGTTCAGTTATATGTATATTATATTCTTTGCTGGAAAGTTCATAACTGTCAAATATTTGAAATTAAAACTAATAATTGCCAATGCATTTCTAAATATTTTTTATAATGTAACATGCAGAAGAGTGCAAATACATAAAACTTACAATTAAATATAATTGACTATTTTTATTTTAATAAATATTTAAAGGAACCTTACTTTTTCTCTTTGACATTTTTGTAACTTAAAACAGCACAATCTGAAAAACATTATTTTATAAGTACAGTCAATATACAGATTACGGCAGGCAACTAGGACCATAGTATGTGGCCGTAATTGTATTTAAAAAATTTAAAAATTGAGTATATACCTTGTATTTATTTATAACTAGTGAGTCACCCGAACTACGCTTCGGTTCGTTAATTTAAAAGAGATTCATTAACATAAATTTTTAAAAAAAGGTTGCATCGGCCAAGATTGAACCCGGGCCGCCCGCGTGGCAGGCGAGCACTCACCCCAGGACCAACCTGGGTTGTTTGAATAATGCGCCGCTATAATGATATATGAACATAGTGAATCACCCGAACTAATAGCACACGGCGACAGCAGCTGTCACACCGTAGCCCACGGCGACAGGCGCTCCGCTCCGCTGCTTAGAGGATATAATTTAATTAAAACTTTTTCGTATTTTTTTTTAAATAAAAACCGGCCTACGATCTAAGTCTAAAAATTAGCAAACTTTACAACGGTCCAGTATCTTCGGAGGAGATAGCAAATGTTATAGGATGATCCTCACGACCTACCGCTATCGTACATTGATTGTTCGTTTGTTAAACACAACGACGGCCACATGCATATTCTCCTTGCTTTTGCAATGGTCCTAGTTGCCTGCCGCAATCTGTATATATATTTTTTAATTTGACACTGACAGTGCGGAATTCAAGTAAATGTTTTACCAATGGTGAGCCTCGAAGTTGAATAACCCTGTATAACCTCACTTTTGTTTGATATACGATTTCAGTCTGTATGTTTTTTATTTATTATTTTTACTGTTAATGTTTCAATAAATAGTTTTGATAAATTTTCTTTTCCTGAAATCGTCAAGAAAGCTGGCCATGTCAACACTCAATTTGATCTTGAAAGTGTCACTTTGCAAGACTAGTTGCTTTTGAGATTTTTGCAAGACTAATCATTTTTACTTTACATCACCTAGGTGACCGGTTACCTTCACCATGCACCTTGATTTATTTTTAAATTTTTAAAGATGTTGGAGAGAAAATAAAATCGTCCAGCAAGCGGTGCGCTTGGCGACGGCTGGAACCGTGGAGCGGTGTAGATTCGTGCTACCGTAGCTTGCGCGCACTAGGTGTTACAAAGGGAGATTTCAGAAAAAATGTAATACATTACACAGCATGAAAGTGTCTATGCTTGACTCGGAGGCTTTGAAGAAGTACTCGGACGCTTCTCGTCCTCGTATTCTTCAATAAACCTCCTCATCTGCAAAGTATCACTTTCATGCCTTGTAATGTAATATACTATTGTTGTGGTGGATATAATTAGACTTACATCCTAAATCCACCCAATGTTGCCAACCATAGTGAATTTTTCGTACGTGTACAGAAATTTTACGAAATGTATGGTTTACTAACGAACGAAATGTGTGGAAATGTGACTACACTCATAAATACATTTGTGTATCTAGGACAAAAAGCGTAACATTTCCAGTCAGCTGTGAATATTGTTGGGCAAGGCGAATGCAGGAGTCTGGGAATGTTGATTGTTGTCCAAGATACACATACTATTTTTCAGATGATCCATACGAATAATTGAAAAACTTTGGATAACTTGTCTTTTTTCGAAAAATATTCCCGGCCTAGGACGGGAATATTATTCCTGTACAGTTTTATTGTAAATTACCTAGCAACGGCTGATGTAATGGAATGTTTGACTTTGCTCAACAAAATTTTCATGGAGAATAAGGTGGATATTTTTGTTTTTTAATTTATACTAGAAATAAAAAGTACGAATAATTCAAACACAAGAAAATTCCTCAAAACCTTGTGACCATTTGTTTAAATAATCTAAGCATCTTACATGCACTGCAATTGATTCTTCCATAAATCCCGTATATTTATCGAATTTTCCGTCTAGTTGCCTTTTTGAAAGTAATTTTAATGGAAAAAAGAATTGTTTGTGTTTACCGTATGAAAAGCTAAAGTACCTTCAGCAGCACTGACTAACTGATTCTCCTTGGAACCTTTTTTTTTTTACGAAAACCAAAGTAATTTTATTTGTACTTGACGTGGAAATCCTTTTTTTTGCATTTGTCACTACTAATATGTGTTTCTAAGTCTGCACCGCCTAATAACCGGAAGAAAAACAAGTGACATGAAACATGGAATAATTTTGATAAACCTTACTTTTATGCGTTACAGAAACGTAGCTGTCACATATATATGTTTTCATCCCTTCGGCCAATAAAACAAATGAATTTATTTTTAAGTTCTTCTGTAAATTTGAATTTCCGTTTCGGCATAGTTAAAAATCTAATAATGTAACTCTTACTTGTACTAAAACAGCTCTTAGCGATTATTTAGCTGGCGACTGATTGAATCTCAAGTGATCTCGAGTCGCCGCGTCTCATAATATTACCAGGGTAGGAAGAGTGCCTTGATTTGGTAGAGATAAAATATGGTAAAACGCATAACCATCGTACGTGCCTTTTTCTCCGCCCGATTATTAATTTCAACTAGGGACATTCCGAAGCAGGTTTTTTCTGCTTCGGCCGAATAGCGATTATTCATCCTAAAATTTCACCGAAGCACAAAGCTTTGGCCGAATCATGATACCTAAAAACGAACATCTTAAAAAACACTAATACATATTTTTTTTATTATAGTTGTGATGAGCTGCACTCCTTGTGTAAGGGGCTGCAACTCTTTGTGTGGTATAGGGGTAGTAGTGCCCCTTAGACCGCTAGTTGCACCTAGGAAATTTTTGTTTGTCTGCTGACCACTATGTTGTAACTTAGGGGTTTTAAGGGCGAGTTGTCGATTAAATAAAACACCCACAAAAGACCTTATATTAAAAGAAACTAAAAATTTGGCTCAGTTACAATTGAATTCCACCCTATTTGTTAAATGTAGGATTAACTGTAAGCTTCATAAATGATTTGATTAATTAGACTTAACTAATGACATGAATTTCACCCGGGAAGGATAGAAGAACTCGAAGCAACCGTTAGTTATTCGGTTAATAAAATACCATAAAATTTCCTGACCTTTTCCGGTGCTGACGTAATCTTCCCGGGGATGTTTTATTACTTATATTAGCGGAACGCCTGAATTTATGAAATTTAAATGTGTTCGGCTGGATTTTGGATGCACCTTGGTTTCCTTCGTGTTCCTTGATTTTAGAGTGGCTTGGCACTGCACAAAACACTTATAATTTAGATAGAATTTTGAACTTAGTTAATTTAGCACAGCACTCGGCATTTTGCCGGTGTTTTTCTAATTCATTTCGCGGGACCCGATAGACTCTATAACGGCGCTTGAGCGCCGAAGCGCGGTATGCCAGTAATTTAATTTATCATCTCGCGGAATCCGGGAACGAACTACCCTCCAGT
Source organism: Agriotes lineatus (assembly GCA_940337035.1). Lineage (NCBI taxonomy): Eukaryota > Metazoa > Arthropoda > Insecta > Coleoptera > Elateridae > Agriotes > Agriotes lineatus. The sequence goes on from OW679198.1 coordinate 57,739,748, forward strand.
TCGCGCTTTCCAAACAGGTAATTTTCTTTCGTGAAGAGCCGGGAGTTCCCGTTTTGCCAACTTGCCAAAAGGGCTTATCCGTAGCGGCTCTTGGTACTGCATGAAACCAAACTGACTCATCGGTTCTCACAGTACAGAAATTGCATGTTTGCTGGCGCAGCGCGATTCTTTGAAAATTCTGCCAGTGAGTTAATATCAAATTTCTTTGACTTCCCGGATGCAATTCAACCGTTCCTTTCATTATGACAATGTAACCTTTTACGTTCTTAGTACATGAAATTTTTCAGGGCCGGCTTCGATTTATTCTTTCTTTTTTGAACATTTTTTGATGACTTAAAATCTATATTTGTAAACGCAATTTATTGCGGTTTGTTACATAGTAATAAAATAAGAAAATTAAAATAATTTATTTGAAAACGCGGTTTATTTAGCAAATACATTTTAGAAACTCACAAGCGAAATAATAAAGGACACAGAATGATATTGATATATGAAATAACAGACCTACCAACGACCATATCAAATATTTGTAAAAAAAACATGAGAACTACTTAAACACAAAAATAAAGCTTTGTTTTTTTCTGCACTTCAGAAATGTTTAAGTATCAAACACAATATTTCCAAACACCACTTATTTTTTTATCCATTTTGAATAAATGTAGCCTAAACCAGGGTCTAAACTTCAGCTCAAAACGCAAAATGAAACAAATATTCTAACCACCATAGCAAATTTGCGAGTTGAGACAAGAATTTTTTAGTTTACATGAAACCGAATAACTGAAAAATAGGCTGATTCGCCCGAATACCGAAGCCAAATCGACGCTTCGGCGCATCCCTAATTTCAACTTGAAATGCACATTTTAATTGCGGACATTTAGGTTAATATCGCGATTCCGCCCGGACAAGAAATTTAGCTATCAATTTTTGGAATTTTCAGGACGAATGATCACTCTATAAATGTAACTTTTAGTGGTCCTGTTATGCACAATACTAATTTCCTAATTTATTTACAGGCAAAATCATCTAATACCCTGCTACCCAATAGTAGTGCACAGAGCTCGCAAGCCATAGAAGGTCCAAGTACCTCAACACATTCACACGAAGACATTTCGGCGTGCCAGGTGTCTCCTTCAGAGAAGAGGCGAAGCTTCATACCAATTCTCAAAGCTCGCCGCTCTTCGAAGTCATCAAATCTCACAGGCACCGGTGCCACGCTAGAAATTGCTCTAGAAAATTTGCCCTTCAAACATAAGAAGGATTCAAGACATAGCTTGAGCGCACCAAGTCATATTCTGGACACCGCCACACACACGTTTGAGGCGAATTCTGAAACTAAGCTTAGCAGTAGTACCTCTAGGAATAGCACAGAAAGTACAAGTTGCGTGTATAGTACGGAGAGTGGTAGCATTAAGTCGAGCACTAAATCTAGTTCAAAATACAAACTGAAGAATTCAAGCTCGCAGGCACGAGGCAGTCCTGACTCGAAACACAAACTCAGTTCAAAACCTAGCACTAGTAGTTCAAAGATTAGCACGGGAAACAACATTAAACACAAGAATTCTGCAAGCAAGCACCACAAGGATAAATACAATACAGAAAAACATAAAGCCACCCCACCTGATTTGGAATTGTCAGGAATCAAAACCAAGAATCTTCGCAAGCGAGCGTCAGAGACCTCGAGAACAAGGAGTAACTCTAGTCTTGCATCTCACTCTCAAGAAAGTGCCAGTACAAGCCATACTTCCTTTAACAGTTCTTTAAATCTAACTCACTCCGAAGCGAGTTCCTCCCAATTCAATTCCACATATCCCGTTACGTCCCACAAATACAAGCTACGTAGCCAAGGCAGGCTGTCTACCGACCAATCCATCGCTTTCCAGCTTATCCGAAAAGCCACAGAAAAACGGAAAAAAACGCTGGGGGCTAGCAGCAGTCAACAGGCTACGCGGGAGGAGAACGAGTCGTCTCGCCTCACCCGCAGTGGAGCTGTGTTACGACGCAGCACGAGAAATAAAGGTAGGTAACAACTTTTTTAACTGCATTAGCCCCTATGAGAAGAGTTCTTCATGGGAAAAATGTCCCAAATGTTTGCTATGCTTCTAGGGTTACGGTCAATGTCATGCTAGGTAAATGTTAGAATGACAATTTTAATTATTTTTAGAGCAGTGCAAGTATTTATAGTATATTACACGACAAGTTCAGAAAAGTAAGTTTTACTAAATGATCATAACTTGATTGAGCATGAGCGAGTGAAGTGAGCGAGTAACTTAAAAAGCTATATAAGTTTAGTAAAACTACTTTTTTATGAACATTATATAAAAACATACCACATTACCACATGTCCATTAAAAAAGGCGGCTGTGGAAATGCAAACGTATGAATTATGTTGGTGGCACTGTAAATCTATGTCAAATTTGAGGTTATCAGGTTAGCGTATGGTTTGGACATCGAAGCCCACAAATAGTGAAGCGTTAGTAATAACAATACAAAAATGCTGACATAAAATTAATTAACAAATAAAATAATAGAGGCAAAAAAAATGTACAGTCGCGGAATTAAAAATCCGGACACTTAAAATGATTCAGTGTATATCTTACTTTACTTACTTATCACGTTACGTGGTGAAATTAGTGAAAATCAAAATAATTACTCGTATATGACAGCATGCCTCATTTAAGAGTCGAACAAAAATGCAAGTAATTACAATACCCAAAAATTGCAAAAATCATCTGTAAGACTCGTCCGGATTTTAATTCCGCGACTGTACATACCGTATAGATCGGATCGAAGTCACAAATCAAAAACAATGTAAACCAGGATACACAATAATTTAACAGTAGTAACTCAATCAGGGAGAGAATAAGACTAATAACTTGAGATAATAATGTATTTATTTTAAATATTTGCAAACATTCCATGCGGAGTGCACTGGATTGGCGAGCCATTGAATTTATTACTTGGACGTGCCTAGACACAAGAAAACCCAACATCGATCGGCCTGTAAAGGCATCAAGAAATGGAAATCTAAATATTATTTGTATCTGCTGAGTGACAAATTCATAGACGCCTCTCATCTCGATATTTCGGTCATCGGCTTATTTTGCTTATTCAAAGAATCGGTAGTGTAAAGTGACCGGGCCCTTAGGGCGGACCAAAGAATAAATAAATCTAATATTACACCCTATGAAAATAATTTCTGTTTGGTGATTTCTGATTGCTTAGTGGTGCAGCGCATGGCGCGCGTACTAGATAATCTAGGTTAATGTACTGGTGGATTATTTTCGTAAAAATCAGGGAGGAGCAGTGCCCCTCCTTGCCCCTATGTACGGCGCCCATGACACAGACTGATGCCTAACCTAACCTGCTAACCTCGAATTTGACAGTGACATTACCATGTAGTAAAGTGACATTTCTATGCACCAAAGTGCCACTTTATTAAACGATTTTGAATTTAGTAAAATAGCACATTATTATACAAAATGCGAAAAAGGAACTTTATATTCATATATTTTGTATACTTTCATATCTGAATTCAGCATTTTATAGAATTACAAGGCATTATAATTATGAATTATATAATGTCTAATGAGCTGTAGGTTATGAAATGTATGTTTTAAAGTAAAGTTAGCACTCATTAGCCATGGGTTTAATGCGGGTGTATGCTAACTCATCACCCTAGCAAATTTTGTGCAAGGATGCATATAACACTCAATTAAAGGCTACAACTAACCTAAACAAGCTAGAATGACACATAGCCTAAAATGAGAATCAGCAATTCCGATTATTTAACATAACCTCCAATTATACCGTGCAGTCATTGTACTGGGTGCAGGGTGTATACTTTCTGGAAAACAGGGAAAACCTGGAAAGATCAGGGAATTACATTATAATTCTGGAATCAAGGAAAAGTCAGGGATTTTGCTTAATTTATAACAAAAGTCAGGGAAAATCAATTAAAACGACAAAGTACTTTATCAAGAGTTTATTTGATTCGAGAGCCACCGTTTAACTGGATTATCTTGACTGTCTTGCTTCCAGAGCATCATGTAAACGTAGTATGTTGAAATTTTGCAAAATCAAGCGCCACGCGGGAAGCTTCTTGACAGCGGGTACGTACGTTAGACATGTTTGTCTTTGTTTATCTAATAGCTTGCGTGTTTTCCCACTCTTTCGTAAAAATTTACTTTTAGAGTATGTATGGGATTTTTCAATCAAATTCCAGAAGATTTTTACATACATACATACATAGGAAGGTGATCCGTCATGCTTTTAGCGGAGATGCCTTGATATGAGGCAATAAAACTCAATGTCTTCTCCACGAACATTTATTTTAAAGTTAAAGGTGGCGACATGTTTCGAAACCAAAATGGTTTCATGCTCAGACAGTCTGAGAGCTGTTCGTCTTCAATGGCAGCTGCTCTTTTACTTGCTTAATTTAAATTTTTATATTTTGATGTATTAATCAGTACAACGATCTTTATAATGTAGTTTGCTGGTTAATTATTTTCCTTCTCCATGTGGTGTTTTTTTAAATATTATTTCTACCTCGTCTTCAACGTTTAATATCTTAACCTAATTTTAACCTCAATTTTAACATGTGCTTCTACTACTAATGATCATTATGGCCCAAGGATGGAACCAGTTTGGTTCGAACCATGTCATCACCTTTAACTTTAAAATAAATGTTCGTGGAGAAAACTATTGAGTTTTATTGCTTCATATCAAGGCATCTCCGCTAAAGCATGACGGATCACCTTCCTATGTATGTATGTATGTATGTAAAAATCTTCTGGAATTTTGATTGAAAATCCTGGAAAAACCTGGAAAAGTCAGGGAATTTTTAAATTTAAGTTAGTATATACCCTGTGGGTGTTTTCAAATGAATTACATCTAGTATGCTTTGATTTCCATAATGCAATACCAACAACGATCTAGCGGCACAAAAATTTACATGCAAAAAAATCAAAACGTACTAGATGTAATTCTTTTTAAGACGCCCGGTATATAATAACTAGACATTTATATAACGCCTAAGAATTATATTTAATAATTGAAATTAACAATTGCCTGTAATATATACATTGTGTTCATCGCCTCATAAACTATAAGAAATATATTCGGTTAAATTAGGCACGAGACACACTTAAACATTGGATTTTGATTTTACTGTGGATATTGAAAATTTTGATATAATTGAGTTATCAATGATGGCACAATGTGATTTTGACATTATTAAGGTGTTTTTAATTCAAATTTTGAACTCAGCTGTAAGTCGCAAGTTTCAAGAGATTTACTTTAACTTTATTTTTCTAAATAGATATAAAAGGTGCTGTCATTAGGGGAAATGAAAGTAAAAAAGTGTTCTATCTTGTAAACTCAATAAGAGGACGTATTGTAGAGCAATTAAATTAATTTTTGATCTAAGATATAGACAGAAACATGATAATTATGTGCTAATCATTTGTAAGAATTTTAATTGATCTTTAATGTTATTTTGATTATGGCTTAAAATTGTTTGTTGACAACCAATTTATGAGATTATCTGAAGGAGAAAGCATTGACAACTCATACTGTTTCAGTGATTGCTTATTTCATAGAATTCGCCTGCACAATCTGAAAATAAAGATAAACAATATTGTCACATGACTCAACTAAGAATGTTACCAGCATTATAATAAAATCAAGAATAAAATTTCAAATAATCCTTATTATAATTCCAGTAAAGTAGCATAATGAATTAATAATAATAGAAAAAACTGGTAGACTATGGCAATCGGCAATCCAATCAAATCGAGACGGGGAGAAGAATAAAAGTTTTGAGGAAAGTTAAGATTAGCGCTTGATAAAAAAAAACTAAGACTTGTTTCTTTTTCTGTATTTGCCATATAATGAGTACTTTTATCTCAAGGTTTCTATCGGAAACTCAATCCGATAATGACAAATCAGACCCTGTTACAAGCTACAGTGTTTTTGTTGTATTGTATTGAACAGACTATATGATCCATGAGCAGCTTATAATTGAATGAAGTCAATGATACATTAACCAATTTCACTGTACTTTATTGTACATCATACTTTTCGTATGTAATTTTTATACAATAATTATATAATGCAATTATTATAGCCTATAATGCACATAAAAACAAATGTTGATCAACTGTCAGGAGTACTGTTTGTTATGATGGTTTATTCATTGTTTGGCGGGAATGGAAAACGTCAACTACATATACCTGAACATAGCTCCACATCAAAA